>JAOVYV010000008.1:24264320-24276872 GCA_025674545.1 Hassar affinis
TTCATGAAATGGTAAAATGTCTCACTTTCAACATCTGATATGTGTTCTGTGTTCTATTGTGAATAAAATATGGGATTATGAGATTTGCAAATCATTCCATTCTGTTTTTAATTACATTTTACACAATGTCCCAAATGCTTTGGAATTGGGGTTGTACTATTAACACAGAAATACCGTACAAACTCATATTTTTATATTTATTCTTGTATAACTTACTATATAACTATATAATTTACTAAAGCTATTTAAGGTGGTTAACCAAAGCCAAACAAGTGCTCACATCCTGTGAAATTCAAACCTCCAGCAGCTGAGGCTGACCGAGTAGTAACTTATTAAATTCATTCTATTTTAAAGTCTCCTGCACGTTTACTTCATCACGTCTACCCTTTTCCATTTTTTGTGATCATTTCAGGCCGCAGGTCCCCCTGGTGTCTGTGCGGGTGATTCTGGGCACCGCAGCCACAGCACAGGCAGAGCCGATCCACACGGTTCGAGCGGTGACCTCTCTCACTCTGCGCAGAATGGCCGAGTCAGGCTGCTCGCCACGGCTTCACAATAGCGTCTGGGTCGACTCGCTTTCTCTTTGGGCCAGACAGACGGTCCTGTCACAGTTCACCCTCCTTCACAACACAACATGGCCTTTGTCTGCATGTCTCAAACGCAGCTTTCACGACAGGCGAGAGACGAGAGAGAAGAATTCCAACTTCCTGAGAGACATTCTTCAATAGATGGCGCCTGATGGCAATGAGCAGTTTTCCAGGTTTTTCCCAGAATGCTTATACAATGTGGAGTCCAAAGTGGTCAATAAGTTATATAAAGTTGCATAATGCTCATTACATCATGGAGGATTTTTAATAGATATAAAAAAAATGAATAAACGGGCATTGTGTGGCGCAATGGCACCATTTACAGGCAATTAGAGAGCAAATACAAAAATGTTATTCTTCAGACAAGGCTTGCTGGACGGGAGGAGGAGAAGAAATCAGTGCTGCTATCCAGGTGGATTCCATCTTTTAATTTCGGGTTAATACTCAGACGATGCTTCAATTACTGGTTTTGATCCAATCAGTAACCCAATACCCTAATAACCGAGCAAGCACTGCTCTACAAGACTATTACTAGAGTCATGAGGAGTCGTGACAGCCATCCCCATGACATGAGAACGGTCAAAACTTTTAATGTGACAATCCACAGCTGTGGTAAAGCCAGAATCACGGCAGAGCCGGCGAGGAAAAAACAGGTTCGTCTTCACGTGCTTCACAGAACCTCCTCCTTTGGCCTCACGAGTTAGTTCTGAGCATCTATCTCCATCATTCATAACTCTATTAGAGCCAGATGTTGCGGGTGCCCTGTCTACTTCCAGAGACGTGGTAATTTTATTATTGCTCTAAATCACAACCCAGCGCTATCGGTCACGGTGGAGCAAGGTCACGGGGTTGCGCCTGCATATGTGCATGTGTGTGTGAAGCACGGATCAGAATCCTTTTAAGAGATATCATGGTGCACGCCACCAACACAACCACCGACTTCCACGAGGCAAAAAAAGCAGAAAGGGGCAGATGGTGATGATAAATTACCCCCGAGACTGAGAGTTCACAGTGTAGAGTTTCAGCTGCTGGGTCCTTAGTTACCGAGACCCCGCATGCATTAAGGAGCCTAAACATCAAGGATCCATAAGCAGAGGCTTTCCTTTAGCACAAGGACGGAGTTTAAATACGAGCAAACCCAGAAGACGAACAAAAGGCATAAACTCTACGGGGTTAAAACGCAGCATACCGTCGAAATCGTTCTTTCACAAATCACTTGTGTGCGATACAATCTTTCTCTGTTTACCGTGGCAGAAAGTGAGGACGCCGTGTCAGAAATCGGTCAAGCGAGAAAATGTAATTGAGACAAGAGAATCTGCACAAAGATTTCTTATGTAAGAGGGGGAAAAAGAGATTTGGCTTCCTGAAGGGTAACACCTGTGCAAATGTCAATCATCATTCCAGATACTGATCAGCTGACCTGCCTTTTAAATTTAAAGACGTTTGCTGCATTGTTGAGAGCTAACTCAAGGCGTACGCTGGTCCTGTACATAGAATGCATTGAAGGTTAACACAACAGAGTAAACGATATTGCTGCTGGTATGGCATGTGAACATGTGGTCGAAACGACACAGCAGCTATGCAACCGCCACTTTGAAGTTTCCAAATGAAACAGGAAATAACCCAGAGCGGTTATTTTGTACACTTAAAGAAACCTGAGAGAGTGAGCGTGAAAAGAAAAAGACGGCATTGATCTTTTTTTTCCTCCATAGCAAATGTCATGAGAGATGGAGGAAAGGCTGCAGAGCCAGACAGACATCCAGACAGTGGAGAGTGAATGTGTGTGTGTGTGTGTGTATCCTGCTGATCAGTCACTGGCCTTGGCACCCAGAGCAGGAAACCATGCCAATGTCGGCTGAGCGGATTCCGAGCCCCCAGGGGAAAACAACAAACGAGTCTGTTGTTTGGGTCGTCAGAGAGCAGTCTGACCACCAGCGCTGAAGATGAAGGAGGAGACTCGGACTGAATTCACACGGCCGCTATCAACATCTCCGTCTGCTCCGTCATACACACACACACACACACACACACACACACACACACACTCTTCAATCACACTCCTGTCCTGAAGCTTTGTGTGAAAGTCACGCTAGATACGTTTACAAAGAATTTCGTCAATCCAGGATTTAGAAGAGTTTATAAAGTAAAATTCAAACAGTTTGCAGAACTCACAACTGGGACAGACTTTTCTTTTTCACGGGCCAAAGCACATTTCTGTGATATTGGAAAAAAAATTTAAAAAGGTGACAGACTGCACACTGTAACCATAACAACACACTTCCTAATCCTAGCTATTGTCAACTAACAAACTAAGAAGAATTAGATTGTTCTACAGAATAAATTCATCCATCCATCCATCAATTTATTTATCCATTACTCTGTCCCTATACTATATCCATCCAACCATCGATCTATTTGACCATCCATCCATCCATCCCATCCATCTACTCACTTATTTATCCATTTATCAGTTTAAGTATCCATCAATCCATCTATCCATCAATTTATTTATCCATTACTCTGACCATATAGTATATCCATCAAAATATAATAGCCATCCGACCATCTATATATTTGACGATCCATCCATCCATCCATCCACATATCCAATCATCAATCCATCTATCTATATATCCATCCATCCATCAATTCATCCATACCATCCATCAATTTATTTATCCATTACTCTGTCCATATAGTATATCTATCCATATATAATAGCCATCCGACCATCTATATATTTGACCATCCATCCATCCATCCACATATCCAATCATCAATACATCTACTCACTTATCCATCCATTTCATTATAACTATCTATCTATCCATCTATCCATCCATCAATTTGTTTATCCATTACTCTGTCCATATATAATGGCCATTCAACCATCTATCTGACTATCCATCCATCCATCCACCTATCCAATCAACCCATCTACTCACTTATCCATTTATCAGTTTAACTAACCATCAATCCATCTATCTGTCCATTCATCAATCCATCTATCTATTTATCCATCCATCCATCCAATCCATCTACTCACTTATTTATCCATTTATCAGTTTAAGCATCCATCAATCCATCTATCCATCAATTTATTTATCCATTACTCTGACCATATAGTATATCCATCAAAATATAATAGCCATCCGACCATCTATATATTTGACGATCCATCCATCCATCCATCCACATATCCAATCATCAATCCATCTATCTATATATCCATCCATCCATCAATTCATCCATACCATCCATCAATTTATTTATCCATTACTCTGTCCATATAGTATATCTATCCATAAATAATAGCCATTCAACCATCTATCTATTTGACCATCTATCCATCCATCCACCTATCCAATCATTAAACCATCTACTCACTTATCTGTCCATTTCAGTATAACTATCCATCTATCTATTCATCTATCCATCCATCAATTTATTTATCCATTACTCTGTCCCTATACTATATCCATCCAACCATATATCTATTTGACCATCCATCCATCTACTCACTTATTTATCCATTTATCAGTTTAAGTATCCATCCATCCATCCATCCATCAATTTATTTATCCATTACTCTGACCATATAGTATATCCATCAATATATAATAGCCATCCGACCATCTATATATTTGACCATCCATCCATCCATCCACATATCCAATCATCAATACATCTACTCACTTATCCATCCATTTCATTATAACTATCTATCTATCCATCTATCCATCCATCAATTTGTTTATCCATTACTCTGTCCATATATAATGGCCATTCAACCATCTATCTGACTATCCATCCATCCATCCACCTATCCAATCAACCCATCTACTCACTTATCCATTTATCAGTTTAACTAACCATCAATCCATCTATCTGTCCATTCATCAATCCATCTATCTATTTATCCATCCATCCATCAATCCATCTACTCACTTATCTATCCATTTATCAGTTTCACTATCCACCAATCTATCCATAAATCCACCCATCCATCCATCCAGTTCCATCAATCCATCCATCCCTGATTTGGCGAGATACTTCTTCCCTCATTTGGAAGCTCATATGTGAACAGTAAGTCTCTTCAATGTTGCAACGCTACAAAAACACATTTGCAGTTCCATTATGAATATTAACAGGCCAACCACATTTCTCAGCGAGTCTTTAGGAAATTAAAGCTGTCCCTTGGAGCACGCTCGAGCGGGGCTGTGGGTGATCTTTTCTCAGAGAGAAGCCATTAGATGTTATTTTTCATGTGGTTGTTGAGGCCCAGAATGCGTCGGTTTATTCGCTTTTAATGCAATCGTTCCCTGGTGAGGCATTCCTAATATCCCACATTGTTCACACATGCTCACATCTTTACACCAGCTCTAAAGACTGTGACCAACAGTCAGGGAGAGGAACCGCTGCTGAAATGCTCTGACAACAAACCTCATGAGAGATCTCAAACCCACTTTACCAAGCAAACACAAACTGACCGGTCTAAATTAAATTTCTTACTCAGACCAAAGCAGTACCACTGAATCTATTTAGAGTAAAAAGCGTCTGCATCTCTATAAATAAAGGAGGAAATGTTTTGATAAATCAGAGGAGGACAGTTTGACAGATGGAACTAAAATATCACCAGATAGTTATGGATAGATGCAGTTATGTTTGGAATTTTACATACACTCATCATGGACATAAATGTCATAGCAACACCGGGCTGTAACTGACTCCTTTGAACTGTTCTTTTTCAGAATGAGTGTATAACATACATCTTTAATAAAAAAAATAAAAAAACAATATGGTGCACAAGGTTCACTTTGTTTTTGTTTTTCTGAAATCAACACAAGGTCAAAATTACACGCACACCCACTTGGAATATTAATTCACTGGTGCTGAAAGTTCCAAAATGTCTTTTAACTTGCCAAGGCCTCATAACTTCCTTTTATTGATGATGATTGACTACAGCTGGTAGCTTCTCTTTGCCACATTAAAAGGGTTTGTTCGACACTCAGTGGATTGACCCGACACACAGTACAAGGGGAAAGTCCAAGGAGCTCAGCGCAGATCTGAAAAAGATTTTAGATCGTAGATTTACTCACAACAGGAATGTCTCCTAGAGCCGTTTCTAAACAACTGCAGATTCCAAGATCCTCAGTTCAAACAATTGTGTGTTTACAAGTTACTGGGAGGTGGAACCACTTCACCAAGGTCTGGAAGAAAACCCAAACTGGGAGTTCACCCTCAGCTGGGAGGAAACTGGTTCAGATGGTCAGGAACAACTCAAGAACCTCCAAGGCAGAGACCTACCATGAACTAGAAGCTGCTGGAACACCAGTCACCGTCTACAGCCAAGCAGGTTTTACATCACCATGGACTGAGAGGCTGCTGTACAAGAAAGAAGCTCCTGCTCCAGAATCAACACTTTCAACCTCGACTACAGTTCGTATCTGATCTCACAGGCTTCTGGAGGAAAGTTTTATGGTCAGATGAGACAGAGGTATATTTAGAGGAGTAAAGGTGAAGCATTCAACCCTAAGTACTAACTGTGAAGCATGGTGGTGGTAGCATCATGCATTTGCTGCCAGGTTCCTTGCTCAAAGTGTATGGAATAATGAAGAAGGAAGACCCTCAGAATTCTTCAGCAGAACCTCAGACCATCAGCTAGACGATGAAGCTAGGACACAATTGTGTGTTCCAACAGGACAATAACCCCAAACACACATCAAGTCCATCTGAATGAACTGTTACTATAGAAACAATACCATATTGGAACCAGTGCATTAACATAAACCTGCTCTGCTGTCCGGGCTGCCGTTAGAGAAAATTAATCAGCAC
Organism: Hassar affinis; assembly: GCA_025674545.1. NCBI lineage: Eukaryota > Metazoa > Chordata > Actinopteri > Siluriformes > Doradidae > Hassar > Hassar affinis. The sequence goes on from JAOVYV010000008.1 coordinate 24,270,743, forward strand.
CCCTTGAGCAATCAGAATACAGAATTCAACAGTGCTGTGATAGAAATACATCATTATAATCCTAATTTGTTGGTATGTGAGGATAGAGAGATAGAGAGTCTGTCGCTTTAACAGGCCAATCAATCAGACAAACCAGGTCTTTGTACAGTGCAGCCAAAAAAATAATGCTGCTGTAATTTATCTTTTCCTGCAAACTACACATCTTCAATCTTCCAGCAACAACAAACATGAGATTTTCTGTTCTCAGCTATCCGTGGCATTTAATCAGAGCCTGAATCATTTGCGAGACTGCACGTTACAGCATGCAGAAGATGATGGCATGAAGCTCTACTTTCGAAACTTTCTGTGCTGCCAACGTTCCTAGCAGAGGAATACTGTTATTCCAGTAACACACGCCGGCTAATCAGCTGAGCGTGATGACAGACAGAATGCTCCGAGATTAAATCCAGTTCCACTTCATCACTCCTGCTTTGAATAAACCATGCTTGAGAGGGATGAAAAGCATATTCATATTTCAACAGTATGGCTTCTTATCCTTCAAGATGCAGTCTTCCTATGTTCAGCAGGTTCATTTCTTCCAACTGGAAAACAATCAATGCTCTTATGTACACCATTTACAAGATAAATGTAAGGAAAATAAAACTCTGTGTTGTACTTTTATAACGTATTATATCCATTTAATGGTGGACCATCCTTCAATGAAGTTAAAATTTTCACTTTCATTACAGCAGCTATAAACAGTCACTCCATCACCACACACCGTTTTTCCCCCTGAAATGGCAATGCCAATGACAATTCTGAGGTGCTTATGCTGGAGACTCCGCCTACACACGATAGATAACCTTATGCAAAACTTCACCACATGAACAATGACATGATTTTTTAAAATCTGTTTAGATGAAGTCCCGGTCAACTAACCTATACAATACGAACGATATTTGAATGAGTGTATTAACCAATAAGACATTATTTTAGTAGAAATAAATTTAACGTACGATTTTTGTCTTTGTCGTACAGGCTAAAAAGCTTGGTCCAAAGCCAGGACCTCTCGGAATAAAAGAATCGCTGTCTCTGGTCTTTTTCTATTCTCTTGTCCTCTCCTGACCTCCAGACAGCAATAAAAGATGATCATGTAAATTCAGCCTGTCCATAGTGAGCTTCAGCAGCCAGCCAGACGCGCAATCAAATGACTGCAGACACACACACACACACACACACACGGCTTACACACACAGCATCCAGACTGAACATGCCGACTGGCAATTGAGACAACTAGAAGACCAGGACAAAGTTTCAGCACAAAGTTGTCAGCTCATTTCCTCGTAACATTTCCTTACATTTCCCAAAGGGTCATTTCCTTCCGATGACGTCAGTCTCAAGACTGCCACATGAAATGATAACTTCATTAGCTTCATTGGGCGTTATCAGAACGGTTCAGCAAACAATGCGTCTCACTGACACCACAGTGACCGGAGTAATCTCTATAGGATTTGCCTTTCATTATTCACTGATGTTAAATAAAAACTGCATTTTTACGCCTCTCTGTTTTCCATGCACCTTGTTAGACAGGTATCCCAAGTGCGCGTGATTAAACGTTTCATGATTCATAGAATTATCGTTGTAACTAGCAGATGACCTGATTACATTTTGGAATTAATCCAAACAAACTTGGTTTTCCGACGAGGCAAATTTTAGAAGACCTGCATCCATGTCAATCGCACTGGTACTGAGCTCTATTTGTTTTCTGTATCACTTCCGGAATTTTCGTCCAGACTTCTCGAGCCCAGACCACAGATTCCACCACTTCCCTGGGAACCCCAGACTTCCCGAGCCAACTGCGAGATATAATATTTCCATCTGGAACAACGTGCCTGATAAATCTTTACTCTGAATTGACCAGAGGACATTCTAGTAAGGTGCCCAAACCACCTTAACCGCCGTCACTCAATTACAAAGGGCTTTACTCTGGTGTTCTCCCAGATTCGATCAGTCACCATGTGGATATAGATTGACCAGTATACAGATCTATGTCCACAAACGGAGCTTCTGCTTCACCATTACATACTGGAACAGAGATTCTAACGCCACTGTCTCCGACAGGACTCTTTCTTAAGTTCATGTTCACCTTTTCCATTATACGCCATGATACTTAAACTCACCCACCAGGTGGAATGGTCTCTGCCCTCTCATGAATAGGGGATTTTGTTATTTATAGGTCAGTCAACTTGTGCCAATAATTGGACCTGAAAATTGGTTCTATCAATTTTGTAACAAAGTAAGTTGGTTCAATTTGGTCCAGAAAAAAAGAACTGGGCCATTTCTTCACATCTATGTAATTCTAACAAATATTCTGTATAATGTACTCCAACCGAAACCAATGTAATCTTGACTGAATAAAAAAAATGAAAAAATTTTTTTTCAGTTTCCACATAGACTCCAATATATGGAAAGTGTAAGAGATCTCCTGACAGTTCTCCCACGTCTGTCCTTACATGACTTGCACGTCCTAACTTTAGGTTAACTTGTCAAAATAAAAGCAAACAAAAAAAAGACGTCCAGTCCAGAAACTGTGGTCCTGCAGGTCCGTCTCGGGCCAAAGTCATGCTAAAACTGCACACCGGAATCAAACCAGTATCAGATGGTCCCCAGGGCCAGACACACGATCCACCGCTATCTACCATCTCTGAGTATCGAGTAGTGCTGGCTCGCTGACCACAACCCCAAGCCATTTCTGATGTGGCCATGCAATGTGTGAGATCTCTCCATCCGATACCGCACTACTCCCTGCCGAAAGAGAATCGCAAACATGAAATATTTGAGCAAGTTTGGGGTTGGAGGGGTCTCCGGTTGGGAAAAAAAAAAACTGAAGGAGGATTGTGTTTCAGGAATATGTTCCACAAAACTGCTAAAACAGCATGTGGGCTTTTTTCCTGATGCCTGTTTCAAGTAGGCAACACGCAGCCACAGTAAATTCAAACCGATGACACAGAGACCGCTCGATCAAACCGTGCTAGGTTTTCATCGGAACATGCTAAACTTATAGTGCGTTGATTAGGGAAGTTTAAAACTAGGTGATGGATCTGTCAATATTCAGAATACAAAAGAAGAAATCTGAATCGGTGCAAATGAACCTCAGCTGAAACTCTGTGCCGTTTACAATGAAGGAGGCGTGGTCTCCGTGCCAATCAATCCCAGTAAGAGAGGTACAGCCTCCATGTCCATCAGCCCCACTGACGGAGGCATGGCTTATTTATGTCAATAATGTCACAGTGAAGGTCATGTGACCTTAGTAGCAAACAGTCCAAGTAAAGGAGGTGTGGCCTCTGTGCCCGTCAGTCATTGCGAAGGAGGTGTGGCATATCAGTCTCACGGTCCACATCTAGAGCAGTGAAAGTGGCATGGCTCTTGAGATCAATCCAAGTAAAGGAGGCGTGGCCTCTGTGAACATCAGTCCCAAGCAAATAAGGCATGGCCTTTCTGCCCATGTGTCCCAGTATGAGTCAATCCCAGTAAAGGTGGTGTAGCCTGTGTGCTAGTCAGTGTGAGAGAAGATGATGTGGCCTCTGTGTGGTGTGGTCTCACTGGCTCCAGTGAAGATGATGTGGCCTTTGTGTCGGACAATAGCAGAGGTAGAGGCGATTTCTCAGGAGTGCCTGCTCTGCCGGTCAGTCACTGTAATGGAGGTGTGGTGTCCACTGGTTCCTGAGAAGGAGGTGTGGCCTCTGTTCCCTTCAGACCAAAGAAAAGAGGAGTGGCCACCATAACAGTCACTCCAAATTAAGGAAGCATGGTTTCAGTTCCTGTTATTCCAAGTGAAGCATGTGTGGCCTCTTTGCAAGTCATTTCCTATGCTGGAGGTGTGGCCTCAGTGTCTCATCTGCCCAAGTAAAAGAGGTGTGGTCTCAGACTCTATTAATCACAGTGAGGGAGTTGTGGCCTCTGTGTCCTACAGGGCAAAGAAAAAGGAGTGACCTCTGTGAGAGACCCCAGTGCCCGTCATTCTCAGCGAAGGTGTGGCCTCTGCACCTGTCAGTCCAATTGAAGGAGGTGTATCCTCAGTTCCAGTGAAGGAGGCGTAGTCCACGTGCCTGTCATTCCCACAGACTGAGGTATGTCCTCTGAGGCCTTCCGTCCTACAGACTTTTTTTGTTTATTAAACTCAAACACTGCACAATACTGAATAATGTTACACTGTGGGCTGTTGTAAATTTAAATGTTGGCATTGAGTTCGACCTTTTGTTTAGGTTTAAACAGAAAAAAGGGCATCCGTATCTACAGTAGGGAGAGAGAAAAGGGGCAGCCAACTGTGAGAGCCTCACGCTGACATCCATAAGTGAACTGGGATGTGTTATTCTCCAAAGCCTGATATTTACTGCTCACTCAGGATCACTTCATGGCTAGTTAATTAGCGCTCGGTGTATTGGCTTGTATCCTGCAGCCCGCAGGCCAATTTCACCACCGCCACGGAAAACAGATGTGCTTGTGTGTGTGCGCGTGTGAGAGAGTGAGAGAGAGAGAGAGAGAGAGAGAGAGAGAGAGAGAGAGGCATGTGTACATACACTTCAACACTCCAACTTTCTGCTGCTCAACTCAGCTATGATTCAAACTACACACACGCATGCAGAAATAAACACACAGGCTCTGAGTAATCCCCAAAAGGAGGCTGTTAAATTAAAGACTGCAACAGGAGAAAAATGCCGCACATTCCAACTGTTCATTCGTACCAAGACACAATTTTAAAATTAGTTTCTAGTGTCATCGCGTGTGTTTCGGATCCCTGATCAAACCTGACATGTATTAAGACAGCTGTGACTTGAATATAGCAATACACAGACATCAACTCTCACAGCACAGAATGAGAGAACGTGATAATCAAGCTCTCCAGGAGAATGGCTCATTGTTTTCCTCATGATGTGGAATAGTGAAAAAAGAGACTTTTAGATGGAGGGATGATGGGGGATCCCCTGGTGCTGTGAGATCTGTCACTGTTTGCAAACAAGTTAATTCTTTAAAGATGGAGGCACAGGGAAGGTATCCAGAGCGCTGACTGATGCTAGAGCCTATTAAAGGTGTATTCTATAAACACATGTGCAGCTAAAGACAGACAGACACACACACACACACACACACACACACAAAAGCACAGTAAAGTTTCCTAGATTGTTCTGAAGCAGGATTAGATCACGGGTTGTGTTTAAGAGCTGGGATTTGAACTTGTGATCTTCTGTGCATCTGTGTTTGTATCTCTCTGTATGTGCGTCTCTCTCTCTTTTTCTCTCTCTCTCTTTCTCTCTCTCCATATATCTCTGTGCATGTATGCAGCACCTGTCATGTCACACTTACACTGTTCAGCTTTTGTGTATGTACAAGCAGAGTGTGTATGCATGACAGTGTCAAACACTCCAGGCACTTCCTGTATACTATATACCATATATACACCCAAGTCATTAGAAATCTGTGTGTGTGTATGTGTGTGTGTGTGTGTGTGTGTGTGTGATGCAACACCCCCATGGTGTACATCATTTCCTGTTTATCATATGCACACCTTAAAAGCTCTCTGTGTGTATATATGTGTGTGTATATATATGTGTGTGTGTGTACGTGTGCGTACGTGAGACCTGACACTCAGTGTATAGCCCTTATTTATGTCCAAACCTATGTTTATTTAAGCTGTGTGTGTGTGTTTACATGTTAATGATGTCACATCCCCACAGTGTACATCACTTCCTGTATATCATATATAAACCCTGCTCATATGAAAGGTGCGTGTGTGTGTGTATACTGTACTGTATGTATGTGTATGAGTACTATGGAGGTGTAACACCACACATGCATGAAAAGACACACTGCTTATGCATATACCACAATGGTTTTTTCACACACACACACACACACACACACACACACACACTTCATATGAGCAGGGTTTATATGATATACAGGAAGTGATGTACACAGTGGGGATGTGACATCATAAATATGTAAATACACACACATTAAATATATATACTTACAGGGGTTAGACAATGAAACTGAAACACCTGTCATTTTAGAGCGGCCAATACAGCGTCAATTCGTCTTGGGAATGACATCTACAAGTCCTGCACAGTGGTCAGAGGGATTTTAAGCC
>JAOVYV010000008.1:24668825-24684356 GCA_025674545.1 Hassar affinis
TGGGCACCGGCTCCCCTGTGACCCCGTAACTGGGAATAAGCGGTACAGATAATGACTGACTGACTGACTGACTGACTAATGAGTCAGTGTCGCCCAGCTTGTGAAGCCACAGCTAACTATTATAACACAAACACACACCACCTCACCGGTTTATGTACTGTGTTTAACAGAATCATGGATCAAACCAAATGAATATACAGCATCAAAAGAAGCTCATCCTCCCAGATACAGTTACATCCATCAGCTTCATCTAACTGGCAGAGGAAGCGGCATCACAGATGATTACAATGATAAACTAGGTAAAATACTTTATTTAGCACTGGCTATGTACCTAAATTCTTTCAACTAGCAGTTATCAAACCCCTTGTTATGTTTATTGGTTTATTTAACATCGCACCAGCATCTATGGCTATTAATGAAAGGAACAAGGTTACATCGATACACACGTTTCATCAATCCATGTTCAATGTCAAACACAGTCATGGGCAATTTCTCACCTCTAATTTGGATAACTTGGATGTCTGTGGACTGTGGGAGGAAGCCTGAATGGCCAGGGCGACGCCACATGAGCAAGGGGGAGGACATAAAGGCTCCTCACTGGGATTAAACACAGGACCTTCTTGCTGTGAGGCAAGTTCAGACCACCGAACCACTGTACTACCCTAAACCCCTGATTAAAAAACCTGGCCTCACCCATGTCAGCTAACTAACTATAGGCCAATATCAAACCTCCCCTTCATCAGCAAAAGCCTACAAAAGGTTAGAGCACAGCAGTAATGCTCACAGGAATAACATTCATGAAATCCATCAGTCAGATTTTAAGCACAGAGACAGCGCTGGTCAATGAGATAAATGATGACTACTGGCCTGATCAGGGTTGTGTGTCCCTGCTTGTGTTACTTGACCTTACCGCAGCTTTTGACACCATCAATCATACTATTCTCCTTCATAGAACTATAAATGTTGGAGTTGAGGGAACGGCCCTCTCCTGGGTCAGGTCCTATTTGACTGACCATTATCAGTTTGTAGATGTTAATGGAGAATTCTCCAAGCATACTAAGTTAAAGTTTGGTGTTCCACAAGTTCTGTTTTAGGCCCATTGCTTTTTTCTCTATAAAAGCTACCTCTGGGTTAAATTATTTGTAAACACTGTATCAGCTTCTATTGTTATGTTGATTACACACAGTTATTTGTCTTAGCAAAGCCAGATGAGAGACACCAGCTTAATAAAGTTGAGGAATGTGTAAAGGGATGCTGAATAACTTTCTTCTACATCATTCTGATAAGACAGAAGTACTTGTACTAGGACAACAAGGTGATAGAAGTAAGCCAAGTGGCCTTTCAGTTACATCATGTGTCACTGTAAAGATCTTGGTGTGATTGTTGACTCCAGTCTTTCATTTGAAGCTCATTATTAATATAAGAAATATAAAATGTCACAACACGATGCAGAAGAACTATTTCATGATTTTGTTACCTTTGTTGGATTATTGCAACTTTGGACTATTCCCTATTAAGTCCCCTATTGAGTCTGGTTCCTCTCAAGGTTTCTTCCACTTAACATCTCAGGAAGTTTTTCGGTTTCCACCACCATCACCCCAGCTTACTCATAAAGTATAAAATTTATACAAATTTAAATGTTATGTCTGGATTTTATGTCTTTGTAAAGCTGCTTTGGGACAATAACCACTGATAAAAATGCTATAGAAATAAAACTGAAATTAACTGAATGAAGCCTTGTGCTTCACATGTTGCTCTGCTGTAGCAAAGAAGCTAATTAATGAGAATTGGACAAGAGCTGACATCACATTTGTGAAAGGAGGCTTTTCAAACTGGCGAAAGGCTGTGGAAAAATGTAGAGAGCATAAATTCATCTTGAAGCTGTAAATAAGATTGCCTGCTGCGTTAAGCAGCACATGCACATCAAAAGCGTTTATCTAATTTACCACTGCCTATTAATTCAGCAGTAATAAGAGCTGAAGTTATTGAACTGATCCATGTATTATTAATGCCGTTTTTGATAACCGGGTTAGAGGTGAATTTTTTTGATTTGCACATTTTGCACTGGCATACCAAGCCGAGTTTCACAACTTTCGTGTCTTTTGGTGTGCATCTGGCAATTATATGATCATTTTGGCTTTCTGCCTTGTGTAAGGCTCTTTGACTAAAATCATTAAACATAAATTATCCTGTCTCGCAGGTCAATGGGGTACAAGTCCAGCACACAGTATGACATTGTACCATACATGAAATATGCCACTGACGTTCAGCAACACAACACAAAATGCTTTCCAGCCTCTCTGTAGGAAATCTAACATTTTAAATAATTTTAATGTCCAATCAGATGCTTCTAGTCATTTTGAAACACAAAAAGTCAAAAGCCTGTGTTTTCTAAGAATTTATGACCATAGCACAGTCAAGTCTTCAAATCTGATTGGTTAGAAAGTGCAATAATTGTGTATAACAGTGCAGTTTGGACAGCAGCTCTGGCTGTTATATGAACGTTCTAATATTTATTTTCTTTTTGTTTATGCAGTAACAGCTTGTTCACAGGGATGTGTACAGCATCCAAGTTAACACTAATAGTAAATGGATTTGAGTGAGAGAGCAAGTGTGTGTGTGTGTGTGAGAGAGAGAGAGGGAGAGAGAGAGAGAAATGCTGGTGATGGAACAACTGTTTATGGCAGCAATACCATAAGTAAGATGTATGCGAAACATTCCACAACATTAACTCCAACAATAAACCATTAAAATGTGTGAAGAGTCTAAACATAGTAATTGTTTTATTAAGTTAAACTGACAATACAATTTTATATACACTTAATTGTTTTATTAAGTATTTGCACTGTATACCAAGTAGCCTGTTTCTTAGTAAACCCCCCATGCACAAGTTATTTTTGTACAACTGTGTTACTCCACAAAACTGCCTTATACTTTGGTTTACTAAGAAATTGGCTACATAACTAACTAACTAATGAACAGTAAAGAGACAACGATTCTGAAACATACAGAATAACTCAGAAATAACCAGTCAAGACAGTTTATTTCCTTAGATCCTCTAGGTGAAACAATGTAAAATGATTTACATTCTGCGCACTGCGCGGTGGATACAGTGTGTTTAAAGCAGGTCAGCTCCTGCAGTCTGGCTCATCCACATCTCAGGAGACTGCAGCATCCTCTACAAATACTGCTGAATGAGCACACACACACACAGGCAGGTGTGCAATGCTAAAGTGTCTATAGTGAAATGGAGTACTTGACGCTGTAGATGGCTGATTAGCTCATCTCTGCTCAGCCCCACTGAGAGAGCCATGCCCACATTCAGACAGCCACACCCCTGTTAAACAAAACCACACCCATTGAAGAGAGACACCCATCCCCCGAGGTGCTAGACGAGCCAATATCTACCCGCAGTCTGGTTGTTGTGCTAATATGCAAAAATAATTTCAGCTGAAAGCAAAGTGGGTCAGCCAATTCCCCAGAGCACCGGTGAGAGGCAGCCAGTCGTATCACTGCAGCGACAGAGCAGAGTGCAGCTTATCTCCACTGGAGGATACTTCCCACAGACACACACACACACTTCCTCCTTTCACTTTTTCTCCTTTCCACTCCCATTCCTTTATACTCTCTATTTATCACAGGAGTGAATGAGGACTGTACAAAACAGAAACCAACACCTTTAGCCCCTTCACATCCTCTGGTGACAAATTACGTGTTCCTTGTTTTCTGACGAATCCTGCTACATCCTTCCAAGCTTTATCTTAATTTGTGAACAACAGAAGACCACAGCTACAGTTTTATCAGAGGCACAAACTACTAAAAGATAACACTGATATACAGTATCAACACCATCATGAATCATGTCACAATGTGCTTAACTGAGTTTATATGTACACCGATCAGGCATAACATTATGACCAGGTCCTTTTTTCTACATTCAGTTTCCATTTTCTCAGTTCCACTTCCCATATAGCTGCACTTTGTATTTCTACAGTTACAGCCTGTAGTCCGTCCGTTTCTCTACACACTCTGTTAGTCCCCTTTACTCTAATTGTTCTCTAATGGTCAGGAGCCCCCACAGGACCAGCCCAGATCAGGTATTATTTGGGTGGAGGATCATTCTCAGCACTTAATCAGTGATTGACTAACACATGGGACTGGACAGCACACTGGAGCTTTTACTTTACCTGTGCGTTCTGCGAATGAATTATTGATGTGACATCCTGGAATGAGATTGGTACGTCCCTAATCAGGACAGCTGAAGGTCTAGTGGTCCAGTACTGTGATGTGGGTTTGTTTATTGGTTTAAAGGGTGAAATGCAGTTCAAGGCTTTGGCCTCATTCTCTAAATAGGAAATGGAGGGAGGGGGAGGGAGAGAGAGAGAGAGAGAGAGAGAGAGAGAGAGCGCATGAGAGGGCAGAAATAGAAACAGCTAACCAGTTATCCGGTAACATGACGTAACTATGTTAAGAACCTGGAGTGGTTTCAATGCCTGGCTCGTTCCTCACATTCACTGCAACGTAGGATGGTGATTTACTGCCGCAAACGTTAACAGCTAATCCCCAGCACCCAAAGTTAATCAGGAAGGATTGCTGCAATCTATCCAACAGATAACTCCATCACCATCTTCTCGCACAGACACGCACATGGGAGATTTCAGAAGTTTACACGTCAGCAGCACCATACTCAGCCCTACTGGGGGGGAGGAATGTTTGAGAAATCATTTATGTTTTGTTAAAATCCCATAATGGTTCCTTGCATTTGAGAGCACAAGTGCAAAACAGGTAGTGCATTCAGATATGGAAAAACAAGCAACATTAATGCATTGCAGAATGAAGTATTTGTCTCTAAATGTGTCTCTAACCTGTTCTGATGGTGCACACACACACACAGACACACACACAATCAATCAGGAGGCTTTTCTGGCTCCTGGCATCTGCTCTGTACTCCAGTGTCCCTTTTCACCTTGGCCCAAAACCATCAGTTTGTGTGTGTGTGCATGCAAAAATCCCCCAGGCTTTAACAGAATAAAAAAATGAGAGGAGTAATATGCTTCCTCACAACAAGATGGAGATTTCACATTACAAGGCATGCCACGTGAGCCTAGCAACACCCTGCTCTGGGGACAGAGATGGAGCAGAGCGCAAAGACTTTAAACCGATACTGTAAAGCCAAAACGTAGCAGAGTCACAGGACCGAGACTTGAGCAGTCAGTCGGGTGAGAGTCAGCATTTTTTAGACACTTGAGCAGGGAGGAGGGGAATGTGGTCTGGACGAGTTGGACAGGTGCTTCAGCATGCTGCTAAACACACAATACTCTGATTTATCATCTTCCGCAAGTTTCACATTCCCACGCAAATAAAACAGCTTGATGTGCTAATAAATACATCATATACACCTCTAACACCATGAACAGAAGCAGGGGGAAAAAAATAATGCTGTATGTGACAGTGACAATTTAATTCATATCAATCATATCTTTATATCAGACACGCATTCTTTAATTGGTGCTTGATTAGTGGTCTAGACGAACACCTGAGACAGAGTTAAAAAGTGACTCAATTATATCAAGTGGACGACATGTGAGAACACACACACACACACACAGCAGAACGCACTGCAATCCTCTCCAATGACCTAAAATAAACATCCAATAGCACTGCAATCACATGGTGTAAAAAATGCTTCATTTGTGGCTAAGAAAAAGAAGAAGAAGAAAAAGAGGCAGTCTTTATTCATCACATATACATTACTGCACAGTGAAATTCTTTTCTTCGCATATCCCAGCTTATTAGGAGGATGGGGTCATGATACAGCACCCGTGGTGCATAGACAGTTTGCCCTAGAGCCTTGCTGAAGGGCCCAACAGCAGCAGTTTGGCAGTACAGGAGCTCAAACATCCAACCTTCTGATCAGTAACTCAGAGGCTTAACCATTGAGCCACCACTGCCCCATCTGCATCAGATTAACACATTCAGCAGCGCAGCTCACAATAACTACTGACTGGTTTTAATAAAGCGCAGATTCAAACTTACTGCAAAGAATCATTCAGTCACCATTAGTGTGGCATTTCTACTAGTTTGCATAACGTCCCAGCTTTTCACTCACACACACACACACACACACACACACACACACACGAGCAAGCTTCTGTCTCTCTCAGTATTGTCTCTCCATAAATCCTGACTGTTTCCTTTGTCCTGTCTGTCTCCCTTCTCTTGCTCTGCCCTCCCTCTCCCTCTCTCTCCCCCTGTATGTCCTGTCTGTCTCCATCTCGCTCTCTGTTTCCAAATCCTTGCCTCTCCCTGACTCTCCAATTCTCTATCTGTCCACCATCTCCGTCTACATCTTTCTTTCTTGCCCACACTCACTCTCCCTGTCCTAGACCCTCTCTCTGTCTCTCTGCCTCGTCTCTCTCACTACCTTGTTTCTCTCTCTCTCTCTCCACCATCTCACTCCTGGTTTCTCTGTCTGCCTCCTCTCTCTGTCTCTTAGTCTCTCATTCTCAATCTCTCACTCACTCACTCACTCACTCACTCACACACACACACACACACACACACACACACACCCCAATCTATGTGACTCCAAAGCAGTTATGCAGTAATGATGTTATGAATATGAATTATGAATGTTTAACAGCTGGGCTGTTGAGCTGAAGCTCTACGCTTCTTCGGCTCTGGTGCTTGTTCCTAACCCGAGCTCTACGCCTTGCGTGTGTTCAGAAAGAATAAGGCGTACGTAATCCATTTCTAATTTGGCCACAGTGCTGAGTGAAATGCGTGGCGTGTTCTTCCTCTCTGTTACCTGCATCCAGTCACAGATGTGTCAAGATGTGAGGTGGAGACGTGAGTGTGAAGAGAAGCAGAGAAAGCATGTTTTATTAGACAGTGTGTTCTGTCTAGCGCATGTTAATAAAAATGTGGATTCAGGGATTACACTAGAGGCATCTAGGGTTAGATATGCCCCCCCCCACACACACACACGCACGTGCCACTGTAACCTCTCCATCTGTGTCTTCTCATTCTCTCTCCTAGATCTCACTTAACCCCTTTCCAATAATATCTTCCTCTCCTTTTGTCCTCTTTCTCTCCCTCTCTCCCTCCCTCTCTCTCTCCAGGGATTAGTGTTTGAGTGGAAGACCTCAGACCCCCCTGCTTCATTCCATCTGTTACTTTCTGCCTGATGGAGACAGAGGACACTACAATGACAGCACAGAGGACAGTGTAGGTCAGCAGCTTTCAGAATGGTTATAAATCAAGAACCACGTAAATCACCAAGACTATCTATCGAGACTGCAGACTAGTTTGGCTTGGGCTCATTTTTAGATTTGCTTTTATTTTCCAAACTAACTGATCCATAGCTTCTGTCTTAAAACGTACAATCAGTGGCTTGCCATCCAACATGTTGCAATTCTTCCCTTCACCTGCCCTCACTACACAAGCAAATTAATTTTTAAAAGTGCAAAGTTACCAGTAAGAAGGAGCTGGAAATACAAATGTTTCTTAAAAGCATCAGGAAACAAATCATGACCATTGCAAAAAATATTCATTGGACAAGGCGGCAGAGAAAGTGTTGAAGTTGAAAGCTATCCTGGCAGAAGCAACATTTCATCAGAGTAAGCAGCACACAGGACAGAGCTAACAGGTTAACGCAGATGCTTCCAACCACGTCCAAATCTATCACATTCCTGTCACAGCTACAGTCAATCCACTACTACTGAATTCATGATATTAGAGCTCTAAAATAGTATTTCAGTGACTGGCCTTAATGTATTTTTAATGTAGTTTGCATTTTAATTGCAGTTGTTGGCATTCCTACATGAAGAAAAAGTGCCACTCTTCACCTCAGTGATGGAAAACACTCAAATACATGGACCTACACGGACACTTTATTCGATTACTCCCCACTCCCCTGCCGGTCTCCTTTCAACTATACATTTTTTAGTTGTTTTTCTTCTTCATCTTTTTTCACCCTCAAAGTGGGGAAGCAAAAAATTAAAAGTGCACCTTTGCTGCTCATGATTTTGCGTCCTTCAAAGACATTACATGGCATTAATAGCGTTTTTTTCCTGGTTTTGCATCGACACCTGTAACCCCAAATGTGAACTGCACTGGAGATAAGGTGAACCTCACGCTAGAACCTTGTTCCTGGGGGACTTGGGTACAGTCCCTTGGTGCACACGGAAAAACAGCATTCACACCAACAAAATGAACCGAACCAGTGGTGAAAATGCCTTCTTTGATGTGTGAAATGTGGAGTGGACTTCACAGATCCAGATAGGAATACAATAATTGACTAAAGCTGGTACAATCAGCGGTCTTTTGTGATCATTACATGGTTCACTGGGTGAGTTCTGAATAAAAATGTCGACTTAATTCAAACTGGAATTCATCGAACTGGAAAAAAATTACTTTTTGCTAATTAGCTCGATACATACATGGAAGCTGTGAGTCACCCTTTATTAGGTTTCCTCCTGTTGAAATGAGATATTATGGAAACTCTCTGTCTTTTCTCTCTCTCTCTCTCTCTCCTTTACATTTCACGAGTAACGTACCTGTAGCTGTCCCATGAGACACGTGTAATCCTATGCCGTATGATTCTACAGAACAAAGCCAGCTTAATACCCTCTAAATAGGGCCACAGACAATAGAAAGTCACATGACCCTGAAACATCTCTTGGGGTGTGAAGCATTTCCAGCACATGGTTTAATTAGCACCCGTCTGCCTCAGCATCTCCAGACATGCAAGTTCACAGACAATTTAACAAGCCAAGATAAAATGTTGAGTTCTTGACAGATAATAAACAGTATATGACTGTGTGATATCTGCCATAATAGCTACATGTTTTACTTTATTTAAAAGCTGGATGATGAAACATTTATCAGCATACTGTGTCTTAAACCTACACACACGAAAAAGATCCAAATTCTTAAATTTCCTAACAGAGCTATGACTAGGAGACGAGCTGCTCCATGAAGCGTAGCATTCTGGCAATGTGAAGGGAGGAATCCGCGACACTCAGGACGAATGCAATAAACCTCGCCAGTCGTCATCGATATTCCCAGCACTCGTTTACTGCTTCCTTCTTTCGCCTTCCATAATAAACGATGGAGGAGACCGGCTGTAATTAGTTAACTCCCTGCAGGGTAACAAGGTGACAAGCAGCAGAAGCAGAACAAAGCAAACTGTCTACTCCTCTTCTTCTATTTCTTTATTTCGCTCTTGCTCTTGTTCTCTACATCTCCCTCCATCTCACATGATCCCTCTCTCTCTCTCTCTCTCTCTCTACATTGCTGTGCAGTGTAGGAAACCTCCTTTATTAAATTACACACTCTATCTGATAGGCATGCGCTTAGTCTTGCACACCTTAATTGAATATCTATATCAGCAATTACAGACACTTTTCAACATGGAAGGCAAATAGGGATTAATTGGCACATTCAATATGGGTGAAGTCACCTGGAAACCCATACACACACACACACACACAACCACACACAACCAACAAGGTCATATTGAGAAGACTAAGCAGGATGACATGGACATTTGCATAGATCAGGGCTTTAAAGTTGCAGTAAGTAACGTGTGTGTGTTCTTTGAGGGGGCTCTGTCACCAACTTATGGTGGCTCAAACAGACTTAAACAGATGTTCTGCTACTCGAAAACCGAGTTACAGCTCCATAAGCATGCAACGTTTTAGGTATCTTTAGGTAGACGAGCTTTCCGTGTCAGCCCTAGTTTTGCCCTGTTCGTGAGTTTGCATAAACAAATCTACCTCTCCAGCCTCCAGATGAACCCCTGAGGAACGTTCAGGGCGTCACGATGAGTGGTGTGTGGGTGCGGTGTGCCGCGGACGAGACAACCATCCAGACAACACTTCAGAGCCCAGATTAACAGCACAGCAAGATGTTTCCAACTGCTACAAGGATTATCGCTTCAGTGGACAATATGGACTGCTTCATGACACCCTCATTGTAAAATTTCCCCAAGTAATTTATAACCCCAAAGACTTAAGGTAAGCTAGCAGTAGGAAGGTATAATTATGCAAAGCACGTCATGCTAATAGATCCCCAAACAGCATGCAGGAATTTGGGAATGCTCATTTGTTAAATAATAATGTTTTACTCAACATTCCTAAAAAAAACAACTACTTCACCTAAGGATTAATCACACTACATTTTTAATGTTTAACATACTTAGAGATATTAATCATAGATAATCAGAGTGATGACAACAAGGAAACTGCAGGAGGCATTTTTGCATAGAAAAACAAGGTGAATCAGTGAAGCTTCAAACAATATGCAAAATTTGCATTTCAGGATGTGTGTGCAGTTCAAAATGAGGGATTTTACCATTTTTCAAGAACTGAAAATTAAAAAAAAAAAAGGAAATACTACTCCTAGCTCTCACTAAATCTGATACGAAATGATTCAAATGACAAAATTTGATATTTAAGAGATATCAAAGAATCTGACATGATTTCAAATCTTAAGGCAATGATTCATTACATTTATACCATTTGGAAAGCATCCTTATAAAGAGCGACTTACATTTATCTCATTTATACAACTGAACAGTTGAGGGTTAGGGCTTTGCTCAAGGGCCCAGGTAGTGGCAACTTGGCTGTGCTGGGATTTGAACTCACAACCTTCTGGTCAGTAGTCCAACATCTTAACCACAGAGCTACACTTTAATGATACCATTAAATCTGTTACAATATTTTAAAGGCAATAATCAGATATTTGGTGACACCACTGTATCAGGTGTGATATGATTTTAGATTTTTAAGGCAATGATTCGATATTCTACGAAAACACTGAACCTGTTATGATACGATACGATTCAGTACCCTCTGATTGATAACTGCCAAATTTTGTTCAGAATCTGGGGTAGAGCCATCAATTAGTCAGTGACCAATGATAAAGTAGAGAATTTAAAAAGTAGCAGAATTATAGGCAAACCAGCTTCTTAGCCTATTAAATTATTAACACACCAGTTTAAAAATGTGAATTATTAATGGTTCATTTCAATCACTGGCTTTTAAATTGGTGCATTAATCCAAATCGCTACACACCTATCTACAGTATCTCTGTAGGCACCCGTAAAGCCAAGGGACACGAATAGGCAAGTTTGATTTCATGGCCACTCTGTGAGGTCGCTTCATTAACTGTACGTAAGAGTGGGAGGGAAAGAGGGAGGGAGTGAAGGAGGGAGGGAGCAGTCAGTGGGAGTTACTGCTGCTGCTGCTTCAGGCTTGAAAAGCAATTATCACACTTGAAATCCAATCCGTTATTCTTTTTAAAGCGCACTTCCCATAGCTACAAATCAACTCTGTTTTTCAGATGCTGTTTATAAACTCATGATGAGATTTATTGCATGTGTCTCTTTGTCCATGTTGGAATTTTCTAAATATGGCGCTGTGTACGTGGTTTAAAATTAAAAGGCCTTATGGTCTGTGGTTTCTGCTATAACCAGCAATAAAGTTAAGAGAGAAAAAAAAAGATCAATCCAGGAAGAGAATTTATGCAGCATAATAAAGTCATTCACAAGGCTAAGACAGGTGAAGGAGCATTTTGTGGCTTCTGGTTGTTAATGAGTGTAGAGCAGCTCCAGGAGTGAGATGTGAGAGCACTGGGCGCTTTAAGAGCACTGTTTAATTAGCGACCGTCAGCCTCGGTAACTCCAAACATGGAACTTCACGGCCAATTTAACAGCCAGAGATGAAGAGTTGTGTTTCTTCTATATGACATCTAGAGATAATAAGCTGTAAATGATTGTGTAATTTTCTGGTCACATGTGGTTCTGTAGATTAAATCTGCCCGAAGTTGCTGGTTAAATTGGTACTGGATGGGTATAAAATGTATCGGGATGGCACCACACAACTTTTTCTTTTCTGATATTGATATCAATACAGAAACGAGTATATGGATTCCCAATCCTATAGTTCAATCTTTAAAATCGAATAAGCTTAAATTATTTTATTAATCTGATTACAGTAATAAAAAATCCAAAAAAATCACTAAAATGCAATCAGGTTTATTTCCTCTTCCAAATCCAAATTCATTCTTCTTCAAGCCAACATTTAGCAGACTGAATAAACTTGATCTCTAACATCTTATGTTTCCTTCCACCACAATATGTCACTACTGTTCAGCTAAAATACTCCATGTGTCTTGAAATCACGTGATAACAAGAAGTCAGGTAATTTTCTCAACACTTTCTGAGTGTAAACTGTTGAGTCGGACAAATTGGAGCTAGAAGAAATTTTCTGCTTCGTTTAATTTCTGTGTCTTGAACATTTAAACCTGATTGGATATAGAATGCAAATATCTCTCAGGTGACTTTTTTTTTTAAGAGGAACTGAAATTATTCCTCACCACTTTTTCATGTTTTCTTAGAGCTGCTGCAACTATTTCTATCCTAAAACAACTTTTAGTGAAAAGAAAATATTTTCACACACCAGAGAAACCAGACAGGAAGAAGCATATTCTTACAAGTTCATCTACCAGCCAAGCATAAGAGTACGCCATGTACTCTGTGTGCATGATTACTTCTCTTTCGTCCATGCACAGAGGAGGCAATTTGTTACTACTGATGTTTAGACATGCTACCGTTTCTGTGCACACTGTGTATTTGTGTGC
The DNA here is from genome assembly GCA_025674545.1 of Hassar affinis. Taxonomy (NCBI): domain Eukaryota; kingdom Metazoa; phylum Chordata; class Actinopteri; order Siluriformes; family Doradidae; genus Hassar; species Hassar affinis. Next base: position 24,681,471 of record JAOVYV010000008.1, read on the forward strand.
ATGTGTGCGTGTGTGTGTGAGTGTGCAGGGATCTGCTATGGCCCTGTCTCCGGAGTCTCGGATACCTTACAAGGCCATTAGTGCCCTGTGCCTGCTCTAGATCCAGTTTCTCATCTCTGGATGTTTCCGCTGCTCCTGCTTTGCTGTCAGGCTGCTTTATACACACTCACGTACACACACACTTCTGATATTGAACAGAACCACGCCGTGCGTTTCCGTGGCGCTTTGAAAGACTCATGCCTCTTTTAAGTCGATGCACGGGTTGATGTGGAACATCAGACTACCTGAGAGCGCACTTGAACCCGGGCTCCCTCTGCTCGAACGAGGTAGCGGTGCTGTTCGGCACAGAGGGGTCTCTGGGAGGTCGCTTCCTTTCCCAAGAACAAAGTTGCCCTTGTCATCCGAGTGAATGGATCCAATACAAACACGACCAGACGGTTCTCAGCTCCTCTTAGCTACTTGACTGGGCTCTTTATATTTAGCCTGGCGTGGATACTTGTTCACCATACCGTCTGTGTGTGTTTTATTCAGAATACATCTGTAACACTGTGTCTTTATGAGTGTATACAGGCTGGCTGGTCAACAAGTTGAGTTTTTTTTTTTCTGCATACCAGGAACCATTTCAGACACTCTCCTCCCTTGCACTAAACATCAGTCAGACTATTGTGAGTGAACGCCACTCGCACCATAAACAGCTGCATGATGCCTATAACCATGCAGATGTAAGGCCCAGAGAACATGGGGAGTATAGTAAATCTTCCCTGCTCTATTCAGACGAGATGAGTTTATCAGCAGGAAGTCTAATACATTTTTCAGTTTCACATCTAGCAAGTTGTCTTTTCTATGTACAAGGATATTTTTGTACACCATGGTCATGTAAACATGCTCTTATTTCAGTTTCAGCAATCTGAAATTCTAAAGCATCCACTTTTCATTTAGCGATTATCTGACAGATCACCACAGATATGCACACTACAAGACAGTTCAGAGACACCAAGCCAGCATGTCAGCTTAATCCCATCTGAATAGGGCTATAGTCATTTATATACAAAAACACACATACTGACATACTGCAGTGGTTATGAGCTACACCACAATCTTCAAAAACTCACAATGCACTTATCTTGGACACTTCACATTACTATCACTCCTGCATGCATGCTACTCAGGATGACATCACCTATTTAGAGAGTGTTTTAAAAGCCCTGAGACATCAGATGTTTCCTTCCCAACATTTAAAAAAAAGACAGAAGATGATGCATCTTCTGAGAAATATATTTGGCTGTATATGGCAATCATAACCAGTGATATCCAGAGTGTGAAAACTGCCTAAGGATCAGTGAAAGCTTCCGAGTTCTGCAGCAGGAAGCGAAGCTAAAAACCTACTCCTGCTGCTGGCTTCACTTTCTTCATCAGCACCAGGAGAGAGCCAGGAATAGCACTGATCAGTGGGTGGGAGGGGGGAGGGAGAGAGAGCGACTGAGTGAATGAGAGAGAGAGAGAGAGAGAGAAAGAGAGAGAGAGAGAGACAGAGAGAGAGAGAGAGAGACAGAGAGAGAGAGAGAGAGAGAGAGAGAGAAAGAGAGAGAGAGAGAGAGACAGAGAGAGAGTGTGCAACAGAGAGACAGGAGGGATAGATAGAGACCTCTTCAAACACTCAACTGATAAAAAGACAGAAACCTGTGCTGTCATATCACCAAAAATAAAGCCCTTTATGTGTGTATGTGTGTATGTGTGTGCGTGTGTGTGTGTGTGTGTGTGAATGTGTAATATCAGAAAATTACTCTGAAACAGAATCCATCAGCAGCACTAAAAATAATTAAACTGATCTACGAGTGCATTTAGAAGCGCTTGTTAAAATTGGGGTTGTAATTGGACTGCTGAAGCTGCAAAAACGTGTTAATGCCGGAAATCATCACTAAATTCTACACATTGGATACGTTTATCAAAATGTGTGATGCACATGCACATGCTTGAAGAGCACTGCACAGGAACGCGAGTTATCGACTGGCTTTCACGTGAGGAAAGAGTTCATCCGACACTTTATACATTAACGACGGGAGTTCACACACGCTCATCAAGCGTAGGAGAGAGACATCAGATGGAAGAGAAACTGGGTAGAATGCGGCCTCTGACCTCATGCCTTTGACCTCAGCGGCTTAAAGTATGCTGATCCAGAATCGTTTCCTCCTTCCTGCACCGGCATAATGGAAAAGAGGACATCTGAGATGAACCCTGAGCTGACCCCACTTTCATTGATTTTTGTCTTTTAAAACAACCACGAAATATTAAATATGCTTAAGCAGAAGCTAAGAAGGTCAAGCACAAAAGAAAGACAATAAATCCTTGTTGACAGAGACAGCATTGTCTCTCTCTCACTCTCTCTCTCTCTCTCTCAGGAATGAATCCAAAGCAAGCTGCTACATCCTCAACATTTCAACATAAAGATACACAATCTGCCCACGGGCTATTTCCAGTCTGCATGCCAAACAAATTCTTAAACACTTCTTCAAACACAGAGAGACAAAAAAAGTAGAGATTGAGAACGATAAGAGTGAGTGAAAGGAAGATGGAGGGCGAGTGAGACAAAAACAAAAGAACAGAAATTTGTAAAAAAAAAAAAAAATGGTAAAATGCCAGAAAGAAGAAAAAAATGGGCGACCAAAACAGAAGCCATAGTTCGAATTACTGGGGGTACTGGGGGATACTATACCCCCCAATGAAGACCCAGTACCTCCCAATGAGACAAAAATATAAGTTTTGCGGGGTACGATATTTTTTCTATTATAGTGAAAAATAAATACATAGAAAAAGAAATACATAATTCAAACGAACTCCCATTCAGCATTCTTATTACAGGAGGAACATTTCAATGTAAATCGATTT
>JAOVYV010000008.1:24747171-24759416 GCA_025674545.1 Hassar affinis
GAGGCCCTACACCATACTAATAAATTATCGTGGTCTAAAATGACAGGTGTTTCAGTTTCATTGTCTAACCCCTGTATCTATCTATCTATCCATCCACTTCGTACTGAAAATAAAAAGCATGACATTTAGTTGAATGTAAATGTTTGTGTTCCCCCTTTTCCCCGATCTTCTGCTTTTCTTTATTAAAGTTTTACACATTTTCTTGTTTTGTGAAGAAACAGGAAGCACTACAGGCCTCATGTCCGTCTCTAATCATGTTTCCTTCTTCATTTTGTCCTGAGGGTGTTTGAGATATTAACACTCAATGTAATGTAATGTTCGTGTGTGCCAGTGAACTCATATTTGTGTGTGTGTGTGTGTGTGTGTGTAGTTCTCCAAGGAGAAGTACCTGCTGGAGTCTCCCCCGGAGAAGCTGAGGAAGGAGCTGGAGGAGGAACTCAAACTCGGCAGCAGTGACCTGAGGAGCCACGGCTGGTACCATGGCCACATCCCACGGGAGGTGTGTGTGTGTGTGTGTGTGTGTGTGTGTGTGTGTGTGTGCAAGCTGAGCAGTTTAGTATGAACGTCTCCTAAAACCTGAATTAATTACACACTCACCTCAAAACACAGAATTTCACCCAGTCTCACACTTTTATGTAACACACTTTAACACACACATAAGCTCTGGGATAAATTTGTCATTTTTATTGCTTCAGGCAGAAATGAAGCACACTGAGGTTAGGTTTTAGCGTCCTTTACACCATATATATATCCACTGCAGCACAAATACACCCTAATGAGAGTGTATCCTCACTAATTATTTACAGATGCACATTTATGCATTAGAGACTAACAGGTAAACACCGATGTGGTGCATTGTGGTATTAGGCTAATTGTGTGTGTGTGTGTGTGTGTGTGTGTGTGTGTGTGTGTGATGGCTGCACTCTGTTAGCTGCCCACGCTGTCTGTGGTGTGACTACAGCCATCTGTGTGTTGGTGTTAGTCCAGCTGGAGGACAGGAATCTCCACATCCTCCTCTTTACTGTCATGATGCTGCGGTAAAACAGAGCCGTGCTCACAGCGCCCTCTGGTGGAGAGGTCCGGTTTTATCTTTACAGCTCCAGATTCGGCGAGGAAGGGGTGCCAATATTTACGACACAATTCAAAGCGGTGCCCATGGGTCAAAGCAGTGTGGCTTTGTGTCAGAATCAGAATCAGACATTTTAGTCACCAGGTACCAGGAGTGAGTTGAGTCTTTAAGGCTCTCAGTTTTAGTCTCTGCTTGAAAAAGAGAGAGTGACCAGAGTGTGAGGGGACGGCCATGACTCTCCTCACCGTCTTCCTCATCAAGGTCTTCAAGGATGAAGAGATAACAGATGATGATTTCTCTGCACTACGTTTTCATTCCTAGTGAGGAGGCGTGGCCTCTGTGTCTGCCAGTCTAAAGCAAGGAGGCGTGGCCTCAGTGGTTGTCACTTGCAGTGAAGAATGCATGGCCTCTGAGGCTTGAGTTTGTATCTGTTACTCCTAGGGAAAGAGGCGTGGCCTCTCATTATTAATACAGGAGGTGTGACCTTCATACCTGTCAGTCAAAAGGAAATGGGTGTGGCCTCTGTGTGTCTGTCAGACCAAATTTAGAGGAGGTGTGGCCTCTGTGTGTAATAGCTCAAAGGAAAGAGGCGTGGCCTCGTTGGTTATCACTCCCAGTGAATGGGGTGAAATCACTGTATCTGTCAGTTCAGTGGCAGGAGGCGTGGCTTCTCGGTCAGTCACTTTGAAGGTAGGAGGTGTGGCTTGTTTATATGGCATGTCAAAATTAAAAGGTGTGGCCGAGGTATGGCTATTGATGATTCATATTATAATGTAATAAATTGACTAAGTTAGGATATTAACGATTAAAATCATCGTGCTTACAGATTTGCAGTTTGTGTACACGTGTAACACCTGACACTGTTCTGCAGGTGTCGGAGACGCTGGTTCTGCGCGGTGGGGACTTCCTGGTGCGAGACTCTCTGGTCAACGTGGGTGATTACGTGATCACGTGTCGCTGGCAGCAGGAAGTGCTGCACTGCCGCATCAGTAAGGTTCTGGTGAAGAGCGGACAGACGAAGGTGCAGTTCCTCCTGGAGGACGAGACGTTCGACTCGCTGCCCACTCTGATCCAGCACCATGCTGGCACCGGCCGGCCCGTGTGCCCGCGCTCCGGCGCTCAGCTGCTGTTCCCCGTCAACCGCACGCTGCCCCTCAGGTACCTGGAGGCCACGTTCGCGCTGGCGAGCGGGAGAGCGGGGGCACATTCGCCTTCCCCCCAGCGGGGGGCGCACATCAAGAGGCGCAGCGTCACCATGACGGACGGCCTGACCACCGAGAAGATCATCCCACACAGGTGAGCGCCGAAAACTGATGGTGATGATGAAGAAGAACAGGTTCATAGGGAACGACTGTTTATAGCTGCTATAGTCAGTGAGAACAGGAAGTAACTTGTCACAGACATTAATCATGCTACAAACACAAATCATGATCTGGCTGGTGTGATGTGAACGGAGTCTAACTGTCCGTCTTGCGTCATCAGCGATGGCGAGTCGAGTGAAGCGGTCGAGTCTCACGTGTCAGACACCAAAGTGAAGATGGAGCAGGGATGCAGCTGGTGTGTGTGTGTGTGTGTGTGTGTGTGTGTGTGTGTGTTAGACTATGTGCATGTGTGCGTGTGTGTGTGTGTGTGTTAGTATAGACCTCTCCCTCATTCTCACTCTTCTCTCCACAGTGGTTGTTTTTGCACACCAAGTCCCAGCATGCCTTGCGTCTGATCTGAGCACTGAATGTGTCACGAGCTTGTTGTAGCTTCGTAGCAGCACGAGTTTAGCTAGATCTGTGTCGTGCTAGTCGTAGCTTCACCGCACAGGAAACACGCTCTAATGAGAAGATGGGGTGTGTTATGCTGTGTTTTTAATGTGTGTGTGTGTGTGTGTGTCACTCTAGTCCATCCACAGTTCACCATAAAGATGCCATGAGGAACTGTGCGCTCAGTATGGACCAGATCCAGGAGATGCGCTGTCCCCTGTCCCCTGTAGGAGAAGCTCCTCTCTCACCTGCCTACACCTCCAGTATGTACACATACACACACACACACACACACACACACAGCCTTGGTTCTTTCACCGATTACAGGTTGCAGCAATGAGAGCAATGAGCAAATGATCAGATATTTTACTTTCTCTCTCTCTCTCTCTCTCTCTCTCTCTCTCTCTGCACTTGTGTTTCTCACTCACTCTCTCATTGATGACTTCTCTCTCTCTTCCTCTCCCAGTTTCCCGTCACAGACATGGCTCCGGTGGGCGTGTCCTGGCTGTCATTCCACCTTCGCCGGTGATGCGACGCTCCAGCGAGCCCCACCTGTCCCCCTCCTCCTCCAGTAACAACGTCCCGTCCTCGGACACGCCCCCCAGCGCTCACGGCTACCCCTCTGACGGCTCGGAAGGAGGAGGCAGTTACTGCGAGCTGAGACCGGGCCAACCCCCGACGCCTCCGTCTAAGAGCTACGTGGAGAGACTGAGAGCGGAGGAGGGCCGAGCGCCAGGCTCCGTCCCCACGGACAGAGGGGAGAGTTTCACCCTGCCTCAGGTGGAGAGCAGTTCGTGCTTCAGGCCCGGGCGGTACCAATCGGCCCTGCTTCCCGCAGAGAATAAACCCCTGGAGATGGGGGTGCTGAAGAGGGTGAAGGAGCTGCTGGCTGAAGTGGACCCCAAAACAGCGGCTAAGCACATCACCAAGGCAGACTGCACGGTATGAACACCAGCATCAGGGTCTTATGGCTCGTACCATTAGGAAACAGAAACAGCTCAATAAATACATACATCTGACAGGAACCAATCACCTGGGACAGTGAAGTCAAGGAAGTTGTGACCAAATATGGAAAGGTTGCAAACAAATGCACCCTAGCAGCAGAAAGAGTTAGGGTTTAATAAAAACAGGAAGCAATGACCATAAAAGGAAAGGAGTAGCTGCTTTAGAGTGGATAGTAAAATATCCTGGGAAAAGCAGAACCATCACGCAGGAACGTGCACGTTTGTTTTGAACGCAGCATAAGGTACAAACAGATGTACTGTCACATGATGAGTGTGCACAGCAGATATGTCGAGTATTTCTGTCTGGCTATTCATGAATAATAATTAAACTAATTATGCTAATTATGCCTAATTTAAAAAATTTGCATTTTTCTTATTGGTGTGTTTCTTTAAGCTGAATCCTCTAATTCCACGTTCTGGTGTTCCACAGAGGTCGTGTTGGCTGTTGAGGTTCAGATCAGCTCCTGTAGACTGAATATCTTAATATTTCAATATTCAAAGGGCTCTGATTATCAGCACTTAGCCACACACACACACACACACACACACACACACACACAGCTGACTGCTAACATCTGGAACCAGTGAACACACCTCTAACATCTCACAGTTCAGCAAACTTACACATCTTCACTCGTCCCTGTAAACACCCACTCAGAGGACACGCCCACTTCCTTCAGTTCTGCCTCCATCCAATCAGATTAAGGCCGTTATTATGCAATAAGACCTAAATTACTGAGTAATTAAATGTCGCTGGTCCTGAGTGTGTGAATAAATTTGAATAGCAAGCTCAAGATTAAATGTTCTTCTGCCAACTGTGTGGCCATCTGCAGGTTGCTAGGATACTGGGCGTTACCAAGGAGATGCAAAGGATGATGGGAGTGGGATCGGGGCTGGAATTGCTGACTCTTCCGCATGGCCATCAGCTGAGACTGGACCTGCTCGAAAGGTAGCACACACACACTTACACACTTAAACACACACACACACACTTACACACACACACACACACTTACACACACACACACACACACACACACACAAACACACGGAAATGTAAAGGCATATACGCGGCTGGTCCCTGAGTGTATATGGAAATAAGAGCTTTCTAATTCCATATATGGACGTACAAACCAGGAAGTTATTAGTATTCATATATGCAAATGAATTTCCAGAGCTCATTAACATGAAGCAGTCTGACAGGATTATTCAGATTTCTGAGGAAATTTTGCTAAAATCTATAACTTATATTATTAAATATTAATTAATATTCATTTTCTAGGACTGTGTGATCTAATATTGCTAATAATTTATTACAATTAAGCTGCTTGATTATGTTAATTATATAAAAGTGTATTAAAGTTCTTCCTAGCCTGTGGTTCAGCTTTTCCCCTCACTCTGATTGGCTAACAGGAGTCTGGTGGGTGGAGCTCATTTGCATAAACCCCAAGACACACTAGTCCAGTCACGTAATGTTTCAGGATGCTGTTTGTTCAGCCTCAGTGTCAGACAGAACGTTCTAGACGATCTGACGTGTCCTGGCAGTTGTCCATGCTCCTTTCCATTTTATAACTTTTTATTTATTTATTCTATTCTATATCTATTGCTCTGCAGGTTCTACACCATGTCCATAATGATGGCGGTGGACCTCCTGGGCTGTACAGGGAGCACGGAGGAGCGAGCCGCTCTGCTCTATAAGACCATCCAGCTGGCGGCCGAGCTCAAGAGCAGCATGGGAAATATGTTCGGCTTCGCCGCCATCATGAGAGCCCTGGAGCTGCCGCAGGTCAGAGACAGAGAGTTTTTAAAGCCTCTTAAAACTTCTCATCCATGAGATTTAAATTTATCATGGTGCGTTTCTCAGATTTCACGCTTGGACCAGACGTGGATGGCACTGAGGCAGAGACACACCGAGGGAGCCATCCTGTACGAGAAGAAGCTCAAACCCTTCATGAAGGGCTTAAACGAAGGCAAAGGTAAAGATTTGGGCTAATAATTCATTCAATTCTATTCTATTCTATTTCTAAAGAGCTTTTAACAATAGACATGGTCCCATAGCAGCTTTACAGAGACATAAAATATCCAGATATAACAACTTTATCCCTAATGGGGGTGACAATGTCAAAAATTAATATTTTCCTAATAATTCTTTATCTAATTAAATGACATTTTACAAGTTTGTTAATCCAGTAAAACAGTCATTTTAAATAAAACATTTTTATGCTATAAAAAACAATATTAAAAAATAAAAATAATTTAAATAGAAATATTTAGCATAATATAATTTATATATAATATTAATTTATATCATTTATAAATATTTTATATGAATTTATTATTACTCATTTATAAATATTTTATATTATGTTCTTTTAATATTAGAATTTATTATAAAATATTAAAAATGCTGACTTATTAATGGGAATATGCAATAAAAAATTAAGAAAGCGCTCACAATAATAAATATTTAAAATAAACACTTTATACGAGTGCATTCATGTGCAATGTGTCAGATATATTAAATATGAGTTGGAAATTTAGACAAATAATTAAACGTGGTCACATGACCTTGGCGATGCAGGTCAACTTTTGGATTCTTATGACAGAAGTTACTACAGACATCATTTAGAGAAACTAATCCCGTCCGAATAGGGCTGTGCAGTGTGTCGGATGTGTGTGGATCATCTTTAGATTAAAAATAACATATGGCGTGTTTACGTGTGTTTGTCGTGTGTTTAGAGAGCTCTGTGCTGTCGAGTACGTCTTTCCCGCACGTGGTGCCCGTGTTGTGCCTGCTGGAGAAGGGCGTGGCCGTGGGGGAGGGGCCAGAGCCATGGGATACATCAGAATGTGGAGTGGACGTGGTCATGAGCCACCTAGAGGCAGCACGCAGCATCGCACACCACGGAGACCTGTACCGCACCAACGCCGACACCAAGCTCCGCGGTACCGAGTGTTTACTGTCACATTTCATTTCTATCTGGTCCTGTAACAAATACAAACAATACAAAAAATATAAAAAAATACACCACGTCAGTCTAGTGTAGTTCGATTCCTTCATTTTTTATTTTATTATTATTTTTTATTTTATACATTTTATGTAAAATCAGTATTTTTCATTCTTTATTTTATTTTATTTTATTTTATTATATTACATTTTATTATGTATTTAAAGAAGTGTTGTTTGGCTTTGCATTCTTTTGTAAATAATTAAAATAATTAAAAGATAATTAAAATATTAAAATAATTACAGGTACATTTAAAACCTTTTTCAGCTTTACAAAAATAGTTTATATGTTTTTTTACCTTTATATAATTAATTAATTAATTAATTAATTGGTCGATTGATTAATTAATTATATAAAGAATTAAATATAATTTTAAAAAGCTGTATTGGCCAATAATTAATCGGTAAATCAATCAAATAATTTATTTATTAATTTTAAAATGTAAAAAAATAATTAAAAAAGCAATTTCCAGAATTGTATTACTAGAAGTCTGGATTATTTCTTCATTTCAAGCTTATAAAGATATTTTAGCTCCGCCTCCAGTAGTAAATTGGCCCCGCCCCCTTTCTTTAAAAAGCTATTAGTAAAGCAAGCTGTGAATACAGTGTTGATTAGAGAGTTTTAGAGTATGTGTTAACCCGTGTGTGTGTGTGTGTGTGTGTGTGTGTGTGTGTGTGTGTGTGTGTGTGTTTTCAGACTTCCAGGAGAGAGAGGAAGTATCTGAGATCTTCTGCACAGAGTTCCAGATGAGGCTGCTCTGGGGAAGCCGAGGGTCTGAGGGAAGTCAGAGCGAACGCTACGAGAAGTTCGACAAAGTCCTCACAGCTCTTTCGCAGAAGTTGGAGCCTCCTGTACGCCAGAGCGAGCTATAGCACCACCCCCTGACCCCCCTCAGATGACCCCCCCCTACCCGGTCTGGCACATTGGTACGTTCCGTCACCTTCCTCTCGTTCCCACTTCTGGAAGAGACCGTTATAAAGACAAAGGAACTGGAACAGGACTAAGTAACTCGAACTGAATGTGTGAATAATGAACAAAAGGGGGCGGGGTTTATCCAGACGAGAATGGCGCCTCCTGTTGTACAGAACGCAGAACTACGGCAGGGGCGGAGTTTAAATCCAGACACCAAAATCTCTGTTCTGACTCGGGAGATGAGGGATTGAGAGAAACGTCTTTTCCGTGATCTCAGTCTGCATGATCATCGCTCCATCGTCCCGGGACTCAGAGAGACGCCACACTCGGTCACTTATCGTCTTAATGTATGTTGCCAAATCTCAGTAACCACTTTCTTTACAAAAATCTCATTTTTATACATTTTATTATTATTACTGTGTGTTTCTGTTCATTTCTGTGTACAAGGAGCAATATGTGGTACCCGACACACACTCAGAACATGGAGACGGTGGAGATCTCAGCATAGTCTATGGGTGAGTGCGTAGGGTTGAGGAGCTCACCCTGAACCTCACCCTGGTTCCTGCTGGAGATCTCACCAGAATCATGGTTCAAAAAAAGCCTCAGAATGCTTCCTGCTGGTGATCTGTTGAAGATCTCACTCTGGTTACAGTTAAAGATCTGCTGGTGATCACACCCTGGTCCCTCCTGATCTCATTCTGGGTTTTGTTGAACATCTCACCTCTCAACCTCGGTCCTCTTAAAGATCTCACCCTCCTTCCAGTTTTACTTCTATCCATAAATCCTGTTAAAGATCTATCAAAAAACGATTTCACACTGCTTCCTCTCAAAGATCACGTCAGGATCTCATCCTGGTTCCTGTTGAAGATTTCTTGAAGAACTCTCTGGTTCCTGTTAAAACTATCACCACAGGTCCTAGTAAAGATCTCACCCTGGTTCCTGTTCCTGGTTCCTGCCCAGATTACTTTTAAAGATCTCTCTCTGAAACTGGTTGGAGCTCCTCTCTGAAGATCTCCCGTCTGAGGCGACGCACCGACGTGGACGTGCCCCATGTTGCTCCTTTACTCCAGTGTGTGTGACGGCTGGAGAGAAACTGTGAAGGGTGTAAACCTGTTGTGTGTTTTTCATTTTCTGTCTTTTACAGACGTGTGTGTGTGTGTGTGTAGGAGATCTTCAGGATAATTACATTTCATTTACATTATGGATTGAGCTTTATTTTATCTGTACGTCTCAGCGCATGCTCCACGCCGGAACTCTGAAATAAAGCATAAAGCAAAAAATGAGACTTTTTTATCCAACAGGAGTCTCTGTTTATTATTTGTGTCGGGTCAGAGGGAGGAGAGGAAGAGAGGAGTTCGCTCTGCTTAGTTTTATTTATCCGCTTCAGAAGCCAGCGCTCTTCTCACTGTTCAGGTTAAAGAGACTCGCAGTGAAATACCTCCAACTCCAACTCCAACTCCATACAGTTCTCCTGGACTCATCTCCCCCTGATAATAAACACAACGCATTTCATTCTGCACTTCTTCATCCCCTGATTTCTCGATCTTAAAGTCTGTTTATCAGATTTCATTTTACTTTTGTTTCTGTTTGTTTTATTTTTTTAAATGAAGGTAAACTTTAAAAAGCAATTAGCGATGAGGGGATGGAGGCCTGGAGGAGCTCTGTATGCAATTCCACTCCGAGCCATGAGAGGGCTCTGGACAGCAAGCAAAAAATTATCTGTTTTTTTTTTTTGAAAAAAGGGAATAAAGACGAGGGCATGACCGTTTGCACCAGCATGGATTAAAAGGAATGAAGGTTTCATTATCAAATTAATACACCTGAAATAAATCTTGTTCAATAAAATCCTCACAGACGCTGCAGTAGAACCTGCAGTGATAAATACATACAATTACACAAATAATACATACATATATAAACAAACAAATAAATAAATATAAACTTAGATATCAGTTGATATAGATATATGTTTCAGAAAATTTTAAATGATCTTTTTTAATTATTTACTTTTCATATTGGACTTTTTTTTAATTATTTATTTATTTTCTTTTTCATATTGAATTTTTTTACTGATCTTTTTTATTTATTTAATTTTTTTATTTAAATAATTTTATTATTTTAAATGTTTTTAACAATTTATTTACTTTATTTATTTTACTTTACTTTACTATATTGCATTTTTTTAATTTATTGGATATTTTTTATTTACTTAATTTTCATATTTTTGATTTTCATTTGTTAATGAACCTTTTTTATTTATTTACTTTTCATAATTTTCATATTTTTTATTTACTTTTTATATTGGATTTTCTTTAATTTTATATTATTTTATTTTTTATTATCTTTTTATTTTTTTTATTTATCTTTATTTTTCATACTGGAGCTTTTTTCTTTTATATATTTTTAAAATTTATTTACTTTTCATATTGGAGCTTTTTTATTATATATATATATATATATATTTTTTTTTTTTTTTTTTTTTTTTACTTTTCATATTGGCATTTTTTTAATTATCTTTTTTATTTTTTTACTTTTTATATTGGAGATTTTGTTTTATTTTAAAGAATCATTTAAACATTTTAGTAGTTGCAACTTTTGTTACTTTTGACTTATACAATTCAATAATACAATAAAAAAAATTCCCATCATTGATGGATCCCAAGTACCAGTTAGGGTTTGTTTTAAATGAGTAAAATGAATGTTGGAATTCAGTCCATGTTGGTGCAAACTTGTGTTCAGAGTCATTTTCAGAGCTTTTTATTATTATAATTATGATGAGTGAGAGTTTTCCTGTACTGGTTTGTCTGATATGAGGTTTACGTCATGGTGTATATACAGGCCGGACTGGTTTAGAGCTGGTTTTGGTTTTGGTTGCATTTCCTTTCTGATGTGCTGTACATACGAGTATGTGATATGTTTTTCAATCTTTTTTTCAGGAAATAAAATACAGGAAGCTTGCATCCATGGCTGATTTTCTTTAATTATTGCTTTAAAAAAAATACTCACTTATAATTTATAATAATAATAATAATAATAATAATAATAATAATAATAATAATAATAATAATAGTAACTTCAAAAAAACTCTAAATCAAGGCACTTCTATTTATTTCTAGTGATCAGTCTAATAACTACAGTAACTCAGTAATAAACAACAATCCTTTAATGATTATATGATTGTTGTGTGTTTGAGCAATGCAGGAGAATTAACCTTAAATCTGAAAATTAAACCCCTGTCATGTGCAGCTCATAATAGATATATCTGAGCTATTATATGAGCTATTATATATATTAGATATAATATATATAATAGTTAATATAATAAATAAATGGATGGATGGACTTTATTAACCTCATGGAGAACTCTGGGGAACTTTTCCAGCCATGATCATTCTAATATATTATTAACTGTAGTTCCTGCATTTGACCACCAGGTGTCGACATCAGCTAACAATAGCGGATAGTACATGACAAGCACCTGCTCAGGCGGAAATAAACTATTTTACATCCATAAAAGTTAGACTTAATTGTGTGATTTAAACTAAATGTACAGATTCTACACTTTCTGTTAAATCTGACACACTTTTAATAAACCTTTCCCCAACATTTTAGCCAGCGTAAACCCAAACCCTGGTATACCCAGCAGTGGAAATTAGGCTGCTTTGGGGGTTTTTTTTTATTACTTTGGTATTTGTATTTATATTTCTCTCACCTAGCTGCTATAATATATATATATTTCGTCATTTTACTTTTTCCCCAATTCGTTTTTAAGACATCTAATCAACTCTATGGTTAGTTTGCAGCTTGGTAGTTTTGCTAGGTTTTTGTTTGCTAATGGCAACTTAGCATTCAACAGATTGACGTTATAAAACATAAACATAAATAGGCAGGAAGTCAAACACTAGAAAAAATAAATAAATAAATAAATAAAGTCACTACTAATAAAAATTCTTAATACTCATGCCAAAAAGACAGATATGAACTGTTTTGGCTAATCCTTCCTGTTCTATCCTCGACCAGTGATTTCACTTCCTGCTTGTTTAAAGCTGCCCTGAAAACTGAGACACTGTCCCTGTGTTACATGTAGAATTTGTGAGTCTTCGTCACACCTATATGTGTTTGTTGAACACGTCATTCCAGATTTATTCCCCTGTTACAGTATAATGAGCTCCACTCTTCTGGGAAGGCTTTCCACTAGAGTTTAGGGCATGGCTGAGGGGATTCGTGTTCATTCAGACATTCTGCAGGAGCATTATGAGGTGAGGTGCTGATGTTGGGATGATCAGGAGGCTCCAGGTCCAGTGGGGTTGAGGTCAGGGCTCTGTGCAGGACACTCGAGAACCTTCTACACCATGGAGATCTTCATGGAGCTGGATTTGTGCACAGGGACACTGGAAAAAGGGAAACTGTAACGCAACACAATACATTACATTACATTACATTACATAGCATTTAGCTGACGCTTTTATCCAAAGCGACTTACAAGAGTAACTGAAGCACA
>JAOVYV010000008.1:24840876-24854995 GCA_025674545.1 Hassar affinis
TCAAATAATCACACAGTCACCTCAAATAATCACACAGTCACCTCAAATAATCACACAGTCACCTCAAAATAATCACACAGTCACTTCAAATAATCACACAGTCACCTCAAAATAATTACAGGACACCTCAAAATAATCACACAGTCACCTCAAATAATCACAGTCACCTCAAAATAATCACACAGTCACCTCAAATAATCACACAGTCCCTTCAAAATAATCACACAGTCACCTCAAATAATCATAGTCACCTCAAAATAATCACACAGTCACTTCAAATAATCACACAGTCACCTCAAATAATCACACAGTCACCTCAAATAATCACACAGTCACCTCAAATAATCACACAGTCACCTCAAAATAATCACATAGTCACCTCAAATAATCACACAGTCACCTCAAAATAATCACACAGTCACCTCAAATAATCACACAATCACCTCAAAATAATCACACAATCACCTCAAAATAATCACACAGTCACTTCAAATAATCACACAGTCACCTCATAATAATTACAGGACACCTCAAATAATCACAGTCACCTCAAAATAATCACACAGTCACTTCAAATAATCACACAGTCACCTCAAATAATCACACAGTCACCTCAATATAATCACACAGTCACCTTAAATCACCACACAGTCACCTCAAAATAATCACACAGTCACCTCAAATAATCACAGTCACCTCAAAATAATCACACAGTCACCTCAAATAATCACACAGTCCCTTCAAAATAATCACACAGTCACCTCAAATAATCATAGTCACCTCAAAATAATCACACAGTCACTTCAAATAATCACACAGTCACCTCAAATAATCACACAGTCACCTCAAATAATCACACAGTCACCTCAAATAATCACACAGTCACCTCAAAATAATCACACAGTCACTTCAAATAATCACACAGTCACCTCAAAATAATTACAGGACACCTCAAATAATCACACAATCACTTCAAATAATCACACAGTACACACTGAGGATAGCTGATGTTACGTAAAGATACCTCGACTGTACTGACGTTAGCGTCTATGTTAAAGTTGCTTGGTAGCCAAACAAAGTTAGGCTGTATTCACACGTAATGTCTTTTCTGCCATAAACTGCTGACCAAAGAGTTTTTCCCCCATAAATCACCCCAGTTCCAAAATCGAATGGGAGTGTCCTCTGTTACTATAACTTACACTAATCTACAGTTAACGTGAGGTAGCAGGATATTTTAGTTAGCAACTGGAATAAATACAAACAGAAATGCTTAGGACGTGTAAAGTTTTGAATATTTGTGTAAGTTTCTCCATCGCTACCTTAATGATATTTGGTGACATGAATAGACTATAAGTACGATAAGCGTCGCTAGCTTTCTTTCACAAACACGGTAAGAATAACATCTCGACTGCATGGATCCAGTCAATCCACTGAACTGAAAGAGTAACGCCTCTTGACTTTTATCGTCGGCTGTGCTAATTATTATTCGCCGGGTTTTGACCCTGGCTGCCGCCGAACGCTTCATTTGCACTCCGCGCAGGCAGATACATTAGCTTTCCAACGCTCCATTCATTAGCACGCGATTAGTCTCTACAGATTGATCAATATATCACGGATAGAACATCTCGAAGGCGGACGTCTGGAGCCATTGTGGTCCCTCAGATAATGACTTCTTTATTCATGCAGGCTTGTAGGAACATGGAGATAAAAGCAAAGCAGCAGAAAAGAGTCATTCCGCCGAGATTATAGGAGCGGAGCCTAAACGGAGCTCGGGCCGGAAAAGAGGACGGATCTTAACGAGAAGATGTTATCCTGTTCTGAGGTGGAAACTGTTTCATGCTGCTAGCACGCATGGAAAAGCATCAAAACGTAGTTTAAATCAGAGCTTTATGAGAATTTGTTGTGAAGAACGATAAGAAAACATCAACACTGATCGCACTGTTTAGAGTTTAGACTAGCAGCAGCTAGCAAGTCAGTTTCTAGCAAATATGCGCATAGAGACGTTAAGGAAGCGGTACTATAACGGGAACATAATGCTTTGTTTTTTAAACAGAATGAAGATGCCACAGACCAGCTTTCTGCTTTCTTATTGGCTCTTGATTTCAAAGCTTCCAAATTGTCCAGGTCAAAACTTACCCACCTGATGGACAGAAAGAAAGAAAGAAAGAAAGAAAGAAAGACTAATAAATAAGTAGGCATCACATCATACTTGAAGCTTGCTGCTTGAAATAGCCCTGTGTTAATTTCATTTATTTGACTGTTGTCTGTATGCAAGACTCATATTTCTTATTATAGACGTCACCCAGAGAAACTAATCCCGTCCCTGTAGGGCTTTTAAGTGCAGTTATACCACTAGTACTAGTAGGATGCATGAAACATGTAAATCCATATTAACTGCCAATATGCTCACTGAACAGTTCCTTGTAGTAGCTAAGCTGAGCGTAAAGGGGTAAGGGGGCGGAGTTTGCACTTGCCATCTTGGTTGTGGCCATATCTTTTTTTTTCACAGCTTGCTCACATTCTTGGGGTCACCATGTTTTAATTTGGTGCAGGTTTTCATGCTGGATGCCCTTCCTGATGTAGCCCTTCCATCGGCCAGGCTTGGGACTGGCACAGTGTGTACATTGCACCCCTCTGTAGGGGCAAGGGCAAGGGCAAGGACAGGGGCAAGGGCAAGGGCAAGGGCAGGGGCAAGGGCAAGGGCAGGGGCAGGGGCAGGGGCAAGGGCAGGGGCAAGGGCAAGGGCAAGGGCAAGGGCAAGGGCAAGGACAAGGGCAAGGGCAGGGGCAGGGGCAGGGGCGGCTCAATGGTTAAGGTGTTGGGTTACTATATAGAAGGTTGGAGGTTCAAATCCCAACACCACCAAGCTGCCACTGCTGGGCCCTTGAGCAAGGGGCTGAACCCTCCACTGCTCAGTTGTATAAATGAGATAAATGTAAGTCACTCTGAATAAGGGTGTCTGCCAAATGCCATACACGTGAATGTGTCAGGGTTGGGGGGCAGACTGGGGGCCTTGCTCAGGGACCACAGCTTTGGCAGCCCTGATATCGGGGCTCGAACCCCCAACTTTCCGATCTCCAACCCAGAGTCCTTACCTACTGGTTTTTAAAAAAATATTATTACATTTCAGCTGTGAAATCACCTTCATGGCAGTACACCACCATCCCTCCCTCCATCCATCACTATTCCCTCATTCCCTCACCGGACGGAAGCGAATCAGGACGCTCCATCTGCAGCAATTAGAGGAATGAGATGCACTTTATGGCAATTTGAGCATTTGCCTGCTCTCTGAGGGAAGCCTGATGTGATGGCTGCTCCCTCGAGGGCCGTGAGGCTGAAGAGCAGGAAAAACCCACTGGAGCCTAAGCAAGAGCTCGCTGGTTAGTTATTCCCATCACGACTGAGAGAGAACATGTTCATTACATCAGGAACTTTCTAATGTTTACAGACGTCGTACGCCACCTTTATTACATGCACATCGTACTAATGTAGTGTCTCCTACCGCAGCACTGCTCAAATGTGGCTTCTGTGAAATTTTCAATAAGGATAGGGTTTATGTGACATTTGTGGAAGGAGCCTCCAATGTCAGAGAAACGGCGCATTCTGGTTTCTCGGTAACCCAGAACTGACAAGGAACATATTTTTGTCTTAACTTCAATAAATGAGAGGGAAAAAAGAGAGCCTGGTGAAGGAACCACTGTTTACAGCAAGCTGCTGTAAGAACTGGGACTAGCATCGAGGACACTCCGCTACATTAAAGGCAACTATAAATGGATAAAAATACATTGTGTGAACAGCATTGAACAGCATGACACTAGCACCAATGAGAAATATGCTTTCCAACATGGCTACAGGTGCAACATGACATCAGACGTGCGGAAAGTGGTTGAATTTTTCATGATTTGATCCTCCATCACTCGAAGGGTTAATCTGTGCTGGACCTTAAAGCCATATTCACCTGGAAAGAGTCAAGCCGTCCCCGGGGATCACTGAATCACTGTCCCCGGGCTTCAGTGCATATGAACACAGCTGTCCCTTTTGTACAGAGCACTAGAGGTGCCATTATTTTATGAAATACGCCACACATTGGCCTATTTAGACATTTTAAATACACACAAAGGTGGAAGGCGTCTTCAACACGGCGTCTGGCGAGTCGTACCAAACCTCACTGTGAAAAGAAGTGATTCTGATCGTCCTAGATCATCCGCGCCGACTTCCACGTTCCGATCGGTCGTTTCTATAAGTGCAGCAGCGCAGCATCAATACGCTCCTTCTTCTACGTTATTGTTTCTATAGCAACAGCTTATTCAGGTACTCCTGTAACGTGAAGTGAGAACAGGAGCCAGTTTCACAGACATTCCACCAAATTACAGACAACAAGGAGTGTTCTGTTCGCAATGAAGTGATTGTGTGTAAAAGGAATAACACACTGGGGGATGTGCTGCTAAACGACAACTTTGTGATCAAATCAACTTTTACTTTCAAAATGTAATAAAAACCAGTTCAGGTTTTGTCCTCCAAATGATTAACTTCACTGCTGTTTGTCGTAATGCACTTCTGTCATCTCTCTCTCTTTCTCTCTCTCTTTCTCTCTGTCTCTCTCTCTCTCACTCTCTGTCATGTCTCTCTTTATCTCTCTGTCATGCCTCTCTCTCTCTCTGTGATCTGCCTCTGTCTCTGTCTCTCTCCCTGTCTCTCTGTGTGTGTCATCTCTCCCTGTCTCTCTCTCTCTGTCTCTCTCTCCCTGTCTCTGTGTGTGTGTCATCTCTCCCTGTCTCTCTCTCTCCCTGTCTCTCTCTCTCCCTGTCTCTCTCTCCCTGTCTCTCTCTCTGTCTCTGTCTGTTTCTCTCTCTCTCTCTCTCTGTCTGTCTCTCTCTCTCCCTGTCTCTCTCTCTGTCTCTGTCTGTTTCTCTCTCTCTCTCTCTCTCTCTCTGTCTGTTTCTCTCTCTCTCTCTCTCTGTCTGTTTCTCTCTCTCTCTCTGTCTTCAGTAAACAGGCACTTGTGTTGTTACCCTTCGTTCCCTCAGAATAAACACACACTCTTCAGTTTTGTTTCTTTACCTTTGCTCTTTACAGGACACACTCTGTGATTCGTTAGTGTAATCCTCCTCAGAGCTCCGGTGTGAAACGAAGCGTTTGAGAGTCACTACTTTGCGTTATCCGTGATCTCCGCTTTATTTATAGGTAGTGCTGAAAGAGCAAGTGCTTCCTGGACAAGTTTCTTACTCGCTGATGCCACAATATTCAGAGTACACTGAAGTAATAAATGACTGTGTTTGTGTGTGTGTGTGTGTGTGTGTGTGTGTGTGTGTGTGTGTGTGTGTGTGTGTGTGTAGGTACGAGCCATGCGTCTGTCCTTCGTCGGAGAGCTCGGCTGGGAGCTGCACATCCCTAAAGACTCCTGCCTGCCGGTTTATCAGGCCGTCATGGCCGCCGGCGCCAAACACGGCGTCCGGAACGCGGCCTACAGAGCCATCGACTCGCTCAGCATCGAGAAAGGTCAGCATGGAGAAGCATCCTGCTTCTGATACACACACAGCTTTCACACACACACACATATGGCAGACAGGGTCAATGATCCCAATCTGGAGCTATCGCTATGGTGATCTGTTGTGGGCGGAGCCTAGTGATGAACACGATCAATAGACTAGGTCTGGGTGTGCAGAACCAAGCAAGAACGTTAACTATCCAGTAAACAAATATTAAGGGTTCTCTAAATGTTTCATGAATAATTTCTTGGTTCTTCGTCTCCTTAAAGGGAACCGTGTGGAACCCAGAAGGAAATAATGAGCAGCAGTTATTAATATTAATAATAATAATAATAATAATAATAATAATAATAAACCCCGAATCATGCTCTTCAGTGTTACTGGATTTAACTCCGCCCACATCCTGTTTCTCAGGTTACAGACATTGGCACGCCGATCTACGCCCTGATGACACGCCTCTGGAGGCGGGGCTTGCGTTCACCTGTAAGATGAAGTCGTCCACCCCCTTCCTGGGACGTCAGGCTTTGGAGAAGCAGAAAGCTGAAGGTCTGCGCAGGAGAATCGTCTGCTTCACTACTGATGAGTGAGTCTCACACACACACGCACACACACACGCACACACACTCTTTCTGTTCTACAGTAATTAACCAGAATGTGTGCATATAAATTGTACTACTCAAACAGATGAGCAGCTTTTTTCCCTCCGAGCCCCCGGAGTTTACCGTAACACCCCGTATATATGTGCACACCAGATTATAATCTCTCACTCATCATCATTCCCGTTAAGATGATCTGTACAGCGGTCGATTTGACACTTCGTTGTGGGAGTCTTCCGTTTTTCAGTGGATCCCAAATACCTGTTCAGCTGATGAGTGATGTGTGTGTATCCTGTGTGAGCTGAGTGGAACACACACTGGTTGGTTTTAAATCACATCAGTAGATGTAGAGATGAGATTACTGATGTGAAAAGGCAGCGGGGGGCGGAGCTTCCAGGGGAGCAGATGTCAATCATTCCAGATTCATGTGTTTGGCTCGTCTGTAGTGTAGAATGGGAAAGGTGGAATGGTGTACAGTATTTGTGAGCGATAACAAAATCACACACACACACACACACACACACACACACACACACACACACACACACACACAGTACAGAACTAATCTGTACATTTTATTTTAAAAAATCCATCCTGATTATCCCGAAGTTTCCCCCTGTACACATGAGTGATGTACACAGCGATGTTCCTGTACACGGATTCGCAGAGGATTTGTGTGTCTATGTGGATGTGATGACAGTAAAGTGTTTTCTCTTCTCTCTCTCTCTTCTGTCTCTCTCCTCTCACTCTCACCCTCTCTCTCTCTTCTGTCTCTCTCCTCTCACTCTCACCCTCTCTCTTCTCTCTCTCTCCTCTCTCTTCTCTCTCTCTCCTCTCTCTCTCTCTTCTCTCTCTCTCCTCTCTCTTCTCTCTCTCTCCTCTCTCTCTCTCTTGTCTCTCTCCTCTCACTCTCACCCTCTCTCTTCTCTCTCTCTCCTCTCTCTTCTCTCTCTCTCCTCTCTCTCTTCTGTCTCTCTCCTCTCACTCTCTCTCTTCTCTCTCTCTTTTCTCTCTTTTCTCTCTCTCACTCTCTCTTCTCTCTCTCCTCTCTTCTGTCTCTCTCCTCTCTCTCTCTCTCTCTCTTCTGTCTCTCTCTCTTCTCTCTCTCTTCTGTCTCTGTCCTCTCACTCTCTCTTGTCTCTCTCTCTCTCCTCTCTTCTGTCTCTCTCTTCTCTCTCTCTCTCTTCTCTCTCTCTCTTCTCTTGTCTCTCTCTCTCCTCTTCTCTCTTCTGTCTCTCTCTCTTCTCTCTCTCTTCTCTCTCTTCTCTCTCTCTCTCTTCTCTCTCTCTCTTCTCTCTGTCTCTCTTCTCTCTGTCTCTCTTCTCTCTCTCTCTCTTCTCTCTCTCTCTCCACACAGTAAAGTGCCCATGTTCGGATTGGAGGCCATTTTCCGTAACGGCGTTCCGGTTGGACACTTGCGCCGTGCCGAGTTTGGCTACGCCATCAACAAAACCATCGGCTATGGATACATCCGCAATCCAGATGGAGGGGTTGTGAGTTACACACACACACATACACACACACACACACACACACACACACACACACACACACAATACCCACTCTAACCCTAACCTCAGTAATGAAAAGGCGACTTTTATGAATGTTGGAGCTGGAATGGGAAACACTCTGAAATGAATCGGAGTGAATCATATCATTTTGACTCGTTGACTCGTTTGAATCCCGCGTGCCATGACCCGATCCACTCACACTATTCGAATTATTTTCACGTCCTCAAGCTTGTGTTTTTTTCCTCAGGTGAGCCCGGATTTCATCCGCAGTGGCGAGTTCACACTGGAGAGAATGGGTGTGGTCTATAAAGCCACCGCCCACCTGAAGTCCCCGTTTGACCCAGACAACAAGAGAGTGAAGGGGATCTACAGCTCGGCGTGAATGTCCTGAAAGCGCCCGGTCTTGTCCTCGCTGCAGGTAAAGCGGAGGTTCAGGGACTGCTGTTCCTGCTCTTACACACACTCGAGACGTCCTTTAGTGTGAGTTGGACTCGGACATCTCGTCCCTCTGGTGGAACCCAGGAAGACCCGTTTAACAGTCTTGTTGTTGTTGTTGTTGTTGTTGTTGTTGTTGTTGTTGTTGTTGTTGTTGTTTTTCAGAGAGCAGGCGGAAGTGAATAATTGTGTTCTTGTACTTATTTTTATATACAGATATAAATATAAATGGAGACCATGTGACAGTTTACACTCTGTGGATTTACAGTTTAAGCGCAGGGGAAAGGCATCTTATAAATTGTTCTAATCTGAGAAATAAATGTATTTGCAATGAGTTTGTGAGCAATAAAATGAAAAGGTCATGGACTGAAATGCTAGTTTTCTTTTCATGGTCCAAAAGTTTTGTGTATTTATTATTATTATTATTAATAATATTATTATTATTCTTACCCTGGGTTTATTCTGTGCTCCCTGGAATAACCCCGTGTTTCCCCCAACAGCGACTCCGTAGCTTGTACGAACCTGAGCTTTATTTCTGCTATCGTTTCATTTAAATGAAATCTTTACTGGCTCTTACACCACCAAAATACTCAGAAGCAAAGTCTCCTCTATATTCTATATCTTCTATAACACACGAGGTTTCACAATGCATTCAAAGGAGGGGAACATGATGAAGGAGCTTGGACTTGATCGACCTGATTTACAATTCAGTGGCAGGTGGGTTTCAAGGACGACCTTTTCTTCTCGTTTGGCTCTGACCACACCCACTCTGAGCTATAGTACTTATTATAGCCTCAGTACTGAGTAGTATAGTAGATAAAATACTTACAATCTAGTGTAGTATAGTACTTCACCAAATTCACACTGTGTGTTAGGGAGCTCAAGACGAGTACAGAAGTGCTCTTAGTTTTGTTCTAAAACACTCCAAAGCCGAGATATGGAATAATATAATATAGTACAGTATAGTAGATAAACTAGTTACAGTATAGAGTAGTATAGTACAGTATAGTACAGTACATAATATAGCTACAGTATAGTGTAGTATAGTACAGTACATAATATAGCTACAGTATAGTGTAGTATAGTACAGTGCATAAAATATCTACAGTATAGTGTAGTATAGTACAGAATAGCACATAATACAGCTACAGTATAGTGTAGTATAGTACAGTACATAATATAGCTACAGTATAGTGTAGTATAGTACAGTACATAATATAGCTACAGTATAGTGTAGTATAGTACAGTGCATAAAATATCTACAGTATAGTGTAGTATAGTACAGAATAGCACATAATACAGCTACAGTATAGTGTAGTATAGTACAGTACATAATATAGCTACAGTATAGTGTAATATAGTACAGTGTAGCACATAATATAGCTACAGCATAGTGTAGTATAGTACAGTATAGCACATAATATAGCTACAGTATAGTGTAGTATAGTACCATACAGTACAGTATAGTATAGGAGATAAAATCCCTACAGTCTATAGTAGTATAGTGAGTGTGTGAAACAAAGGCTAACCCCTTAGCATTTTTTGGGGTGAAAAACCGGACATTCTCAGATCTTCACCAAATTCACACTGTGTGTTAGGGAGCTCAAGACGAGTACAGAAGTGCTCTTAGCTTTGTTCTAAAACACTCCAAAGCCGAGATATGGAATAATATAATATAGTACAGTATAGTAGATAAACTAGCTACAGTATATTTGTAGTTAAAGAATATCGTATTTGGACTTCCACACAGACAGAAGGGTATGCTCAGGTTTCTTGAACTTATTCATCACCGTCGTCAGTAGATACCTGACTGTTCATTTCATGAGAGAATTCTGAGAGAGCCGTGTGGCAAGGACTTTCCTGAGAAACTCTCCTGGTCCTCAGAGATCATGAACACTTTCAGAACTTTGAAGACTGCGCTCTGGCTCTGAGGCTAGTCTCTGTACTGAACAAGCAAGCCTTTGTCGTCACCTACCTCTCCTGCTATTCTGTCACAGCGCCTCCTATGGCTAGAGTGGATGGAAGATTTCCTTTGCTTTAAGAAAGATGCTAAACTGTGGTGAAGGTTCTTGCTTTGGATATTGTACCTGGATGTGGTGTTCCCCTGGTAACCCGGTACCTCAGTAACTTTGTCTGTATTTGAAGGTCCACATTCCCCCACATCATCTGCAGTCTTCAGGCTTTGTAAAAATAATGAACAGAACACTGAAGGAGCATTGGACTAAAGCCATGATTGAAACAGGACAAACACGTACAGATTTACTGCCAGCTGTGCTGAGTGAGATCAGAATGGCTCTCAGTGCCACTACGGAATTATCTCCTGAGGTTATCTTTGGGCATCCTTTCAACACCCCAGGGGTTCAGTAATATTTCTCTTACAGGGGACCTGGGTTCGGTGATGGAGGTACACAAAGGCTGATTGAAAAATTGAATAGTGTGCATGATAATGTCTTCTTCTCTCCCTGTGCCCAGAGAAAAGTCATCTGTGTGTTCCAGGAGATCTGGTGTTGGTGAAATCCCTGAAGCCCAGGAATGTTGGAGAGCAGCTGTCAGCGATCCCACCCTTTTGTTGGCTGTGACACTGACTCTCAGCCTCAGTGAATACACACTATCTGCATCAAGAGAGCTCCATCATCAGCTCCTACTGCAGTCGTCAAAGATACATCTAATAAGCTGCATCAAGGGGGTCCGACGGAGCCATCTTCAACCAAGAAGGCCTTAGGGGCCCCAAGAATGATCACCATCATTTTGTTATCTTTGTTTGTCCGTGTGTCTGAGTACTCAGTGTGTTTCTAAATGTTAATGTCTAATGTCTAATACACTATTATCTATTATCCAACCCCGTTACTCTTATCTGTAGGTATCGTCAGTTTTATTGGTGTTGAACTTCATCCACACACATGCTTCCCTCCTGGTCTTGATTGACTTCATCACACTCGTTTATCACTCTAACTTAGGTCTCTTTCCCTCTCTTTCCACTTACATTCTCATCCCATTATCACAATCCCAAAAAGTTTATACCCTTCATGACCGGTGTTTAGAATACTTGTTTAGTCTCCTTGTGTTTATTGGGCTTGTTTTACTTTCTGAAGAACACATGTCTCTGATGTTTTGGTTACAGCCCTCTTTTTCTTTCTAATCTTACCAGAATGTTCTGTTACTGAATAGAAGCTCTTTGTTCAGAGACATTAAAGGAATCACTGATAATTACAGCGTGTCTCTGGGTTATCTTTGATTCTTGAGGCCTCAGAGAGCAGAAGGATGAAGGATGGAATTTACATTTGAATTCAACCTACTTTAATCTTTTTTAAAAATAACTAAATCTTAACAAGTATAATTGATAAAATACCTACAATATGGTGTAGTACAGTACATAATATAGCTACAGTAGAATGTAGTATAGTGTAGTACAGTACATACTATAGCTACAGTATAGTAGATAAAGTAGTATAGAGAAGTACATTCCAGTACAGTATAGTACAGTACATCATATAGCTACAGTACAGTACATGAGATAAAATCCCTACCGTCTATAGTAGTATAGTGGGTGTGTGAGATGTATACTCACTGAGAGTAATATATTGTAAGTGAGAGGCTGAGATCTCAGTTCTGGAGGGAGATATGATGAAACTAAGTGCACCCCCGTGTTAGTATTGATGGTCCTGATGCACAGTGTGAATCTGATCAAAATCAGAGAATGTTACATTTTTAGCCCAAAAAAACACAAAGGCTAACCCCTTAGTATTTTTTGGGTGAAAAACCGGACATTCTCAGATCTTCACCAAATTCACACTGTGTGTTAGGGAGCTCAAGAGGAGTACAGAAGTGCTCTTAGTTTTGTTCTAAAACACTCCAAAAACACTCCAAAGCCGAGATATGGAATAATATAATATAGTACAGTATAGTGGATAAACTAGTATAGAGAAGTACATTCCAGTACAGTATAATACTGTACATAATATAGCTACAGTATAGTGTAGTATAGTACAGTACATAATATAGTACAGTATAGTGTAGTATATTGCAGTGTAGCACATAATATAGCTACAGTATAGTGTAGTATAGTACAGTACATAATATAGCTACAATATAGTGTAGTATATTGCAGTGTAGCACATAATATAGCTACAGTATAGTACAGTATAGCACATAATATAGCTACAATATAGTGTAGTATAGTACATAATACAGCTACAGTATAGTGTGGTATAGTATAGCACATAATATAGCTACAGTATAGTGTAGTATAGTGAATGTGGATGGTATACTCACTGAGAGTAATATATTGTAAGTGAGAGGCTGAGATCTCAGGTCTGGGGGGAGATATGATGAAACTATGTAGGAAGATTGGATGCTAACACGCTGCTTTTGTTCCTAAAGAGTTTTAACCGAGTTCCTTCTGACCAAAGATTATTCATTGTGATTTTCCGACAGAGAGAGAGGAAGAGAGAGAGAGAGAGAGACAGAGAGAGAGAGTACAGTTTATAATTGTAATGAGGTTGCTCAGTGTTTCACATTTACATATTCAAGCTCACAATTATTTAAAATAGATTCTGATAGTAAAGATAATCAGAACCTCAGGCTTTTTGTAAAGATGATCACTTATCCTCACCCTGACTGAGCTCTCGGGCTGTTAACAGACATGTAACTGGACCGAGTCTACTCAGTTTTATTTACATGGTTATGGTGAGTTAACGGCTTCTTTTTATTATAGGTGTAATAATCTTACCTTTAATTAAGTCCTCGTCGTGTCCAGCTTTCTTCATCAGATCGTTGAAGAGATTACATTAGTAGTTTTTAGGTTTTATAAATATGGATATCTAGTCCAGAGTCTAATCTGATCCAGTGAACTCATACAGACAGACAGACAGATGTGTCACAAGCACTAGTTAAGTGCATTAATCAGCTGAAGTAGCTAACAGGTTACAGAAGCTTGCAGTGTCCAGTTTAGCATCGTACTTCATTATGTTTCTACACGAATATTAACAGAGACCAGGTGACAGCGTACATTTTGTGTATTTGCAATTTAAGCACATTTAGCACTAAAGACATCTTATAAATTGTTTTAATCTGACAAATAAATGAATTAGCATTGAAAAGGTCACAGACTGAAATGTCAGCAGTGCTCATTTTCTTTGATATGCTTTACATGCTTTAAGCTTAGGAAACACGAGGAAAGAGTTAACCATGAACATCATGAACATCACGACAGCTAGACCACGCCAGGCAGAAAGGCAAAGTCTTCTATAAATCTATCAGAAATATCTGGAACATCACACCACTTCACCACTTCCCTTCTCATTTGCATACCTTGGGTCTGACCACACCCACTGTGAGTTAAATCTCAGTAATATTGTAAAATAATTACTTTGGGTTGTTTTGCAGCTGCCGGAGTAAACGCAGTGAAATCAGGCACTTTGCTGTTTGATTTGAATGGAGTGAAGTGTTTTATTTGTATAATTACACCACACTGTTGGAGGCTTGGGCGTGTCTGCGCCGGAACTCAAAGACTTTGTTTTATCCGCTGTGGTGGGCTTGAACCTCTGTAGGGCCGTTACTCTGAGCCGCAGCTCGGCTTGGTTCACACATCTGGGCGTGAGGCTGGAGCTCCGCTAACACCTCGGGAATCTTCTGTTTCTCCCAGTTACCCTGAGGAAGGGAAGGAAAAGGATGCAAACACACCACACTAACAGATCAAACACTACTGATGAAGGTACCTGTGGGTCTAGGATCACTGGATAACTGGATACCTGCTCGTGGTGTCATGGTGTCTGGGATATCATAACAGACATAATAGTACAGTATAGTAGTATAGTATAGTACAGTACATATACCATAGTAGATAACACCTACAATATAGTATAGTACATAATACAGCTACAGTACAGTGTTGTAAAGTACACTAGATAAACTAGCTACAGTGTGGTGTAGTATTGTACATTGCAGTACATTATAGTATATTAGATAATATAGCTACAGTATAGACTAATATAGTACATTGCAGTACAGTAAAGAAAGTCTTTGTGATGTATCAAGAGCCACGGTATCCAGGGTAATGTCAGCATACCAGGAAACGTTTTCCACCACC
>JAOVYV010000009.1:230483-242431 GCA_025674545.1 Hassar affinis
TGGGTCAAATACAGAAATAGACCCCGTAATTCAGACTGCGCCTTATAATACGGTGCGTCTTATGGTCCGGAAAATACAGTAGTTGAATATTACAGAATATGTCTTTAATAAAGTATCAAATGCCTAGTCCACCAAACACACAAACTGAATCCAGTTGTTGTTGATCTGTTTCAGGTATCAACAGCGGACCAGCGGCGCACCTCTCCCAAGGCTATGATCTCCTGTAATAAAAAGGCGCTGTACCTCCCACAGGAGATGCCTGCTATCCATCTGGAATTCACAGAGTATTACTTCCCTGATGGAAAAGACTACCCCAGTAAGACTACATTCCATCTGCTAGTAGCTGTTTGTGAGGATCGGTCCTCAGAGCTACACTGGTTTTCATTAATACTGTATTATTTGGATGCCCCATTAAAATGACACTGCCCTTCATGAAGTTAGGACTGCTCCAGTAAGACATAATGTTAGACCTTAAGACATTACGTTGCACCTGTCACCTGCGTGAGCACTTCATAAATGATTTTTGTTTGCCTTTTTAGTTTGATCTTTTGTATCCAATAAGAAAGAAGCCATTTGTGGTGGTACACTGTTCTGTTTAACCATTGGCTTAATCACAGATTTAACATGGCTGTTATACTGCGACACAGTGATGAACAGATGGTTGTTCTGGCTGCAGTGTCCACATGATGAGGCCACAGGGAAATCTGGATCTTTATACTGAATCACTGCTGAACTTGATTTGTGTTTACATATTTGCTTCAGTGATGACAGAAGCAGAAATCAGTGAGAAGTTTCATCGATAAGGACACAAAGAGTTCCAGTGTTTGACTCTTAGATCAGGCAAAATCTAATGTAAAAATGTGTGTGTGTGTTTTGCAGTCCCCTGCCCTAATCTATATGTGCAGCTGAATGCCCTGCAACTAGCTGTGGACCCACAAAGCCTGGTGTGGCTCAATCTGTTTGCTCTGGATTTGCGCCACAGCCTGGTCCAGTTCATGGAGCTCTATAAACTCAATGACTCCCAAAAGCCTGATGAACACATTGACATCAGAGTAGATGGTCTCATGCTAAAGGTGGGAAAATCTACCTTTCACAAACTCACATTCTTATCCCTATAGAGCTTACAGTAATGTGCATTAAATCAGTACTCTTCTCTTAACTCTTGTGCCTAGTAGATCTAATACCACATCAGAGTTCAGAAGTCAGGACCACTGAACATCTGGTATCACATCACATATACTTGTGTGTATAGTAATCTAATCTAAAGTCTGTGTCTGTGTCTATGTATGCGCACAGTTGGTGATTCCTGGTGACCAGAATAAGTTACAGCCCGATCAGCCCTGCTCTATTTCGGTGCAGACATCTGAAATGGTGGCCACAAACACACGGCACTCGTCTGGCTGCACCCGCTCTGACCTTGAGGCTCTGCTGCAGGCTTTCCGGGAGCAGGCCTTCTTCACCTCCTCTACATCCTCCTCATTTCCTGTGCTTCACCCAGTCTTCCAACGGCATGCACATGAAAGGGACACATGCCTACATGATGTTTACCGTGGCCTGGCACTGCCTGCCCTCAGTACCGGTGCTCTCAGGGCTCCATCAGCCACCGATCTGTGGGCCCTGCGCTTCACCCAGTTCTGGGTGGACTATGAGGGTCCTCGTAGCCACCGGCCTGCACCATGTGTTGATTCCTTCCCGCTCACCTTGTGGCTGTGCCAGCCTGCCCGCTATGTTCAGCACCAGCAGAGACCAAAGGCAGCTGCAGGCACAGGGACACTGCCAACAGATATCAGCGGTCGGCTGCAGAGGAAAAAGCTGTTGAAGGAGTATTACAGCACAGAGACGTTGGCCAACCAACCAACCAATGGCCTGCATAAGCCTTTCTCTCTGGATGGACTGAATGGTGCTGATTCTTCC
Organism: Hassar affinis; assembly: GCA_025674545.1. NCBI lineage: Eukaryota > Metazoa > Chordata > Actinopteri > Siluriformes > Doradidae > Hassar > Hassar affinis. The sequence goes on from JAOVYV010000009.1 coordinate 232,398, forward strand.
TCTGTCGCCTCTTCCTCTCCTTCATCCACTGGAGACGCTGACGTGCAGATGTTGGTACATGTACAGAAGCTGTTGAGTGCTCAAGCTAGCCATAGCCAGTATCTGTTCCTGCTGAAACTGCAGCAAACACTGAATTCGCTGCAACGCACACTGCAGCAGGACCTGCAGCAGCATGGCTTAGCACAGCAAGGTACTGGACGGACGTTTGGTGCATGCATTGGCCTCCTGATGAGCCGTGCTGAGGTTGCACTGCTGCTGAAGCCCGCGCCTACAGCCGACGCAGACAGCAGCCCTCTGGGCTCTGACCTCTCACCCTCAGGGAGCAGAGCCACGCTGGAGGTTGGCAGTGAGGCAGGAGACAGTACAGCAGGCACAGCCAAACTCAACTGTCCTCTGGAACAGCTGCTGCATGTAGATACAGAGATACAGAGCCAGATTGTTCCACCACTCCTGCCTTTTTCAGCACCCTCCCGAACTGAGAAGAAAGGTTCCCTTGATGAGACAAATGCATGGTCAGGCCCAGAGGAGAAAGGAAATGGTTCAGATGGATTCCAGGAGGGCAAGGAGTTAAAACTGGAGCCTAAAGTCCTGCAGAGTGAGGCTTCATTGGGCAGGACTATAGCAGTGGACCCCATAGGTGAGCCAGTCCCTAGGGACTGGAATGACAAGATCCAAGGAGCCAGACTACCTCAGTCTATGTCCAGGTAATATATCATGTCCAGAATCAAAGCATTGAGTTTTCTTGTACTTCTGAGTGTGTATTGTTCCCAAAATGACCGTAAGTTCACAACCAAAAACGGGGTTCCACAGTTCTTTATGAAACTTGTGAAACTATTATACATTATTTTTGCTCTTGTTTACTCTGATCAAGCAGTAGAACAATATTGTATAACCGAGTATAGTGGAGGTATTGGTCATTAAGAGAGTGTAGCAGTTGTGTTAAGTACATGTGTGTTAAGTTGTGCGCTGTGTGTTCAGTACATTTGTGCCATTAAGTAGAATTTGAATTAAAAATAAAAAATGCTGCCTGATTTAAATAATAACAAATAGTGTATTATGAAATAAAGAGGGCATATAAGGATAGTGAATCACTTATGATAAATGACTTTTCACCATTCTATGTACGGATGTATAGGTATTTTTAAATAGGAAAGTAATTACTAATAGAAGTAAAAAAATAGTTCTTGGTAGTGGCAGTAGTAGATAAAGTGACGGGTAAGTTGTTCTGGATAAAGCTGTGTAAATTATAAGTGGAAATAAATATAGTGGACTGCAGCTTTGGTTAAGGTAGGTTAACCTGGGAAGAAAAAAATAAAATAAATTTTATTGCATGGATGCTTAAAGGTCAATTGATATTGTAAGAAATGAAAAAGACTGTTTTATACCCCCTGATTATAAAGGTTAAGTAATGTTGTGAGTAATGGCATGTTTAGTGTATTCACCAAAACCTCACACCCACCCGCCTGACTCAGGCTAGGGAGCTGTCCAAGCCTGCTGACAAATTTTCAATGACATCAGAGGGCTGGTGATGTCTGAATAGTTCAGTACAACTCTACAATAATAGCCAGCCAGCCCCAGAAACTGCCTTAACACTTTCTTGGTCTTGTGTATCAGGCAGGCCGCAGGAGCTTCCAGCCATGTCACCACCCTTCACTGGCTTCCTGTAGCAGCCCACATCAGATATAAAACCCTGATGCTGGCCTAAAAAGCCAAAAAACGGTCCAGCCCTGCCCTACCTCATGGCAATGGTCTAAACACAGTGCCTACCCAGAGCCCTTCGTGTCTCAAGTATCTCTTGACTTGACCCACCATCATCCACTACACATGGGTGGCGAGCGTCCAGATTTTTCTTTGTTCCGGCATCAAGCTGGTGGAATGAACTCCCCCTGAGTGTACAAACAGCAGAATCACTTGCTGTCTTCAAATGCCAACTGAAGACCCACCTCTTTTAATCAAGAATTTAAATCAACATTAACTCAAAACTATTGTATTGACTGTCTTGCTCTTCACTTGTTTTGTATATTTTAGGAGTACTTTCTGGTTATAGAAATTGTTTAGGTTGTAATTACTGGTATTGCATGGCTCATTTCTAGCAGTATCATAGCACAATGTATCTTAAATTCAGGTCTACCAGCAAGCTTTAGATATTATGAGTTAATGACTAAGCACTGGATATAGCATCTAATAAATCCTGTAAAATGTGAATGTAAATCTAATCTAATTGGAGACACATTTGCCCATGACCCAAATGGAAACCCAGATACCATAATTGCAGCCATGAGTCCTGTCAGTCTCAAGGATCCTAGGACAGCTTTCAGGTATTTAATGGTTAACAGATGTTTACTGTAAACTCATGGAGTGTGAGGACAGAGAGTTATGTCCACGAGTCTTTAAAATATAACTGGGACTTCAAATAAACCAAAAGGAAGGGTGACAAATTGTTTGCAAACCAAATGGATATTAGCATCTAGTGGATCTGCCAATTTACTTTGACTTGGAGCCTCCCATGCTAGGTAGCGAATTGGTCAGCAAGTGTTCTTCAATGTTTCTGGTCTTTGGCAAGAGTTTTGCCGTTGTCCCACGCGGTGTTGAGTGCCTCTTGGATGCTTGGTACCAGATGGTACCCATCCTACCAATGTTTAGGATTCGATGATTCTCTATTAGATCATTTGAGTCTTCGTCAGGAGTTTGCACGTGCCACTTCATTGGTGGAGGACCTCCTCGTTGCTGATGCAGTTATAACAGTGGATATTGAGGATTCAGGCAGGCACCTCTATTGGAAAAGTGGTGAAGAAGAAGAGCTTGATTTTTAGGGAGGTGGATGATGAGGACCAAATGACGCTCATTGTCGCTACCCAGGTAGAAGAACCTTTCCACTTGCAGCCACTGTGGCCCAATCAGTATCCCTCTTGTTTGGTCCATCATGTTCACATGCTTATCTTTGACATCTTTACATTCATCATGAGACAGATTTTGCTTGCTTTTCCATTCAAATCGGTTGTTGGACTTTGCAGCATCATCTCATCTTTCATGATAATCATTGATGACATGTGATATCATTGATGACATCCCAGACAGGCTTGATCAGACAAATGGATGCTGGCCTCGATGCATGCCCACAGGGAGCAGAAACAGGATGCAGTCAACTCTGGTGCTTTCAAAGAAGTCACTGTGGCCATTTTAGATTTTCACACAGCAGCTTGACTGTCGTAGTGAAGATGTTGAGGAAGATTGTTAAAAGATGGCAGAATCCACCAAAGAGACTCTCGGTGGATGCTGTCAATGGCTTCTTAGAGTCAATGAAGTTTCTGTTATTCAACACATGATGATGTGTTCTATGATGTTCGAGAGGGCAAAGATTTGTTCGCTGCATGATATTTGAGTGTGAAACCAGGCTTGTGCTTTTCTCAGGCATTGGTCGAGGGCACTCCATAGGAGTATCACGCAGAACACCTTCCCTGAACACCTGGGGGGTGATGTCTTGCCAACTGGTGCATTCAGAGATGTTGCCTTTCTTGGGTACTTGGGCTCTGACTTGGGATCACACCTCTTCACAAGTTCTCTGGGACTGCCTCGCTCCGCCAGTACTTGTTGAACAGCGACATCAGCACTGTCTGCGTGTCTGCACGTATTCTTGAGGCTCTTGATCTGAATGATTTGCATTTCCTCAGTGGCGATCTGCCAATATCTTAGTCAAGGTTTGTGGTCTTGTGACTGTCCCACAGGAAAGTACAGAGGGGAATCCCCAGGGGAGGACTGTCTGGTTGGCACTAGCCAACACTTGTGTATTTCCACCCTGATTTTCACCTTTCATGCTCTAATCCAGTGCTTTATATTGAATCAGCCTTGAGCTCTGATTACAGCCAGAAAACAGCAATGTGCAAATTTGCTCACTCAGAAGTATTCTGTATGTCCCCTGCTCAATTTGGGCAAATGCCAAAACACTTGTGCCAATACACCTGTGCATCATCTACTCCAACGACTGCACATTGATCTTCGAAAAGCCCAGACTCTCCAGCAGTGCCAGGACACCTGCCTGGGTCTTGGCGCCACATGTGGTTTCGTGGGCATCCAGAGGGAGATGAGCGAGAGGGGGAGGAAGAGAGGGATGCTCCAGATACACCGCCATGTCATCCACTGTTAGCCTTGTCAATGGCAATGATAGCTGGAGTACTGGCAGGCTGTAGCAGCCTTCAATCACGCTTGTCAATCTTCAACCTGCGCTGCCACCAGAGGTAACAAAGCAGTTCAGATGGCCTGCTGATGTACTTGGTGTAAGCTGGTGAGGGACTTAATGATCTTATTTAGTGGTGAGGTCTCAAGTACCAATCACAGCTTCTCCCAGATATCAGCACTACTGTGATATTTTATACAGTGTAAGGAGATGAGACATTGAAATAATACAACTTGAACAGATGTAAGCTCATAAATGAAATTACCCACTGCTTCTCCTTGTGTAGGCGTGCTCTGTGTGCATGTGTAGGCGTGTAGATATTTCACTTCCAGTGCTGTTTTCATGCTTTTTGATTTAGTATCTGTTTTTCACATTGCTGTTCAGTGCAGAATCATCTTCACAGTTTATAATGATGCTGATTTGCTCCTTGCATATTTAGTGTATTGCATTGTTATACCACGGTGACTGAAAGACAATAACCCTAAACCTTTATTGAAACCATAAAAAGTAAATGAATTATTAAAGAACTAATTGAGTGCATTTTCTCACATTTTAGAGTGTGGTGTGGTCATTTAGGCATTGCACATACACACTCAGAGTTTCTGGCTGTGTGTGTTACAGTGGGCGCCTGATGAGGGATCGATCGCAGTCAAATTTCTCTGTGACCTATAAGAACATGAAGAAGAGTCCTTCACTGCAGTCTCTGGACAACATCTCCATAGACAGCTCCTTACTGGAGGACTATGATTCGTACAGCCTGATGGAGAGAGGTATGATTTCAGAAAACTTGGGAAAGGAGGTCGGGCTTATAAGAAGTGTGTGCTCAAACACCTTTGTGGTCAGATCATTCCAGATGGGCATGTTCAATTTTCATTTTCTTGGGGGGAAATGTTGCTGTTGTGGTGTATTTCTGAGTAGTAACACAAGCTCCTATGTGAAGGATGTGATGGTTGGCAGGTCTGGTTATTTCAGGGAGCAGGTGGAAACATGACTGGATATCATGGCAATGTAATATCATGTAGTGGCACGCACACGCACACGCCTAGCTTTAAGTCATATACTGTTGTAATGTAACATGATGATGCTTCATAAGCACAAATAGTAAGTTGCCTTCATACAGATATAATGGGATGTAGGCCACAGAACCCAGCGTGATGGCCACTAGGTGGCAGGGTTGCCTCATGATCTAAAAGCCTGTTCACTGTTGGGGGGGAAAAGGAAAAAATTACACATAACTCCTAGCATAATTTAATATCACACATTTAGTGCATGTTTTAAGGATGTGTCCAGTGGCGTATTTGTAAAAGGTGGATTTGTGAACATTTTCATGAAATCATTGTTTGCCAGTTATGTGCCAGGTGTCAGTGGGACATCTCGCTGAGTTGTTGTATGTGTTTGTTTCTAGACGATGTGTCTATCTCTGGGTTTAAAGTCACTTTGAATGATCCGAGCGCTGCTGAGCAGGCCAGCGGGGTGCAGGACGGAGAAGACGCCCAGTCACCCGAAGCAGTCAGTGCCACCTCACAGAGTACTGATGAGCACGCCAAAGATCTGGTACAGACATCGCCTAATCTGCTTTGTACCTTCTGTCTGTGTTTTTGCAAAACTCTTTCTCTTCTGTTGACACCTCTCTCTCTCCCTGCTCTCTTTTGCCTCTCTCTCTCTCTCTCTTTTTCTCACTCTCCCTTTCTCTCTCTCTCTCCTCTTTCTCTCCTCTCTCTCTCTTCTCTCTCTCTCTCTCTCTCGCCTCTCTCTTTCCTCTCTCACTCTCCCTCTCTTTCTCTCTCTCCTCTCTCTCCCTGCTCTCTCCCTGCTCTCTCCCTGCTCTCTCTCCACTCTCCCTCCACTCTCTCTCCACTCTCCCTCCACTCTCTCTCCACTCTCCCTCCACTCTCTCTCCACTCTCTCTCCACTCTCTCTCCTCTCTTTCTCCCCTCTCTCTACTTTCTCTCACTCTCCTCTCTCTCTCCTCTCTCTTTCCCTCTCACCATGCTTTCTCTCTCTCTCTCTCACTCTCTCCCTCTCTCTCTCACTCTCATGCAATTTTACCTTTTACTGATCTTCCATCATGTATAGCATTAAAAGTGTGTGCCTATGTGTGCGTGTGTGTGCGTGCGCGCACGTGCGTGTGCATGCGTGTGTGTGCGTGTGTGTGCGTGTGTGTGTGTGGGCATGTACTATTGCAGGTGTCGGTGCTGGTTCTGAAGGTTCACTCAGTGTGTGCCTCTCTGAATGTGAGAGGAGATAACACTACTCTAGCTCTGGAGGTGGGGCAGGTCCGCACCAATCAGCTCGGCAATGTCAGTCTACGCCAGTATCTTAGCAACCACAGTCTTGGTAAGACCACATCAATAGGTCTTCTCTGTGTGTGTGTGTGTGTGTGTGTGTGTGCGCGTGTGCGTGTGTTCAAATCCTGATCATTCATCTCATGGAAATGCATACATGTTACTGTGCATCCCTTTAGGTTTTGTCTGTTCCACACCACTGATTACTGCTCAGAGCTGTGATGGTATGATTGTGTGTGTGTGTGTGTGTGTGTGTGTGTGTGTGTGTGTCTCACCTTGTGTGTGTGCACAAACTGAATTTGTGTGTCATAACAAGCTTGTTTTCGCATGAACTCATTGGTCCTGAACCTTTGATTATACAGATCATCATTATACCGATCGGTGTAATGGCTTCAGAAAGCGTTCAGCCCCCTTCACTTATGTTATAGGTTCAATCTAGAACACACACACACTCATGTCAGAAACAACACACAGAGGTAGCATTATCCAACAGAGCAAATCCACAGACACAGGCTCTGAGCACAGAGGCTCAAAACACAACAAGGCATCCATATATGATGTAAATATGTGATGCCCAAACCAAAGCTTCACCCTGAGTGTCCATGTAGTCTATTAACAGGGAGTGGATGGAACTATAGACAGAATACCCTAGAATGTGGGAGGTGAATGAATTGTCTCTGACAGGATCTTCTGCCGTGGAATTGCCCTTGTTTAAGGACGAACCTCACAGATTGTCCTTGGGAACGCTCTGGTGCTGTGAGTTTCTCCTGTTGTGCACTTTAGATATTGTCCATGACTTCCCATCTGGATGGTCTGGAAGGATGGCCTTATTTACAGGTCCTTCTTATGAACCTTTGTGCAATCAGGACAGTGCATTGGCTTTAGTGTTCTTAAATAAGTGAGAACTTGAACTTGTTTTGTTTGCTTGTTTCTTACAAGAGGATTGGCAAAACCCAGAGTTTTTGAAGCGTTCTTTCTACATGGTTGCAAACAGAACGTCTCCATTCCATGTTCATCCAGAATACGATCCAGGAGCCTGGGTAGAAGGCTGAAACTCTCGTTTGTCAAGTTTGAAGATTATCCAGGTGTTGCGTTGGATGTTCTTGATGGTCAAAGTGTCATCTATTCTGAACATGGATTCAGTGAAGTGAAAGTCAGACATTTTTGTCACTTGTGCTTGCACACAGTGAAATTTGACCTCAGCATTTAACCCATCCGTGCAGTGAGACACACTAGTGAACACACACTAGGGGCTGTGAACACACATGCCCGGAGCGGTGGGCAGCCCTAGCCACAGCGCCCGGGGAGCCAATGGGGGTTAGGTGCCTTGCTCAAGGGCACTTCAGCCAAGTCCTGTCAGTCACGGGAATCGAACCCAGGACCTTCCAATCACGGGGCAGACACCCTAACCAAGACCATGACTGCCCCAAAGAAGTGCCTCCTTCACGAATGCTTGGAACAATAAGAACATAATTTAATATTCATGGTGTCCAGACGTACAAATCTGATTAAGACCATGTGCACTGTTCAAGTCTATGTTTATATAGTTCGTAGTTAGTCCTGGGTGAAATGCAGTCTTTGTGTGAACTCATTCCACTGCAGCTTTGTGGAATGTAAAAGGCATAATCCGCTGCCAGCTGTGTTTCTTGTTTTAGGAAGAACAACTGTTCATCTGCATCTATTTCCTCACACAGGATGGTTTAAAATGTTTCTTGAAATGGTTCTTGAAACTCCTTTTTTTTAAAGTGCTGCAGCATTGTGTGTTCAAAGATAGTGGGCTCGCACAGAAACACAAATACACACACACACACATTTCTATAGTGAAATACTGCTCTTCTGCTTATCTAATCCTGTAACATTTTCCTCTCTGGTTTCTCTGTGTCACACTGTGTGTTTTTGATTGAGTGGAAATGACACACTGGTAGCTTTGTGTATTAAAGGAGATCAATTCTAATCACTGTAGGAAATGAGATTTTGCTTTATTAGCAGTAATATTAATAATGTTAGTGTTACCTCAGAAAGCTGCCAGTGTATCATCACATCTGATTTTGTGCTGTCTTGCCTTGCGCTTGTGCTGATGAGTTGACTTTACATGATTTAAATGATTTTTGATTTTATAAAGGATTTTGAACTCCGTTTTTCTGGGGCAGAATGACTGTACAAAATCATTTCAATAGAAAAAGAATGTGGTGCAAGTTTTCATTCTTTGGGGTGTACACCACCCAAAGCTCCTACGGTGGGCACAGGAGCATCAGAACTGGACCATGGAGCAATGGAAGAACCTGGTTTGATGAATCACATTTTCTTTTCCTGGTGAAAAGATGGTACCAGGATGCTGGGAAACCTTGGGATTCATGTAAATGTTACTTCGACACCTACACAAACATCGTTGCAGACAGAGTACACCCCTACATGGTAACAGTGTTCCCTAAAGGCAGTGTCCTCTTTCAGCATGATGAGTTTGAGGAACATGACAAGGAGTTCAGGGTGTTGACTTGGCCTCCAAATTCCCCAGATCTCAATCCATTCGAGCATCAGTGGGATGTTCTGGCACACCTTCAGAGTCCATGTCTCGACTGGTCAGAGCTGTTCTGGTGGCACAAGGGGGAGCTAAATTATATTAGGCAGCTGGTTTTAATGTTGTAGCCAACTGGTGTATATACAGGGTTTTAAATATAAATACGTGCAGTCAGATTAATAATTCAGTGGTGGAGGAAAGGTCTAAAATGTCTTAACTTGCCAAAGTCACAGCCTGTTAGTGATAATGATTGCATACGGCTGGTTGCTTCTCTGTGCCTACATAAAAAGGGTGTGTTTGACAGCACTCATTGGATTGACCAACACACACTACAAGCTTGGCTTAGATGTAAGAAATATGATCATATATTTACAAGTCAGGATTGTCTCTTGGAGATCAACACCTTCAAACTCAGCTACAGTTTGTAGCTGAACACACGGCCTTCTTGAGGAAAGTTTTATGGTCAAGATGAGACAAAGTTTGAGGTGTTTGGCCACAATGACCAAACGTTTGGAGGAGTAAAGGTGAGGAAGTGTATCCTAAGTACACCGCATTAACTGTTAAGCATGGTGGTGGTAGCATCAAACTTTTGCTGCCAGCGGAACTGGTACCCTGCACAAAGAGTATGGAATAATGAAGAAAGAAGACTAGCTCTTCAGTACAACCTCAGACAATCAGCTAGATGGTGAAACTTGGACAGTGACCCCAAACACATATTAGAGCTGGTTGTGGATTGGATAAAACAGGAGGTCCTGATCTCAACCCTATCAAACATATGGGGTCTGTGCTTAAAAGTCAGGTCTGTGCCAGGTAAGCAACACTTTTAACTGCACTGAACTTGTTGATGGCGACCAAAAGCAACTGGTCAAAGTTGCAACTTCCTAAGTGTCATTGAACTAAATATTATGTGCACCAGATGTTCTGGGTTTTTTTCTGTTAAAGTTTTTCTGTTTTTCTATGTAAGCTTATGTTGTAGATATAGTACAGGCCAAAAGTTTGGACACACCTTCTCATTCAATGCGTTTTCTTTATTTTCATGACTATTTCCATTGTAGAT
>JAOVYV010000009.1:532691-540375 GCA_025674545.1 Hassar affinis
CCTCACACTAATATGATTAATAATACTTAAGAAGAACAATTAGCAAAAACAGAAGAAACTGGGAAGGTATTGGGATTAATACTTCTTGACAGCACAATAGACCAGTGGTGTAACGGCTCAGCAGCTCAATCCAGCTAATGTTTTAATGCTTGTTGCTTCATCTTATCCAGAGCGAGTTAGGTTAATCTCATTTAGAAGGCCACGTCAGCTGAGCAGTTAAGGGTTAAGAGCCTAAGGGCCCAGCAGTAGCAGCGCTGGGATTTGAACTCCACAACCTTCAGATCAGTCATCCAGCGACCCGTGGCTCGATTTCTTACAACCGGTTCTTGTGTCTCGCGCTTTTCTGCTTCCCTGAATTGGAGTGAAATGTTTGAGGGTTTTCAGGGTGGCTGCTAAGCAACATCAGAAACCAGAAGGAACGAAAACAGAGCTCTGGTAAGCCGCGTACTTTTCACAGGAGTCAGCGATTTGCAACGCCACAGCGTACACACACTGAGAAGACCAGCTCTTTCCTCTGCAGCAGTCTGCTGGGCACAGAGTGATGGGGAGAGAGAGAGCATGTTCCTGTCAGAGCGTTTAAGCCAGCGTCGTTCTGTATTTTACATTCCTGTTACTCTCCTAATCAGGTTTGGGCTTCTCTAGACACATCAAACGCTCTACAAACCGATCAAGAGCCGACGCCGCTCTAACAATGAGGCATTATGTCGAGAGCCAGGTGGCTGAACTACACGTTCTCCGTACGCGTCCGTCTCTACGCCCATCGGGAGGACAGAGCAGCTGCGGAGCGCCGCGGGGTCAGGCTGATCTTCCCCTGGAGCTTTTCACGTCTCCCGTCTGCCATTTCCTGAGTGCGGGCTTTCTGCCGGAGAAGAATGGCCCCGCTTTCCTCCGCGTTTGATTTCACGAGGCTTTCTGAGAACTAGAACAATACAGGGAGGAGTAAAGAATAAGACCAGGCTTTCTGAGAACCGGTGCCAAGATAGGAAATCTTTTATTACAGAGGGGAAAAAATACCCTTTTCTTCCAAAATATAGAAATCTATACAACTTCCTCACAATCAATTTACATGAAGTGTACAAATTTACAGCAGTTCATTAAAACATACCCAAGGAAAAGAAAAGAGAAAGAAAGAAAAAGCACGTTAAAAACATGATCACAATGTTGGAGACCACTTTTCATATCGTCTTGGGTAGATTTTTTTTTCTGGGTATTTTTGTTTTAAGTAAAAAAAAAAAAAAAAAAAGGAAAAAAAAAACAACAAAGGATAAATCTATTGGCACAGAGCATGGAAACGAAGTTCTAATGCACCACAACAACTTTGGTCCTCGCCAACACTCCTGACACAAATGGCTTCGTGTACGAAAGAGCAGTCTGGGTTAAAACATGAAATACAAAAGCAACACATCGAAAAACACCTCGAAATATATAAATTATTGGCACTTTCTCTTGTCGCACGTTCTATCTGTCTTCTACTGTACGTTGTTACGATACAACTACAATACGAGTTTACAAATATGCAAAAACACCCCACGTGTGAAAGTGACAATAATTCTATTAACAGGTCGTTACAGAAAAATGGTGAAATGACACAAGAAAGAAATTCCCTTCCAGGTTCACACGTAACACGCAACGTACGCGTCCGCAAGGGCGTCGCTGAATGTCTGAGGCCTGAGTTTGGCAATACATTCCTTGTAGCGACGTCTCACATCTCGGTGTCGCGTAACTTCAACGGTTTAACATAGTGCATTAATGTGCTCTTTCCTGGGAATATCCGACATCTCTGAAGCCTGTTTGCCCCGAGGCGAAGTGTCTGACCTGAAGTACGGCCCGGGAGGGGGCGGGACAGGGCGAGGGGAGGCGGGGCCCGGGCGACCCGATAGGTGTAGGGTTGAAATCGTAGGTTCGAAAAAATGTTTGAATTCATGTCTTGAAACGCTCTTGGTGTTAAGTTTAGTGCTGGCTGTCTGAGTTTTGGGAGGGAAAACGAAAGAGAGAGCGCGGTCCGGCTGCTGCGGCGTGCTTTTATTAAACGGTGATGTGAAACTGCATCAGAGGGGTTCGGAAAGAATTTGTGCCCAAGTCTGTGTGCTCCTGCTTGACCACAGGTGGAGGAGGTAATGAGAGAGAGAGATACTAGTGCATGATCTTGTAAACAACATGAATCCATCAGAAGCCCATGAGCTCCGTTCTCTCTCTCTCTTTCTCTCTCCATCTATCTATCTCTCATTCACACAATATGGCTCCATGGATCTGGAGTGCACTCTGTGTGTAAGTGTGTGTGCTGGCTGGTCTCTCTTCTCAATGTGTACATGGCGACAGCAGTGGGGGGTCAAGGGAAGGGATTTTAACACACACACACACACACACACACACATATATATATACACACGCACGCACGTGCACACACTGAGGAGGGAGCTGATATGTGATAAGAGTGTGCTCCGGGTGTCTGTGTGACAGCAGCCTGATAGTCCTCTCTCCATCATGTCTGCCCTCAGCACTCAAGCTTCCAGGAGGCACAGGAATAGACTAGACTGGCCGGTTTGGGGTGGGTTAGGCATAAAACTAAATGCATCTCTCTCTGGAAACTAACTGGAAAGTCAGAAGCAACCAAACACCGGTTTATGGTGACTTCTCTTTGAGATGCTGTGCCCTGGTCTTGTCTTCTAGAGGTTAACGTGTGTGTGAATTCACTACATAAATGTTGGAATTTTTCTACTTTCTGCTCCATCTCAGTGTCAAAAAAGTGCATTTAACGTCTCCTCTAAGCTGTCAGTCTGTCAAGCCGAGACCGAGACCGCTACACTACGTCTTATTTTTGGTGCCATGGAATGATGTCCATTCATCCCCAAATGACATTAATCCACGATGAAGTGGAGCCGCTGCCCTAGCAGGAAACTGCCCCGCGCGTGACAACGTTTCTGTCAGGACGAGAGCCGCGCCGGCGGAGGGAATACGGCATGGGTGTGTGTGACAGAACTCGAACAGAAAGAAGGGCTGTTTGTTAAAACTTCAGGTTGGTCAGAAGCCCAGGAAGAGAGGTCAAAAAGTTGGCAACAACAACAGCATTAACCCAGGGGCTGAGGTGGAGATAAAAACAAACAGTGCCTCACAGAGCGATAAAAATAAGCACAATAAAATAAAAGCGGCTCTTTGAGGCAGCCCCTGAGTACCAGTGCAGCTCCTGGCACCTGGGCTTCCGAGCAACCGGTTCTTAGGTGGAGCGGTAAACTAACAGAGAGCCAAAGTGCAAAGTCACCACTGAGAGACGCAAGTAAAGGCCCCGAGTCCGGCCACGGCGACCGGTCTGCTCCAGGAAGAGGGGCCATTAGCTCAAGTCTTCATAGCTGCCCCAGGGTCTGAGCCTCTGGTTGATTCAACACAAAAAACAACAGACAACCAAAAAGGAGCGCAATTAAACCTGCGAGGTTTCCATCGCCTGAACATTAGGTTACATCCTCTGCTTTTTTTTCTCCTCTTTCTGATTTTTTTTTCCTCTTTTTTTGCATTATTTTAAAACAAAACAAAAAAAAAATAAACCACAGGATGAGCCGTGGGTCCTTTAACTGGACACGGTCATCATGTAGGGTTTAGCCGGGCTGGTTCGACCCAGGACCAACAGTTCTTCCTTGCAGCTGATGTGACTGTCCAGCATGGACGAGACGGACGAGGCGGAGCCGCCGGGTCCGGTGGAAGCGTTGGCGCTGGTGTGTGCGTTGGCGCTGGGGTTGGGCTGCGATTCGTACAGAACGCAGATGGAGCCGTCCTCACCGATGCGGTACGACACCTCGAACGGGTCGACCCAGAGCGTGAGCTCGCTGGGCAGGAGCAGGTAGAGCTGCTGCGTGCTGAGGCCGATGCGCTGGCCAGCCTGGCCCACCAGGGGGTCCATCTTGTGGTTGATGCGGATGCAGCGGTAGCCTGATCCCTTACATGGCCGGTCGGGGAACCAGTGGTGTTTGTACTGCTCTGTGGGGAGAACAGGGGCAACGGTTATTCAGTCATATAACCGTCTGTACTCTATTAGTATTATTAATATTATTATTATCATCAGTATTATTACTATTATTATTGATGCTGTATATAAATTATCATGTCTGAAAAGCGCTACAAATCTCTCATTAGGATTCTGTATCTCGCCGTCCAGTTTATCCAACAAGCCTGAAGTCAACACGAAAATATGTGATCCTTGTTTATTTCAAAGTGCGATTCTTCCACGTCCACGTCCACCCCGGGCTGTAAGTCAGAGACGGGGTAGTAATGAGTTATGTCTGGAGTTTATGTCTTTCTAAAGCTGCTTTAACGACAGCACTCGGTTCTGTAACAAACACCGCGCTGTTCGTTGTGACGACTGGTGAATTAAAAAAAAAAATAGGAAATCGTGAACAAAGAATCAAAAGCATGTAGACTGAAGATCAGATCAGAAACAAGCGTCTGACTCCGTGTCATTTTGGTTTAAAGGATCCTCATATTACACGTTCAACACATTTGTATTCTTCATGCAGTAGACCCAAGCAGGCTTTTTACAGCTGTATCTGTATCTTCTGCTCTGCCAGGAGTTCCCCAGCCCTCCCATCACATCATATCGTGTATTAGATCTTTATAATGTCCCACAGCCTTGTTGTAAACGCGCCGTACAGCTTGTTTGTGTCTGTGCTGCTTGTACAGTCAACCCGAAGGCCAAAGTCTGCGCAGGTTTGCGTTCACAGTGGGAAAAACACACTGCTGGATAAGTGATAAAGAGCCATAAAGCGCCTCACGGGGCTACGTGACACAGCCATTAGGTTGCACAATCCTTTTGGCCTGTGCGTCACAAAGTCCTCGATTGATGGTGCTGAACAACAAGAGCAAAAGGTCCAGGCCCTGGCAGAGCAGCTGTCGGGGAGGAGCTCGGCTCTTAAAGACAAAGCCGTGCAGAAACAGCGAGCGGACGCCAAGCACGTACACGAAGGTGCTGCGATACAGCAGTGCTGAAACGTCCGTCCTGCACACGCTCAGATCACTCTCGCCACGGTACACCCGGGAGGCTCGTTTCGTTTTGTGCCCCATCTCTTATCCGGTGTTGGGTTTCGGGGCGGCTTTAGAGACACTAAAATAAACCGCAGGCTACCTGTGAACCAGTTCATAAGTTCATAAGAAACTGTCCAACAATACTATCCAACAATACAGGCGCCTGAAGAGCTCGGGGGTTAAAAGCGCTTTATGTAAAAACAAAAGTTACACCAACAGTCCAAGAAAGTACAAATACTTATGACTTCATAACAAAGCTTCTCAGCCGTGAAGGAAGAAAACCGTGTAGCCTGAACCTCCTGAACGACATTACTCTGTAAGGAACATCATTCATGTTACAGAGCGAGATAAATGTATGACTTATATAGAGTGTAGTGTAAACCAAAAACGGTGTAGTGTATAAAATAGAATAAAATAACTAGGTGTGTGTTATGTTATGGTGTTTATGGGGTTTATGGTGTACACGGTCCGGGCGGCTGCTGTTCTCGGAGAACATTAACATGCTGTTAGGATTAAGGGGTTGTGTACGGTGAAGCGTAGAGGAACTCCGGGGGGAAAGTGTCCGAATCCGAAGAGCCGAGCCTCGTCTCCTGCACCAGCTGCGGCCATTTTGTCTCCGAACGACAAGAGCAGCTGTTTACAAACACCACAGCAGCTGCCTGGGGCTTAATGAGGGGCGGGAAATAAAACGAGAACCTCTCTAACTATAGAAATATACAACAGCAGGGTGGGTGTGTATATATATATATATATATAATAATAATAAAATATAAATAAATATATATTAATATAAATTTAGAGATGGTGTCCGGATAAGCTGTTAATTACCATTTATGAATTATTTCCTCCACAGTGCTGAGTGTGTGTCAGAGTAAAGAAGGAATAATAATAATAATTATTATTATCATTATTATTATTAACCTGGAGGGTTTTTTCACTATAATATACACGCATTAAACATTTTAATGACATAACTACGGGTTTATATCATATATCATTATTTCCGGGTCGGAAAACAGTTTTTAGCGTTTTGTTGCTTTGTTTGTTTTTGTTTGTTTGTTTGTTTGTTTGCATTGCGTAATTCGGCGCGCGATGTCCACCTGAGCTTCACAGCACTGTGACTGTTACACTGTGACCCTGTGCGGGTTTTTCCCGGTTGGTTTCCGGTTATGTGGCTCTGCACGGACACAAAGACGCAATCTGTCTCCTAACACAACATTATATTATATAATATAATAATAATAATAAAGTCATGAAGACAGATGAAGGCTGCTCGTGTTCTGACCTGCCATCATGTCCTGGAGAATCTGGCTGAACGTCTGAAGCTGTCGGTCGTTCACGAGCCCCTTCACGCGCAGGAACCGGGACAGGAATCCGACCGCGGCGCTTATCTCGGGCTTCATGCTTCCGCGTGCGCAGAGGGGATGCATCGAGGAAACGACCACCACGCAGCGTCGCGCGCTTCACCTTCACGTTTTAACGCTAAGTCCGTTGGTTTCTCCGTTTTCCGGTGAAGGTTTTTTTTTTTTTTCTCCTGTGGCCTTTTTACGCTGGGCATGTAGTTGTCCAGGTTGTGTTTTTGTTTTTTTTCTCTTTTTTTTTCCTCCGCCAGATCACGGTACGCTTCTCGTCCCGTGGTGAGGTGACGTCACTAAAAGGCGCTTCCGCAGAGCCCCGGAGGTAACAGCGCCGACGACGAGGGCAGCTGGGTTTATATACCTCGCCGTAGCTCCGCCCACAACTCAGCCGCAACAGCAACAGCACTGAGCCAATCACAGGCCAGCGACGCCGTGACGCACCGCGTAGGATGGGCGTGTTTACGTCACTCCCAGCCTGTTTACGAAGAAGTGCAGTGAATGTCTTATCTTCTTGTCTTTTTTTTGTTTGCTTGTTCTTATCTGTGTTATTCGTTCCTGTTTGTTATTATAGTTTATTTGTATTTGCTTCTTGTTTCTTTCTTTGCTCTCATTGTAAAGTGGCTTTGGGTTTGTGTGAAAGGCGCTGTAGAAATCTCAGTTCTTATTATTATTATTATTATTATTATTATTATTATCCTGTCCCAGTGTGTTGGGATCCTGGGGTCAGGGAGCAGAAAGGGTTACGGAGCAGAAAGGGTTATGGAGCAGAGAGGGTTAAGGAGCAGAGAGGGTTACGGAGCAGAAAGGGTTACGGAGCAGAAAGGGTTACGGAGCAGAAAGGGTTACGGAGCAGAAAGGGTTACGGTGCAGAGAGGGTTACGGAGCAGAAAGGGTTACAGAGCAGAGAGGGTTAAGGAGCAGAAAGGGTTATGGAGCAGAGAGGGTTAAGGAGCAGAGAGGGTTACGGAGCAGAGAGGGTTACAGAGCAGAAAGGGTTACGGAGCAGAGAGGGTTACGGAGCAGAAAGGGTTACGGAGCAGAAAGGGTTACGGAGCAGAAAGGGTTACGGAGCAGAGAGGGTTACGGAGCAAAAAGGGTTACGGAGCAGAAAGGGATTCGGAGCAGAGAGGGTTACGGAGCAGAAAGGGTTACGGAGCAGAGATGGTTAAGGAGCAGAAAGGGTTACGGAGCAGAAAGGGTTACGGAGTAGAGAGGGTTACGGAGCAGAGAGGGTTAAGAAGCAGAGAGGGTTATGGAGCAAAAAGGATTACGGAGCAGAGAGGGTTACGGAGCAGAAAGGGTTACGGAGCAGAGAG
>JAOVYV010000009.1:657780-670327 GCA_025674545.1 Hassar affinis
CACTCTGCTCTTACTGGTGCAATGTGCAATTAATGAAGATTGGCCACCAGGCTGGTCCAGTTTAGCCATGAAACCTCACACACTAAAATGACAGTTTCAGTTTCATTGTCCAACCCCTATATATGGGAAGTGGAACTGAGAAAATGGACAAGGAGGTGGTCATAATGTTACGCCTGCCTGGTGTATATCGTCTGCTCCAGTCTCCTGGGCTGCTTTGTGTTTAAGTACTGTTGAATGATCTGGCTGGTTTTTTGCACTGTATAGAATAGAATGTTGCCATTTTCTCCATTTTGGATCTACAGTAATGCTATCAGAGCCCCCGCCCCTTTACGTCGCCATGGTCCAGGACGCACCAGTTTGTCGGAGAATTAATATAGGCTACTCGGTGGCGGCTGTAGAACCGCAGACGTGTTGAAGTCCTGCCTAATTTTCTGTTTTGTGTGTGCAGGTTGGTGAAGCGGCATGAGAATCACCTCTCGGTGCTGGCGCTCAGCAATATGGAGGTCTCCACCACGCTCGCAAAATGCCTTTACGAACTCACGCACACACACCAGGCTTGAGCCCAGCTGAACCCCCACCCAAAACTAAAAAACAAAAAAACATTCGGACAGGAAACTGAGCTTTTGTCCCTGTACTGGCGTGCGAGATGCCAGCGTGGGCAATGCCTCCCTCTCTCTCTCTCACTCACTCTCTCTCTCTCTCTGTCTCCTCCCTGTTCATCGTTTCCTCCCTCCATTCCGTTCTCCGTGCGTTGGGATTTGTGCATCATCACTTCACCTTGTTTAAAAAAAAAACAAAAAAACAAAAAAAAGACGACGACAAAAAAACTGCCACGGGTCTTCCACCAGCCACACAGAAACCAGCGCACACGCAACACTTTTCCAAACACGCCACCTTCTCTCCTCTTCTAGCCCCGACAAAGCTGCCTCTCCACTCTCAACCAAACGAGCACATTTTCCTCGGCGCGGAGCGAAGCGGCGGCGGCGGCAGCCGGGTGAGGGTGAGGGTGAGGGTGGGTAATTTTTAGTTTTTTGGATTGACCATGAGGAAGTGGGTGGGGCTCAGTAGACGCAGGGGCGGAGCAGAGGCAGCGGAGGTGTGGCTAGATGGACGTTTGTGTGTTTTTTGTTTTTTTTTTTTTTTCTTTAGAAGTTGATAGCTTTGGTTTTCTTACTTGAGCCGATTATATTTTCACTTATTTATTATTGAAATAAATACCAATATTAAATGAGAAAAAAACTTGTAAATATTTGTGAATAAATATAAAGTAAAAAAAAAAAAAAACTCCTTTCATGCCGCTGCAGCTCGCTCTGTGGAGGCTCAGAAGCATTATCTTGGTAGGTTCTTTTTTTTTTTTTTTTTTTTTGTTCCTTGGTGACTTGTTTGTACGAGATGTGATTCTATACTCAGCAGTGGATGAATGTACTTAAGAACTTGTAAATATTCTACGAAGGTACTGATGCTGTAAAGTTTAGGGAGGGGGATCGGGAACAGGTTGGTTTTTTTTGGTGGAACTGTGATTATTTTTTTTTTTCCCTCTCTCTCTCTCTTTCTCTCTCTCTCTCTCCCCCACACACATTTTTTGTACTATTATAACTTGTAGAACTCATTTTGCTGGCTGAAAGAGTATGGAATAATATATCTTGTCATTTTGTAGAAGAGCAAAAAAAAAAAAAAAACCCCACAACTATTGAAGGTATTCCCCTCCTACACGTATCCACTATAAGCGTCACTGTACAGGCGAGCCTCTCTGCCCGTACCGAATTCTTTTTGTATTTGTAAATTGGTTTAAATACATGGCGTTTTATACAGGTTCTCTCCTGTGTTATTTGCTTTCTGTGCATATCTCCCCTCCCTTTCCCCCTTTTTTCTATCTTAATATAGTGTGGAATTTTATTGTACTATTTTTTCATTCTTAATACCATGCCACATTCCGGCTCCCCGCTTCCCAGACTGTTCCTCCCTTTCGAGTGTGTTGTGTAACATTTATAAACTGCCTGTTGTGTTAGCATCCGAGCGGGGCGTTTATCCCTCGACCCTCCCCTGTCCCCCCGTCCCCCTGTCCCCCGTCACCGTTTCTGCCGTGTCAGTAGGGTGTGTGATTATATATACATATACCTAACAGTCTGTTCTAGGTTGGCTTACTTTACTGGGTGACTGTTTATAGTTTTTAAATAAAAGACTGAACATTTTTGCTATTGTTTGACACGAGGGTTTCTTTTTGTAATGTTTTTTTGTATTTGTGTGCCATCTGCGCTTTTTTCCCCCCATTGCTCTTTTTTTGTTCGTTTTTTTTGCCTGCTGATGTTGAAAAAATAAAATGTACTAAATCTATCTGTTACAGGCATCTCAAAATACTGCAGTGTTTTATATCAGAGACTGACTGACTGATTTAAACGCAAAACACCGCTTTATATGACTGATAAAAAAATGGGAACAAAATGGGAACAGAGAGAGTGTTTATTATTATTATTATTATTCTTATTACTTTTTTTGCTCTGGGAGGTAAATAAATACATTTGTGTGATAGAGAAAAGCACTATGAGGGGCATTAAGCCACAACTAAAACAGCTCTGTTCATATTTTAATTGAAAATCTGTGCACAGGCTCCCTGCACCTAATGTCCAAGATTCACATAGAAACAATCTCCAGCTGCACTGATAGCAAAAAAAAAATCATCAATGGACATTTATTGAGCATTAAGATTATTTTGAATAGAAAAAAGTATAGAATTTGAACGTTATTACAACCAAGTCCTTGACACAAAGAGAGAGAGAGAGAGAGAGATATGGAAAGAGGACAAGCAAGATATAGAAGTACCACTCTGTTCATTTGATTAATCACAGCAATGCCACAGACTGGAAAACAGCCAGAAACATTATTCAGTGATGATTTTTTTTTTTTTGTTAAAAAAGAGTAAAGCATGATCTAAAGTATCCACCCCCTCAGCAAAAGGTTTACAGCAGCCCCACCAGGACAACAGATAAAGCAATTTAAAGGGCAGTTTGCACTATATGAAATCCAAATTAACCAAAAATAATGCGATCTATAGAAAAATCTTCATTACTTTTCTCAGATATGAAAAGAAGCTCCAGTCGTTACGGCCGGTGGAACACGGGCTCCTGTGGAGGAATTGCACTTGTGCGGGCGGCAGAGCGGCGCCTGCGTCAGTTCTTGTCCGATTTGTTCTTGCGGATGTGTTTGTACTTGTCGACGTACGCTTTGACCAGGTTGGCCACTTTATTGGTGTCGACTTCTCCGCTCTTGCTGTGGCAGACCTGAAAAAAAAAAAAAAGAAGGGTGATTAGACAGAAAGCCCTTCTCATGTGAAAGAAAAAAACATCGCAGCTCTAAAAAATTACCTCAAGCCATGTGGCACAATGTGTAAGTCTGATAAGCGCAACATAGACATTTTTAAGACGGTTCATCAGACAAAGTGAAGCATGGTGGTGGCAGCATCATGTTCTGGGGCTGCTTCTATATTCAGCAGGAACCTGAGCAATTTTCCCAAAGGAGCTCCACAGAGACAAAATCCTCCATATAAAAGCTTTTAAACGTAATAAGCAAACCCTGGGCGACGATGGCAAAAAGAATAATTGCTTACTTTTTCTACAGCTTTGCGTACAATCTCTTTGTACTCCTCCTTGGTGATGTCCTTCTTTTGGTAATATGGCTTGATGGCTGCTTTCACCTCGGTGATGGCTTTTTCCTGAATCTGTAATTTCTGTCATAGAACAGTAATGAAAATAAAATCAGCCGACTTACACGTCTAGTTTGATGGGTCATCCTGTATGTGCTATGCTCTTACCTTCTCCTTCTTGGAACTGTCTGCGTGGGCTTTGCTGTGAAACGAGGGCTGTGTGGTCGAAGACGGCTGTGCCATGTTGGTAAGATGAGCCTTGTTTGGTGACGCCTTCACCGGACCTTTTCCTTGTACGCTTGTAATCACCTGGTTAAAGAAATGAAGAACCATGTCAAAACAAAACAAGGACGATTTTTTTAAAGAAAAACCTGAAATACAGAAGAATGGTGAGGCCTAACCTGAGGGAGAGGGTCAGTGGGCAAGATAGTGAGGCTGCCCTGCTGTACCGGTGGAGGCGGTGGAGGAGGCGGTGGCAAACCCTGTACAGCCATCGTGTGCATCTGAAGAGGGGGACCGGGTGGATGCAGGTGGACAGGAATCTGGGTGGGAATGGCGAACTGGGTTGGCTGGACAGTCACAGCAGGACCTCGAGGTCCAACAGAACCCACCGGGTAGCGCAGAACTCCAAGGACATTGATCTGGTGAGGAAGTACGGTCGGTGGTGCAGGCACCGCCTCATTGGGTATGTGGGTGTTTGGCTCACTCTGTGGGAGATCTGAAATAAAAATACAAGTGATAAAATCAACAACACTTCAAATCAATAACAATTTGATTAGGCAACTGATACAATGACTACAGCTCTTCTATAACCATAAGATTACAAACCCCCAGACTAGGCCTAGACCTGGGATCATCCACAGGATGAGGAGCAGTTTTCTTTGGCCCCTGTTAATCCTCCAAAATCACACACCTTATCATTAAAATGATTTGGAATCTACCTAAAGGGTAAAGTATTGAATACTTTACCCTTGAATAAACCTCCTGACTAAGACTGATTATAGTTGGAGATAAAGTTTTCAGGGAGGCAGACTTGGAGATCACTGGTCGAGAAAGTCTGTCTGCTATAGCATTACAATTTCCCTTCACTGGAACAAAGAGACCCAAACCTGTTCCAGCATGACTGTCCCTGTGCACAAAGCAAGCTCCATGAAGACATGGTTTGCCAAGACTGGCATGGAAGAAATCAAATGTTCTGCGCACCTTGTCCCCTGAGCTCTGACCTCTAACCCCATTGAACAGGTTTAAGAATGAACTGGAATGCTGATTATGTCCTGTCAGTTCATGAAATCTATAACACACTCGTGGCAGAATGGACAAATCCCCACAGCCATGAACTACCATTGAACAAAAAGCTTCCCTGAACAGCAAAGAAGGATTAAAATCTGGAACAAGGTGTTTAAAGGTCTGAAATCTCTAGCTATATAGCATGTACACTGAGAATACTTGCTGCTACCATTGGCCAAAATTTCTCAGACTCGGATACTATTCGGGTGGTGAAAACATGGAGTGTTTCTCCACTTTTCATAGACCTCAAAGCTAATGATGACCTTCCAACCAAAATATCTCCAGCCAATAGCATTACGGTCATCATAAGTTGACTATTGATCAAGGACTATTGGACCACTCTTTGATCCTTTTCTTTGAATTCATTCTTAAGCACTTTCACCTCAAGTACACCTATATGATGAACAAGATAAGGTGTGTCTAATAGTGGCCAGTAGAGACACCAGCATAAGCATTACAAGGCCAGTGTCACCATTGTGACAAGAATGATCCACCATTCAAAAAATGTCTGGTGTTTGATAAACACCATGCCATGCTTATGAAAGGTATTCCTTCAGTTGATTTACCCTGTTGATGGGGGCATCACCATTCTAGAAGAATAAGGAATTGAAGAATAATGGTGCTCGGTAAGAAGAACTTTGTGTAGATTAGCAGTGACCCTTCCTTTCAGATGGAAACTTTCTGCAAGGCTGACTTCTCAAACTAAAACCCCTAACTGGTTAAAATCTAGTAAAGACATACCAGTTGGTTTGGAGACTCCAGCTGCAGGCTGCTCGTCCTCTTGTTTGTTCCAGATGCTGCCACCTGGCCCAGGTCCTCTTTCTCTTCGCGAGTAGTAGTTCTGTACGTCAGCAGGCAGGGTTCGGCGCACTGCCCAGCTAGAAGCAGCAGACCATCCTGACCGGTCCAGAAGTGGATCACAGGTCTCAGGGTCTTTTCTTTTCCCTCCTGGTCTGTTCTCATTGTACTGACTGTAGGAGTCACCCCCTGTGTTGTTTGTTGTTCCTGAGAAAGAGCTGCGCTGCTGCCGCCAGTTATCCGCTGGTTCACCATACTGGCCATAAGACCGCTGACTGCCCAGCCCCCGCCCAGCAGGACGTCCTTGCTCAGAGCCCCAGCCCCCTCGAGGCCAATAGTCTGCATCACTAGACTTCTCTTCCAGGTGCTGATCTCGTTCCCTGTCATCAGCATTACCCCATGACCTTTCCTTTATCCAGTGTGGGTTTTCTGTCTGACCTCGGTCTGGAGATTTCTCCAGAGGATAAAGGCTGCCGTTACCAGAAGAGTTGAACTCCCTAGTTGGAAACGGTCTATCTGGATTACTTCTTCTGTTAGAGTTGAGAAAGGGACGCCCAGACCTCCAGCCTTCCCCTCCCCAAGAGTCTCTCTTCCGTGGCGACTGGGCCCTTTGATCACTGCGTTCTGAAGACATGCCTCTCTGATTTGGCCTGTTTCTGGATCTTGAGCGTGACCTGGAGCGAGATCTGGACCGGCTCCGAGAGAACCTCCTGCTCCGTCTCTCTCTGCTGCGATTCCGCCGGAAGCCTCCTCGTTCCTCTTCGTGCTCACGGCCTCGACTTCTATGTGGTGAACCAGCATTGCGACTACGATCCCTGGACCGTGACCTACGTGATCCTTCGTTTCTAGACTCACTTTTAGGAGACCAAGTGGTTGTAGGCGAGTGGAATCGAGACTTGCGTTGCCGACCAGCTCTCCTTTCTGAAGAGGTCTGTTCCTTGGAGGGCTCACATTTATCATGAACCTCAACCTTCTGCTCTCTATCCTGAGTGAGGATTTGGTCAGCAGATAAGATCTGGGGTTCAGCAACAGCACTATTGATCTCCAGCACCATCTCAGCAGCAAGGGAAGTGTTTTCTGAAGCAGGAGACTCACAGTCCATAGGTACAGACTCAGTGTTATCCTTCTGGCTACTGATGTCAAGAGACATCTCTTGTTCTGCATCTGTAGTTACTGAAGTTTCTTGAATTTGTAAACATTCGTCTGCTGTATCGAGAGTGGAGATGCTGTCAGGCACAGGAAGTTGACCTGCGTCCCCGGTTACATTTCCACTCTCAACTGGTTCTACTTCAGCTTCAGATCCTGAATTAAGCTCAGTTACCTCTGAAGAGCTCATGGCTGCAGTAGTCAAATTACTGTTGTACAACAAGGACTCAGATGTGTCGCTAGGTCCCTCTAGCACCTCCTGCTCAGCAGATGAAGCAGGGGACTGATGCCAATCATTTTCAAAACACGCTGCTGGTTCACTCTCGGGTGTGTCTGGTGCAGAATGATCCTCCTGAGATGATGTCTGATTATCTTTTGGCTTGACTGCATTCTCTTCTTCTTCGTTACACTGTTCAACTGGGAGAGGTGAAACGTTTTCAGTTTCCACCTGACACTCAGTGCTCCTTTCATGTTCCTCTCCGTCCTGATTGCCAGAACCTGAACCATCATCTACATCTCCTTGACAGGAACTCTGGTCTTCTTCCGTCTCCTCTGTTGTCGCCGGCGTCTTCAGATCCTCCGTATCAACGTCAGGTTCCTCTTGGCTCGCCTGCTCATCCTCCTCATCCTTATCAACCGCTGCTTTTCGGGTGGCTGGTTTCTTCCTGCCTCCTTTCCTCTTTGTAGTAGGCTTCTGTTTGCTAGCAAGCCTTTGCTTACTTGTAGAAGCAGGCGTGTCGTCTGAAGAACCGCCAGCAGGAGAGGAGGATCCGGAGTCAGACTGGGAAGACTGTCCGGATAAAGTATCCTCGTTCTCGCTTTTGCTCTTCCTTGAAGAGCGTGTCGTATGATTCTCGGCTTGTTTGACGGTGCTCTTTGAGCCGGATCCTCTTTTTCCTTTTCGTCCTTCACCTTTGGGACATGTGACCGCGCAAACCTTTCCGTAAAGAACTGAGAAACGGACACTGCATGAAGAACTTTGCTGAATACAAAAATCTAATTCACTAAACGATAAACGTTCTGTAGAACTTCATAACAATGCACTGATCAAAGACACAGATTAGCATTACACAACGACGGACGCCGCCGTACTCACCAGGGAAACCGGATCCCGGTAAACACGGTGAGGAGCGCGTTAAGGGCTGCTGGAGGAGAGCATGTGGGCAGCGTCTGGACAGAATGCTGAGATGAGAAAAAGTCAGGTCAGTGGTTGTCCAGAACACCATAAACAATGACAACGTGGAGGCGGAGGATAAAGAGTTACCTCGGGATACATATAGAAGGAGGCGGTGGTATAGAAACAGGCAGCCACTGGTGTTCTGTAGTATTTCTCCAGCACCTCCATTCCTCATTCACAGCCTCATCCTCAGGAATCACCACTGTCTCGGTACTGCACAGCAACCGTTAGATCAGTTTTACATTACATTTAAAAAAAATCAGTAAAAAAATCAAATTTTTCGACTAGCATGCTTCAGCAGTTGCTGCATGTGGAGCATTTACATGACTTGCGTGAGGATGCCGAGTGCGTCCCCCTGCTGGGCTGAAAGGCCACGCTCGCTGTGCTGAGTGAGCAGCTGAGAGCGGCATGTCTCCCCTTCGACCTGTATAAATACACAGTATTTAGAAACTAAAATATTTACAAAACGGAAATCCGTAACATTTTTTGTTAGAAGCTGAGGACGGATCAATTCATAAACGTGGGGTCGTTATAATTAGCAGGGAAAATGTAATTTTTTTTTTTTTTTACTTTTTGGACCCAAAACACTTTTTGGACAAAAACATTTTCTGATGCTGAGTTTGTTGAAAGATGCAAACATTTATTTCGACCTGAATTTAACATTTTTTTCCTGTTTACCCTAATTATTTTAATCAGTTTTGGACCTGAATTTTTTTACCAGATTTTTTTATTTATTAAATTTTTTATTTATACCAAAATATTTAACCTGATTTTTTTCTTTCCACACAAATATTTTACATTATTTTTTGTCCCTAATTATTTCAACCTGAATTATTTTTGTATCAAACTTCTAAGCTGAATTTTTTCTGTCTACCTGACCTGAAATCCGTTTTCTTTCTACCTGAATATTTTGCCCTAATTATTTTAACCAGAATTATATTTTGTACCTGAATTTAAGCTGATTTTCTTTTTTAATTTATCTAAATTTAATTTTCTTTTCTACCTGAATTTTTTAAAACCTGACCTTTACCCACTTTTTTAACCTGATTATGCTTTTTAATTTAATATCTACCAGAATAAATACATTTATGAATTTTTTTAATTGAATTTTTTGCCCTAATTATTTAACTTGAGTTATTTTTGTACCTCAATTTTATGCCATTTTTTTCCTATCTGAATTGAAAAACAAATTGAATGTTTTCTTTGTAACGGACATTTCTCTTTCTACCCGAAGACTTTAAACTGAATTTTTTGCCCTAATAATTTACTTTGCCCTAAAAATTTTAATTTTGCCCTGAATTATTTTTGTTCCTGAATTTTTTTACACTTGATTTTTTGTCCAATCTAAATTTATCTGTCTACATTTAACCCAAAATCTTTTCCTTTCTACCTGAATTTTTAAACCAGATTTCTTTACCTGAAATATTTAACCTGACTTTCACCTCTTTTTTTTAACCTGATTTATTTTATTTTTTTTAACCTGAATTTTTATTTCTACCAAAAATTAACCTGATTTTTTTTCCTTTCACTACACTAATATTTTAAGTAGAATTCTTTGCCTTAATTTTTTTAACCGAATTATTTTTGTACCTAATTTTTAAGCAGATTATTTTTCTGTCTACCTGAATTTAACTTGAATTTGTTTTCTTTCTACCTGATTTTTTTTTACCTGTTTATTTCTTTACTTCCAGATTTTTTTAACCTCAATGATTTTCTTTCAAGCTGATTTTTAAACCTGGATTTTCTGTCTTCTACCGGAATTATTTTAAACCTGATTTTTATATGAACTTTAACGTAAGCTGAAATGTTAACGTTTCCCGCCACAGCATTACACATTGTGCTTCTGACTGATTTCCTTTCCTTTTGTGAGTCAAGCCATATTTCAATCAGGAATTCAGAAAGTTCAAAGCTCGGGAGTCTAAAAAAAAAAATCATAATATCCATTCGGGGCCCCCCCCCCCCCAAAAAAATGAAAATGTAATAAAGACAACAAACCTTTTTTAACGCAGAGGAACCAGTATCACCTGTTTGGGTTTTCTCCTCCCTACAATCAGCAAAATCATAGCTCAGCTAAAATCATACTGGTTACAGGTTTAAGAAAAAAATAATCCAGGCGTAACAAATGGAGGAGAAAATATTATTTCACAAAAACCAATTATTGCTTACATTAAAACGTCCAGCGTGTCATCATTTTTAGAGCTGCATACACGAGGGCCTGATGAGCTGGAGGGTTTTACAGGAATCTGTAGACACAGCACAGGTCTATTAGGTCATGACAAGCAGGAAGAGAAGCTGAGAGTGAGAGCGAGAGAAACACATCCTAACCTTAATGTATCCCAGACAAGGGTCTTGTGTACAGATTGAGCTGAACGGCCTGCGGTCCAACGGACAGATCTGCAACATCTGCGTCGGAACAAACAGCAGGAGCGTTAAGACTCGCCGTTATTTCGCATTGTAATGCTCAATGAAAAAAATAAATAAATACCAGGAAGCACAAGAACATGTTTGGACTGGATTACAGACAGGATTATCAGACAAATCAAACACTAACACCAGTAACTTTTAAAAGGTGTTTAGGATTAAAGCCAGGCCAGCATTCACACCCAGAGCAGGGCACGCACACACTCACACACACATATGTATATAAATAAATGCATAAATAAACAAGCACAGAAAAGACTCAGGAGTACACTGGTTTGTGAATGGGGGCGGAGCCATGAGGCGAGTGATAAAAAGCTGTGAGGATAAAAAAGGGGAAAGTTGAGTGATGTGAGAGAGAAAGCTGAGTGTGTGTGTGTGTGTGTGTGTTCCCAGGACATGATGTGGGTCCATTTGAAAATTGTAATTGAATAAATATCGTCCATGTTACTGCAGTACAGTAAAGCAGTCTGAGACAACATCGGTTCACTGGACTGAGAAAAATAAATACTATGAAAGATATCGAAAGAGCTTCAGGCCGAAGCAGTGAGTGGGAACGGTGAGTGTGTTTTCAGCCTGGACCCCACACACACATTTTACATTTACATTTACATTTATGGCATTTGGCAGACGCCCTTATCCAGAGCGACTTACATTATCTTATTTACACTACTGAGCAGTTGAGGGTTAAGGGCCTTGCTCAGGGGCCCAGCAGTGACAGCTTCACTGTGGTGGGATTTGAACTCACAACCTTTGGGTCAGTAGTCCAACGTCTTAACCACTGAGCTACACTGCCCCACTACACACACACGCACACACACACACACACACACACACACCATACACACACACACACACCATACACACGCACCCACCCGTACGCAACACACCCATACACACACACCATACACACACACCATACACACACACCCACACCACCATCCACATCACACCCTCCACACACCATCCACACACACCCCCACCCACACATACCCACCCACACCAAGCACACACACCCTACCCACCATGCACACACACCCTACCCACCATGCACACACACCCTACACACCATGCACACACACACCATGCACACACCCATGCAGGACTCCATGGGTGAAGACCAATGAGGACCCCACTACTGACAGAAAGGCACAAACAGGCAAAGCCACTGTCTTTCTGCGATAATGTTCGATAGACCCTGTTGGGAGAGAGACTGTTGGGATTGTTGTGCACCAGTTCAGTGATGAACCGAAGCCCAGGAGGAAGAGAGCTCACTCTGTACAGAACAGCACGGTGGAGGTTGTGTTCATTTTACACTGAAACTTTTAACCCGTGTCTGAAAACTGACTTTTTTCCTTTATACCTGAATTTTTAACCTGAATTTTTTTTCTGTCTTCCTTAATTATTTTATTTTAACCCTAATTATTTGATTTTAACCCTAATTATTTTTGTGCTCGACTTTCTAAGCTGATTTTTTCGGTCTAGCTTCCTGCTGCTCACACAATGTCCAGGAGCAGTGTAACACACTCGGAGGAAAGTGCTCTCCATCCTTAAAAGTCCTTAAAAGAAAATCTCCATCTCCTTCCAGTAACTGTATTGATTTCACGGTTTATTATCCTCATATCCATCCCATTTCACTCCCTACTTGTTTACAAGATAGGATTTCAACATCACAGTCAAAATAGTAAATAAAAAATAATCAAAAATTGTAGACATAAGCAAGTTACCAAATAGTTTACCAACAATAATCGTTAAAAAATATATATTATTATTATTATTATTACTACTACTACTACTACTACTAGTGTTAACCCTACAGACTGAGTCACAACAAAGTTTCTGCCAAGAATGAAATGAATAAACAGTCGAGCATTTAAGCAACATCGTGTTCAAGGCCGTGCTGATGTTCAGTGAAACGCTCTAGCAGATCTACAATTTATTACTACATTACTACGTTTATTACTATTATCTGAACTGGGACGAGACTGTTGCCAGGCAACACACGTCTACACGTTACTGCAGAGATAACTCATGTGACAGACGCCGCTAAAAACCACGCGGCTCAGAGGGGGTGGAGTAAT
>JAOVYV010000009.1:1029733-1040301 GCA_025674545.1 Hassar affinis
ATAAAGCAAAGTATTCACAAAGATCAAAATCTATAGCCCCACGGAGCAACGGGATAACGTTTCATCATTATCTTTATTATTCGTTTATCACTAATAGAGAATATTTACATACAATAAATATTTTTGCTATTGACTCTTCCAGCTATCGCCACGACAGTGAGTACTGCAGCATTTTGGTGTCCATGTATAATGTACAATGTCCGTATGAATCTGAAAGACAGAAAGGAAAGAGAGTTTTAGAGACACAATTCTTCGGCTATTTATAGCACAATAAATCCCACACTGATCGCTAACAGAGTCTGGGTGATTGCTTGCAGATTGCTTGTTTTATGTGTGTATGTGTGTGATTGGTATATTGAAGATTTATAACTTCTCTGGGCAGACCGAGGAGAGTTTTTCGAGGGGAAATGTGTACAGGCGTTTGCAATTATGCAAAGGAGACATGAAAAGCCAGAGTCATCCCGGACATCAAACAGTGTGCAGTTCCTCCGAGAGGAAGCATGGAAATGGAAGTGGAGAACTATTGCCAAAGTATTTGTGTGCGTGCGTGTCTGTGTGTGTGTGTGCGTGCGTGTCTGTGTGTGTGTGTGTGTGTGTGTGTGGACGTGGAACCAAAAATGTTAGCGTCAAGGAAACTCCAGAAACCAGCATTAATTAGTATTATTTATACTCAAGCAGCCCATTTTGCTTTACACGACTACACTACTTATGACTATTAATGGTTTAAATGAAATGAATTAAATGAAATAAAAAAATGAAAAATACACTTCTAAACTAGAAATGTAATTTGTGGACATCTTTTAAATCCTTAAGAATAACATAAATGTAAGAATGAAGTAGAATAGCTGCTTAAGCAGATCTTGAGATATTGAAAAGTATCAGCTGCAGAGCGGAGCCGCCCCATGGATGAAATTTCCCAGAATTTGGTGGACGTCTAAAGAATGCATTAAGGATCCAGGGTGTGAAATTTTGTGACGTTTGAACCTTTACATCCCAAGATATTGGCTAGTGAATTGCTAGATTTTTGCTTTCAACATTAGGTGGTGCTGCTTCACAGATGAATTATAATTATAGGCCAAGCAGCCTAACATTTTGAGCCATTGCCCCAAAAGTGATGTCAGCCTAACACCACTTTAGGGGCCACTAGCCTGAAGGGCAACACACAAATCTTTTCTGTATCAGACCTGTGGGGCTGCAACTACACTGAGTGTCATGTGGATTGGTGAAGTGGATTGGTGCTTTACACAAGATAAATGTAAGTCACTCTGGAAAAGGGTGTCTGGTAGATGCCATGAATGCCATAAATGAAGTCTAACTATATGATATAATCAACTGGGAGGATGAAGAAGAAGAAGAAGAAGAACAAAACTTTGACAGATACTCTTTAACCACCAGCTCTGCTGAGGCAGTCATAATCATCAGTCATAATCACAAAAGCAGTCATCTGGCTAATGTGAAATTATTAAACCTATTTCTCCTATTTGTACTAATTTCAAGCTTCAGTTTACGTTTACATTTGTGGCATTTGGTAGACGCCCTTATCCAGAGTGACTGCATTTATCTCCTTCATACGACTGGCCTTGCTTGGGGCCCTGGTGGTGGCAGCTGAGAAAGTCATGATCTTGTGATCAATAGGCCAAACCACCGAGCTACCACTGGCTCCAATTATCCGCCAGTAGAATATTCAAAGCTTGAATGAAAAACAAATGTTTAAAAATATTTAATAATCTTATCCTTGGTTCGCTGTAATCTATAAAAGGAAATTCTTCATTCGAGAGGTTTTTACTTGCTAAGATGATATTTCTCGCAGTGTTCTTACACATGCCCCCCCCCCCACACACACACACCATTATTTCTATAAAAATGAGCATTGAGGAATGAGGAATGGTAAGGTGAGGCTGCTTTACCGTTGTCAGAGACTGACAGTGTTCTAGTGCACCGCTGCTTGCTGAGCCGTGTGTATTCGCTGCTCCAGACGGAAGCCATTGTCTGGTCCGACAGCCGCTGGCCTGTTGAGTGAACGGGTTCGCCGTTTCCTCTTCTCTCCTTCCCTCCGCTTTCCTGCTTTCCCTTTCTTCTTCTTCTTCATCCCGACCTTGGGTGCTCCATCTTTGTATATCTGTGACTTGTTGGTCTCTTGGGGTAGGTTAGTGCCCTCCTCGTCTTCTGGGCTGAAGCTGATTGGCAGGTTTTTGGTGCCACCAGCAGGCTTAGGGTTAGCTGTGCCTGGGCTCAGACTGATGCCCATGCCCACACCCATGGGAACTCCGACACTGACAGCCCCGCCTCCGCCGCTGACTCCGCCACGCTGCTGCACTTCCCGGAGCTCGGCTGTATGCACTTCATGCAGCAACTCCTGCAGCCACATGCGCCTCTTGTAGTCCTGCAATGTTCGACCCTTGTCATGCATCAGCTGGGCGTGCGTCACTGACCGCTTCCTGAATGAGAGAGAGGAGGAGGAGGAGGAGAATGAAATAACTTCTTAGAGTAAAGTGACACCGCTTGACCAATGCTGAAACATCATTTTAATATCCAACATTAAAAAGCTTCACTTGGACCTGATGTGGTTTCGTATGCAACTCTATGTGGGTTTATTTTGCAGTGATCCATGACATGTAAGCGAATGTTGTGTGTCTGGTTTTAATCATAATCATTAGAATCACAATCCGAGCCCAAATCCAACCCATACCATGCTGCATTTTAACTCCACACTGAGGATCGACGCTGTGCCAAATCTGCTCTCTCCTCATTTCGGCCTTGTGAAACTCGGTCCTTGGCCTTGGGCCTTGTTCAGCCTTTTCCCAAAAGACTCAACAGTTCCAGATCCCTCCATCTAACCATAATAAATCACTGAGTGATGATGTGATACGCCTTCAAATAATGCACTGTACCGCCGAAGGACCTGCTGGGGGTTTAGAGGTTTTTAACGGTTCTGAGACACCCTTTATATAATAATCTCTGGGTTTTAAACATCAGGGCTGCCTCAATCTGCGCATTCCTGCACAACAGCAGAAGCCAATAATCACACTGAATTTTCATTGATTAAAATGTTGACATGCAGTCGAAACTTGTTTAGCATGAATTCTAGCTAACGCTCTAATTGTGTCGCACTTGAAAGCAGTGAAACACACGTCCAGGTGCCTGTACCTCTGACATTCGCTGGTGCAGTTGAAAAAGCCGTCTGCTATCGTCTGCACTTTTGGATACTGGGCACACGATCCAAATGTCTTGAAACAATTAAACATATCACAGAGCTGGTGCTTTCAATGTGCCAAAGTAAAGCATAATTCAGGGCTATTTCAAATTCATTCTTTTGCTTTTGCAAAAGAGCGGCGGTGGGTCTGACGCCCGCTCTCCTGCGGCTGGGGACGAGCTGGCAGGCACCGATCAGAGGCACCAGTAGGTGGCAGTAGAGTAATAAGTGAACTGTTAAATCTGATGAATGGACTGGTCACATCAGGACAATTTCAGTCATGTCTGAACACCGTATCCGTCATAGGAACATTCCTCTTCAGGCTTTTTTTTTTTTTTTCAAATATATAGTATAACCGTCCACCACTCCACCAGACCATCAGTTGATGAATGAATCCCAAGTGGCTCCATTCTCCCTACATGATTAGGCTACGTAGCCTATTCAAACAAACCTGGTGTGAAAGAACTGGTTTCCGCAGCCTATTTAATCCAGCTGTTCGGGGATCAGTCTCAGCTCTGGCCACCTCTCATTTGAACAGGTAACGTGGCTATATGCATGTCCTGTCACATGCTCTGATCTGTGAAACACACTACAGGGGCGTAAGGATTTCGTAACCATTTCCCGCACTCTCCCGATCTGTTAAACTGATCTTGTACAGAATTATGAATTATTCGCCAGACGTTTTTTAGATGAGTTTCCCCGTCTTTGGAAAAAACAGTTTATCATCTCCAACACGTGTCCTAAATAGTTTATGAGCGAGAACTTTCCTGAAAGCATTAACCGCTGCTTTATAAAAGCCAAAATCCAGTTACTCTGTTCTGCATTTCACAGATAAGTTAACTGATGGGAATAAAGTGACAAGTCAAAGGGGAAAAGCTGAATGTCAGCATACACACACACACACAAGCGCACACACACACATACACACACACAAGCACAAAAAGCCCTTGTTCTTAACCTTAGATTCAGATGGCCCTGAGCAGGAGCATTACATTACACAGAAGACCGAAAATAAACCCACAACCATGATCTTAAGTCAGGTTTGATACGTTACATTGTAAATTAGGAATATTTTTCCACAGTTATGGCATGTGGAGCAGTTTTGCTTTGTATGACATTGAAAGTAGAGGGGGATGCATGGAGGTGTGCGGTATGGTCTAAAAATAGTTTTAGAGCTAAAAATAGGACTAACCACAACCCCAACCCTACTCCTTACCATAACCCAGCAATACACCATTTCTCCTTTTTCTTCTTCTTTAAATTCTTTGAATCCTACCCCATCTCTAAAATAACTCCTCAACTAGGCATTTCTGAGAATGCAATTTTTAAGATTCTTCACCCTTCACTCTTACAGTTATTACGTTTTGGTTGGGTTCCACTAGTGAGTCAGAGCAAGCAAGGAATTTAATTCCACTTCTTCATGAAGTACGATCAGGTTTTAACCCTAATCCTAACCCTAACCACTTCATAAACAACACAGACAAGCACTAGAGCCCACTTAATCAATGAATCAAACCAGCACAAATAAACCACCCCTGGTTAATTATGTGTCTCATTATTTCAATGATTTCTCTCAATTATTTCAGCTTCAGGGCGTTCGAAATGTTTTGAAGATACACTACTATGCATATAGGGAACGCATTTTAAAAATGGTTTTAAATCATTTTAAAATCAGTTTCCAGCCTTCAGAAGACGCCCTTATCAACAAGGACTGAAAATAACAGCTCAGGGGTTTTAATCCTTTCGATTATTTTCTCATTGTTCGGCTGATGAAACACACATTACATGCTCATTTTATAAATCTGATTTAAATAGCTCTGCCAAAAAAATAAATGAATCACAGCCAAGAGCCCACACTAATGTGACTATAAATATTTCCTGTAAAATAATAATTGTATAAATAATCTACCGTTTTTTTTAGAATAGGAAGCTAAATTCATATGCTTCTCAAGGCAGGGATAGAAAGTGCAGGGAAGATATAAAGACACTGAAGCTGTCAAGGTGTTGAATTTTGGTTCACAGGAAGATGTGAAGATGTTTATCTGTGTTCTTTAAAATAAAAATCGCTTTAGTGGGAGTGCCCTGTAACTGGCCCTGTACTGTAGTGTAATGTAGTGTAATGTAGTGTAGTGTAGTGTAGTGTAGTGTAATGTAGTGTAGTGTACTGTAGTGTACTGTAGTGTAGTGTAGTGTAGTGTAGTGTAATGCAGTGTAGTGTAGTGTAGTGTAGTGTAATGTAGTGTAGTGTAGTGTAGTGTAGTGTAATGTAGTGTAGTGTACTGTAGTGTACTGTAGTGTAGAGTGCTGTAATGTAATGTACTGTAATGTAATGTAATGTAGTGTAGTGTACTGTAATGTAGTGTAGTGTAATGTAGTGTACTGTAGTGTAGTGTGCTGTAATGTAATGTACTGTAATGTAATGTAGTGTAGTGTAGTATACTGTAATGTAATGTACTGTAATGTAATGTAGTGTTGTGTACTGTAATGAACTGTAATGTAATGTAATGTAGTGTAGTGTAATGTAATGTAATGTACTGTAATGTAATGTAATGTAGTGTAGTGTAGTGTAATGTAATGTACTGTAATGTAATGTAATGTAGTGTAGTGTAGTGTAGTGTAATGTACTGTAATGTAATGTAATGTAATGTAGTGTAGTGTAATGTACTGTAATGTAATGAATGTAGTGTAATGTAATGTAGTGTACTGTAATATAGTGTAGAGTAATGTAATGTAGTGTAGTGTAATGTAGTGTAGTGTAGTGTAGTATAATGTAATGTAGTGTAGTGTAGTATAATGTAATGCAGTGTAGTGTAATGTACTATAGTGTAATGTAGTGTAGTGTACTGTAATGTAATGCACTGTACTGTAATGTAGTGTAATGTAGTGTACTGTAATGTACTGTAATGTAGTGTACTGTAATGTAGTATAATGTAGTGTACTGTAATGTACTGTAATGTAGTGTAGTGTAATGTAGTGTGCTGTAATGTAATGTAATGTAGTGTACTGTAATGTAGTATAATGTAGTGTACTGTAATATAATGTAATGTAGTGTAGTGTAATGTAGTGTACTGTAATGTAATGTAATGTAATGTAGTGTACTGTACTGTAATGTAGTATAATGTAGTGTGCAGTAATGTAATGTACTGTAATGCAGTGTAATGTAGTGTGCTGTAATGTAATGTAATGTAGTGTACTGTAATGTAGTATAATGTAGTGTACTGTAATGTAGTGTAATGTAGTGTAGTGTACTGTAATGTACTCTAATGTAATGTAATGTAGTGTGCTGTAATGTAATGTACTGTAATGTAGTGTAATGTAGTGTACTGTAATGTAATGTAGTGTGTTGTAATGTAATGTATGTAGTGTAGTGTAGTGTAATGTAGTGTAGTGTAATGTAGTGTGCTGTAATGTAGTGTAATGTAGTGTGCTGTAATGTAATGTAGTGTAATGTAGTGTACTGTAATGTAATGCGTGTCCTTTCAGAAATCTTTGTGCCGCATGTGTATTTGATCTTTTCTGGCTGTCTTGGGCCATGGCCAGTTTAAACTCCAGTAGGAGGCATTGTGCTCAATGGCAGCTTGTCAACTACGCCGGCTTGTCAGCATAAGCTTGTTATATACAGTAAACGCCCTTTTGGGTGTTTTTTTTTTGTGAGCTTCTACAAAGATAAAAGATCTTGAGTGGATCCTGATGAAAGACCTGTGCTGTTTGGATCCAGCTGCCTCTACATGATACTTTAATATCCTCTGCTCGAGCGAGAGTTTAGTCTATTAGAGACCATTAAAGGGACTAAAATCAGAAAAAAAATATGAAAGGCTTTCTCTTATTTTGGTCCTGGCAGTGATTAGTGCTGATTAATAGATCCAGCAGGAACTGTTTATGGAGTGTTTTCAGTTAAAGAATAGTTCAGTGTAGGTGGCGGAGTAACGAGAAAAGTCTGACTGTTCCAAGGTCAGAGGTGAAATGACGCATCGCAGCTTTTGGCCACTAGACACACGTCATTAAACAGAGCCGTGAACGGGCCTGGTCTCATCCAACAACCAGTCACCACCTTCCACCAGCAACAAACAAACACGTTTGGAACTTGCTTGTATGGGAGTAGGGACCACACACACACACACACACACACACACACACACACACACACACAGACATATGAATCAGCCCAGAGCCCGATCCTGCATCAACATGACAGCGCCAACAGATCCTCCCTGTAATGCTAAAACTATGAAAACGAGCTCAGTCAGAGCGGCTTTTAGTCAGCAGACGCGCAGACGACTGGAGCGCCTCACCAAACACACAGCCTCTATATCGAAGCCGAATCTGTCTTCTGCTGTGTCGTTTATTATACGTATTAATCACATTAACAAAATTCAAGACAAAGACAAACACCCCCCCACGCCCTCTCTCTCTCTCTGTCTCTCTCTCTCTCTCTGTCTCTCTCTCACACACACACATAAACATAAACACAAACACAAACACAGACACAGGTTTTCCCCAAATCCATGAATCATGCCACACACTGCCACACACCCTTCTTCTGTCTCTCTCTCTCTCTCTCTCTCTCTCTCTCTCTCTAACGCTTCATTACAAGCCCGATTGAAAGGTTAAACCACCGCAGATGGGGCCAAGGAGCGCCGGCCCTGGGAGATTCGCTTTCCAAAGCGAATTCTGGGAGATTAGCTTTCCAAAGCAAATGGCTCTCCAGAACTATGTTTTGCATCCTGGGCCCTGGTCAGGGTTGCGCCGGACATGAAAGCACATTTACTCGGCTCGGCATAATGTACTCCAGCAGGAGAGTGCGTTTAGCTTGGGCCGCCGCCTAGTCCAGCATCAGCACTCTCTCCCTCTTTCTGTCCCTCTCTCTCTCTCTCTCTCTCTCTCTCTCTCACTTTTCACTCCTCACCTCTGCTGCTCCTTCCTCTCTATCAGCCCCTTGTGGCACGGCCCGAGGGTTTGCCTGCCGGGGGAAACGCACGGCAGCAGGCAACTGGCCCGGGAAGAAGTTGTGTCATGGCTGAGAAAGGAGTGATCTGAGAAGAGAGGTGGTGGAGGGCGTCCGAGCGTTCACCCCCCTGCTCTGAGTAAACACACAGGTGGGCGCTTGCAATGAAAACAACCCCTAGCACGATCTCCAAATGAGAACATTTTCCATCCCGGGGCAGCCACCCACCTCACTGTCCTACCGTTCGACAGGTGAGAGAAGTCCGAGGAGCAGAAGTCGCATTAGGAACACACAAAAACCCCTGGCAATTATTTATTTATTTGTTTCATATAGTTAGAATTGTTTTTTTATGGAAATTTTTATGAAGCGTTTTTTCACTGTCTCTCTCTCTCACACACACACACACACACACACACACACACTCACACACACACGCAGAGCATCAAGTTTTAAAAGCACATTGACTTACATTCTGTAGCTGAGGGCGTCGATGGGCCTGCCGTAGTGTGGCACCGGAGAACACAATAAAAACGCAGCCAAACACCACTGCTGCAGAATCCTCCTTGAACACAACATCCTTGTAATCTAGAAACACACACACACACACACACACACACACACACCGATTAGATAAAGATCCGAGCCCACGTGCTGAAGGACACATCATTTCTCAGTATCTGAATCATCTGTAAACTTGGCATGGCAAACGGAAATGTAACTTCTGGAGACGGTTGTTCATTGTGTCGCTATATTGGGTGTATAAATGCAAACAGACAATGGAAGAATGTATTTTTTAAACCACAAAATCTGTCACTAAAAATCTGTCCTGTTTTCCCTGCGCCGCGCTGCCTTGTGAGAATGAACCGACTGAAAGACTGAAAGGCTGCAGGACATGTTTAACTCAAACCAGTTCATCATGCTTCAGAAAAAAAAAAAAAAAGAATTCCAGAAAGTCCTCGGGGCCACAATAAAACTTTGCAAAACCTAAGTCAGCTGAGACACAACACACACACACACACACACATATACACACACACACATACACACACTGAACTTACTCTCTCAACAGCGATGCCTTTTTTCTCAGACTGGCCTCTTGCTTCTTGTCCTCTCAGTACTTAAAAACTGACAAAGTGTCCAGGCTGCTGGGAAATAACCAAAATAACCAAACCCAAACAGCAGCCGAGTACCGAGCCGTGACCCCAGAGGTTGACGTCTTCTTTTTGTTGAGAAATCAAATCAACTCTCCAACATGTATCACTTCCCTAAAAAAAATCCTTGTCTTCTATCTTCTTATCTCCTCCAAACTCATTTAAAGTTTCTGAATCAACCAAAAGGAATCCAGAGGCTATGTGATGTTAAGTGTGTGTGTGTGTGTGTGTGTGTGTGTGTGTGTTCTCCAGGTGATCTGAGCAAGGCAGTCTGTCTTATTCTGCTGCCTCAGGCTGTGCTCCAGCCTGTTATAGAGGAGGCTGTGGACCAGCGCAGTGATGGGAAAGTTTAAGCACAACTGTCTGAGTGCAGGTTGAGGGAAGGAGGGGAGAGAGAGAGGGAGGGAAAAGAGAGAGAGAGAGAGAGAGAGAGAGAGAGAGAAAAGGGGGGTGGAAAGGAAGAGAGGAAGAGTGGGAGGGGAGGTTATGACTCGGGGAGCCCTCACAAAGAGCCAAGCCGTGTGTAGAATTGAGCACGAATATATGAGTGTGTGTGTGTGTGTGTGTGTGTGTGTGTGTGTGTGTGTTAGGAAGAAGACCGAGAGGCCAGATGTGGCAAGAAGGTGGCGCCCAAGGAGCATTTCAGTTAGACATGAAATATGTATAATGTGTCACACAAGGCGAAGAGGCCCATCTGCGGTTGTGTGTGTGTGTGTGTGTGTGTGTGAGAAATGATTAAATATTAAGGTGAGAGACGTTTACATTACACATCAGCAAGGCGCAACGCCGTGGTTTGCTGCGTTTCTGAAGACGGGCTTTAAAGGAAATTCAGCGCATTCTTTACACCCCGAAGTGCCAATTGAGTTCACGTGATAAACGGAGGAAGGAGCCCGGAGACATCGCAGGCCTCATTAGAAGCATTAGAGCGTGTTGGAGTTGTCGGGTTGTATTTCTTTACGCTCACCAGTCACTTATACGACAGACTAGAGAACTATTCGTGATGGGATATTTCTTTGGCACGGGTTTGGAAAACATTTTTTTCTGGCTGTGCAAGTAATGAGCAACCCGCGTAGGAGGAATTGCTGGATCACAGACACCACGGTGCAATTATAATTCATACCGGTCACTGTCGCTCACTGATAAGTCAATATTCAGGAATATTGCAGGAAGGTTAGGTTTATTTGTTCACACTCAGAGCTCTGTTATATACAGGGGTTAGACAATGAAACTGAAACACCTGTCATTTTAGACCACAATAATTTATTAGTATGGTGTAGGG
>JAOVYV010000009.1:1160643-1171469 GCA_025674545.1 Hassar affinis
TTAGTGGTGTTGGGAGGCATTTAGCATGCTTAGAAAAATAGAATTGTCTTGTGTTCATTTGGTCTTATTGTCAGAAGTGCAAGGGTTATTATTATTATTATTATTATTAGTAGTAGTAGTAGTAGTAGTAGTAGTATTAATATAATAATAATAATAATAATAATAATAATAATTATTATTATTATTATTTTTATTATTTTTTTTATTTATTATTATTATTATTATTATGTCTAACACTAAATGAGGCCTGCAGGTGTTTAGATGTTCCTCTGGGATCTTTTCTGACCTCCTGGATGAGTTATTGATGCTCTCTTGGTGAAATTTCAGTAGTTCGGTCTCTCCTGGGAAGGTTCCCTACTGTTCAAACTTGTTTCCCTGTGTGGATAACGGCTCTCACTGTGCTTCACTGGAGTCCCAGAGCCTCAGCAGTGGCTTTGTAACAGTTTCCAGACTGGTAGACTTCACTGACTTTGTTTCACATCATAATTGGAATCTCTTTAGAACGTGGCATCATGTGCTGCTTTGTGAGACCTTCTATCCTGCTTCACACTGCAGACAGCTTCTGTTTAAGTGATGTTTAGATTCAGCGGGTCTGGCAGTAATCATGCCTGGGTGTAGCTACTGACAGTCAACTGAATTTAGTTAACTGGTTGATTTGGTAGCTAAGGGGGCGATTATCTTATATTAAAATTAGTTTGATGATCTGAAACATTAGTAGTAGAAATTTCTTCTCTCTAGTTCTGTCATCTCTATTTGTTCCTGAGTTCAGTGTGCATGTTGGTGATTCTCTTCAGCATTGTACTGCCTCTCTTCTCATTGTGCAGCTTGATCTTATGTTTGTCGTGATCATGCACTGCCTACAAAGCAGTCTGGCCTTCAGCTGAACAATGCATGTCACCAGTCCCTCTCAGTCTCTCATCAAGCATCTCTCTCTCCAGCTGTGCAGTCTTCACACATTCCTCTTAGACGAACAAAGCGTCCCAAAGTTGGTTCCAAACAATTATCTTGGGCAGAAATGTATCTCAGAATGAACAGGTGAAGACTGGGAAAATGTAGCCTGGTCTGATGAATCACAGTTTCCTCTGAATGATACACAGATGATAGGTTCATAGACCCAATGGCATACATCCATGTAACCAGCCTGCTTTGTGGAGGTGGTGTATTGGTGTGGGGAATGTTTTCTTGGCCCATTTTGCCATATCATTTGGCATAGCAAAATTATCTGAAGAACTTTTTTGATAGAAACCCTCTGTAGATGATATCCACCAAAGTTGGTGCTGATCGGTTCAACGGTCTGGAAAAGAACATGAACAAAGCATGCCAAAGTTTGTTCCAACTAAGGCACATAGGTCATCTTAGATACTACAATAACATCCAAATCTACTACTGCAATAACATCCAAATAAAATTCCTTAACCTTTTATTAATAATAAAATTATACCGTATCTTGTATACAAAAGATATGTAATGCAAGTTGAGTGAAATGAAACATACAAAATTTATGAGTAATGTAACATTTGCCATATATTACAGTCTCAGATACCTGAAATAAAACATTTTGACAGATCCTTAAATTTAAAAACTTTAAAAAGACTGAAAAGCCTGTCTGAGGAAAAACCCTGACTCCCAACACCAAATGATCTCCAAAAACCCCTGAGCACCAAACATTCTCATTAAAATAGTAACACCTGCATGACCTTAATAGAACTGAACAATGAAAAGAAAGAGCTAGTCTCTGTTATTGCACTAGGAATCAAAATAGAACCATAAACCCAAAGAGGAAATAATCAGTAGCCATGAAAATATTGTAACATGTACACAATACACTCATCGAACAATTTATTAGGAACACCTGTACTCTTAGTCATTCATGCAATTATCTAATTAGCCAACCACGTGGCGGCAGTGCAATGCATAGAATCATCAGCTTCAGGTAACGTTCACATCAAGCATCAGAATGGGGGGAAATGTAATCTGAGTGATTTCGTGACCGTGCCGTGATTGAATGGACCCAACCTGATTTGTGGAGGTGGTTTATTGGTGTGGGGAATGTTTTCTTGGCACATTTTGAGCCAAGAAATCACTGGAATGCCACGGGCTTTCTGAGTATTTTCGCTGACCATGTTCATCTTTTCATGGCCTCAGTTTACCCATCTTCTATTGAGCATGATAATGCACCATGTCACAAAGCAGAAGTTGTCTCAAGTCGTCTGGTTTCATGAACCTGACAACGACTTCAGTGTTCTTCCGGATCGGAAGCCGATAAGGGATAAGGTGGATAATGTGGTAGAACAGGAGCTTCGTGACATGAAAGTGCATCATGCAATCATGGCAACATGGACCGGAATCTTCTCTCAAAGGAATGTTTCTGACATCTTGTGGAATTCATGCCATGAAGAACTGAGGCTGATTTGAGAGCAAATCAAGACTGTACCTGGTACTAGTACAGAGTTCCTAATAAAGTGCTCAGTGAGTGGTCTATAAATGACAATTGTACATTTATAGTGATACCCAGTGTATAGTTTTGCCCAACAACCTGCAGGCTGTTCATCTGTTTTATAAGTGACATGGGACACACTTGTGCTTCACCGGTCCAGTCTCAGTGCAGAAAGCATGCTGGAGTTTGAGTGGTTTAACTGGGACCCTGGGCTTTACCCGTACTCTGATGTATGACTGTAATCCCTTCCATGTCAATCTGCACTGAGTGCACGCTGAAATCACAGAGACCCTGTAAAGAAAAACAACAAAAAACACAAAGATTACAAACCAAAGCTGAAGATTAACAACTTCAATCATTTATTTTACTGATTTGATTGCAGGATAAATAAAAATCCTATCCAGAATTTGTCTCTCTTTAGTCTCTCTCTCTCTCTCTCACCTGTGTGCTGTTGAGGATCTGTCGTACGTTCTCCTCCTGCTGGGCCTGCCGCGTGAGTATGAACATGAAGCCACCTCCTCCTGCTCCTGCCATGCTTTGCCCTAAGGCTATAGGTTGAAGGGCCTCCATCATGGTTCTCACTGTGGCTGGTTCACATCCTGGAGCCATCACTTTCTTCTGCTGCCAATAGCGGCTGATGCAGGCTCCTAGTTTAGTAAGAGATCCTGAGAAAAAACGGAACGAGACACTTGCATTAGAGACACTTGCACTTGCAGAGACACTTCCACAAAACACGTCCGATTCACAGTATTTCCGTTACGCTTTCTGCATACGCTCACCCTCCGTGCAGGCTCGTGCACACTCCTCAGCATTGCTCACCAGCTGCTCTATGTTTTGCACAATCCAAGGCACGCGACTGTACCAATTCCGCAACGCATCCTGCAAAACAAATATACAAGATAAGACTAACAATACAAGCACGATCCTTTACAAGCACACTCCCATAAAGGAGTAGTACTACACTATTGCCTGAAAGAGAGTCTTGTTCACACCTGTAGCAGGTTGCGGGCCAATCGAGTCTTGCCAGTGTAGATCAGCAGGAGACGCTCTTGCAGAGCGGTGAGGAAGTCCTGAGGAAGCACGAGTTGCTCCATGTCCACTCTGAGTGGCAGGACGGGTTTAGATCGCCCCACCTTCACTCCACCTAGCAGCCCTCCCACTTGGTCCTGCCACCCTCCACCTATGGCATAATTCTTTAGTTTTTAATCATGCTCTAATATGTGTATATAGTTAATAATCATACACTGATCAGGCAAAGCCTTAAGATC
Organism: Hassar affinis; assembly: GCA_025674545.1. Taxonomy (NCBI): domain Eukaryota; kingdom Metazoa; phylum Chordata; class Actinopteri; order Siluriformes; family Doradidae; genus Hassar; species Hassar affinis. Next base: position 1,164,349 of record JAOVYV010000009.1, read on the forward strand.
ACCTCCTTTTCTCTACACTCGTTGTCCATTTTCTCAGTTCCAATTACCATATAGCATATATACACATGGACAGAATCAAGCAACTTCTGTAACTCTCAATGAGACCTCTACACCTGTCCACAGGTACTTTGGTCCACTCCTCATGAGAAAACTGCTCCAGCTGTCTCAGGTTTGAAGAGTGCCTTCTCCAGACTGCATGTTTCAGCTCCTTCCACAGATGTTCGATAGGATTTAGATCAGGGCCCATAGGGAGGCTACTTCAGAATAGTTCAATGCTTTGTTCTTTACCATTCATGGATGTTTTAAGCTGTGAGTTTTGGGTCATTATCCTTTTGGAGGACCCATGACCTAGCTTCCTGAGACCAAGCTTTCAGACAAGGGGCAGCACATTTCACTCCAGAATGCCTTGATAGTCTTGAGATTTCATTAGAACCTGCACAGATTCAAAACACCCTGTGGCAGGTGCAGCAAAGCAGCCCCAGAACATAACCCAGCCTCCTCCATGTTTCACAGTAGGTACAATGTTCTTTTCTTTGTATGCTTCATTTTTGCATCTGTGAACATAGAGCTGATGTGACTTTCCAAAAAGCTCCAGTTTTGTCTAACCTGTCTGATGGACATTCTCCCAGAAGCTTTGTGGCTTGTCGATATGCATTTTGGCAAATTCCAGTCTTCCTTTTTTATGATTTGCTTTCAACTGTGGTTTCCACAACAGTCGTCTTCCATTAAGTCCACTTTGGCTAAGACAGCGACGGATGGTGCGATCTGACACTGATGTACCTTGGCCTTGGAGATCATCTCTACTCTCTTTGGAAGTTGTTCTGGGCTCTTTGGTTACCATTTGTATTATCCTTCTCTTCAATTTATCATCATTCTTCTTCTTGCGGCCACATCCGGGGAGGTTCGCTACAGTCCCGTAGACCTTAAACTTCTTAATAATACGTGCAACTGTACATCAACAGGAACATCAATCTGCTTGGAGATGGTGTGGTACACAGGTAGGTACACAGAAAAAAGAGCAAAAAGATTTGATTTGCACCCTGATTGCAGGAACCCCACTGACCTGTGGTGAGAAGCTGCTCCAGGCATAACACAGCGTGGATGAGAGATCTGTTGTCATAGCTCCGGCCAGTAGACCTGTACACAGCTGCCAGAACTGCGGCTGCCAGGATACTGCTTGTACCTAGATATAAACCAAACCACAAAGTTCCCTGTATATCAGTACAGCCCAAAAATCCAGTACCAGTGTCATTACTACCTGTTTATCTTGTACAGAAAAGATATCAAATATTATACATTTAAATAATATTTAAAAGATCTTTGTGGCAGTGAGGGAAGTCGAGTGGCCACTGTGAGGCAAGTGAAGCAGATTGAACCACCAGGTAAAGCGTGATGATTCTCAACTGTGTCTCAATACCAGGAGCTTATTTAGAAACTTGTTTGTGTCTCTTTGTGCTTTCAGGTTGTTGCCATAACCAGAAAGAGTGTACCATAACCAGAGAAAGAGTGCTGAGCAGCATGAATGGCTATCAAGTGAAATAAACTTGCTGAAAAGCAAACATTACGTTTGGGACAACAAATAGCCTTTTTAACTTTCAAAGCCTGTATTCTGAATCTTCTTGTCTTTCACCCACACCAGAATTCTACAGTGGTGCTGAATCCCAGGAATTTGGAAAACTCAGCCCATTGCCATGGCAACCTCCCCACTCACTGAGCTCACTGAGTTCCTCGCCAACCTTCACCAGGTGCAGTTGGCAGAAGATTACCTGGCAGAGATTTTGGGCCCCTGTCCCTCTCTCTCTGATTTCAGTTCCTCAGCCCCACTAACTTCTCCATCTGTCTCTCTACAGGGGAAACATCCTGTGCCCAACAGAGCTGGGGCAAATATCCAGGCAAACACATCAGGGATGCCAGACACTTCCAGGATTGGCTTGCCTGAATAGAGGTGGGGATGTTACTCCAGATCCCTGATGCACCTCGGGTCTTCCCCAATCAAGTGGAATGTACCATGTACCTGTGTGTATATAAGACAGCACACACCAGGCCTTGGTGGATGTAATCAGACCTCCATCCACCAAAGCCTGATTCATTGCGAGGCTTTCGGATATTTACGTTTAGTAAAGAACATTTGCTGAGGAACAAACCAAATGGCGGAAGGTGTTCGGTACGGTGGCCTCAGGATCCCATACCATACTGGCTAAATGGCTCATTTTATTTTGATCAGGCATTGGCATCAATGTGGCATGCAACATGCCGTGAATGTCAGTGAATCTGCAGATCACCCCGAAAGTGCCATTGCTGCCACTTCCATTAATTGTGGACTCCTTTGAAAGAATTGGTATGGACCTTGTTGGGCACTGAGACTGGACTGCACAAGGGCATCACTTCATGCTAGACAAGGCAGACTACACAATGCAATACCCAGAAACTATTTCTCTCCTCAACATCTCAGTATGTAGTGTTTTGAAGGCACTCTTCCGTGTTATCTCCTAGGTCGGAATCCCGACAGACCAAGGCACTTATGACCTTTATGTTACATACACTATGCAAACTGATTCACACCAGTGTTTACCATCCACAATGGATGGCCTGGTGGAGCAGTTTAATCAAATTTTACTTCAGGAAAATCCTTGCCATTGATATAAGTGGTTTGAGGCCCAGATCAAGAGGTCCTGCATGCCTCCATGGGAATATTCCCATTTAAATTACAGTACATTATATTTAACCATGGGGTAGATAGGGGCAGATTACTTAGATCTGGTTCCTTAGATCTCACACTATTGGGTTATGTGATCCTCACCCTTTGGTACTACCTTCTGGGGCACCCTTTCAATCTGTTCCATTGGCTCCACCGCATAAAAAATACCAACATGTTGGATCATGGATCACTCATTGGTGTTTGAGGTGGTCCACAGACCAGGGATACAAATGGCGGTTGCTGATCATCTCTTTTGCCCAGGGTTTAGGGAGGCTGGAAGGCTCCCAGGCTGAGCTGGGCAGTGGCACTAATAAATGACATCATAAAAACAGGGCCCAACAAGCACACAAGCAGCATGAAGCAAGTAATCTTACCAAGTCCTGAGCCATGAGGCAGATTGGACCAGCTGTGCAGCTCCAGTCCTCCTCCCCACTGCTGCAGTAACTGTTGCTCCAGAGACAGAGGAGATGTTAAACACACTACATCACTGTACACACACACCACCTTTAACAGGGCACCTGCAACACACACACAACAGAAATGAAGCCTTTATGATACACTTAAATCACCTTTCCTTATTCAGAAATTGCAAAGCAATTTTTAAACTATGACTGGGGAAGCAGAAGTATCCCTGATTAGGATGTTAGTCCTCACCAGGTGCATGGGGCTGGCAGTAGTCTTTCAGATCAGTGAGGTCATTACACACCGTCTGTGTAGTCATGCTGCGATCTGGGGGGCCGCTGCGGCTCACCAACACCAGCCGGGGCTCTGGAATGCGGCGCACTCGGGCTCCAATTGGACGTTTTCCATCCATTTTCACAGACACGTTCACCACTACACCACCATGCTCAAACGCAATTGGTGGGGTATCGCTCCAACCGCCTAGACCCAGTCAGGAGAGTGTACCAATATAAAGTAATGGAACTATAATATATCATATATCATATGTGCAGGGCACAATACAGCAGAAACATACCGGAGAGGTCCAGTCTGGCTGGACACTCCACTTCCTGCCACTCTCCCATCGGTGGCATCTCGCCTTGACCAGTGAGATCAAACTGTCGTGCAGACATCACCGCTTTCCTGAGAAATATCTGTCCTGCACCCTCGTAGTGTCTGGCAGCTCTTACAAGCAGATCTGGTCTATTAGGGGATGATAACAATGTACATTATCTCAACTCCCTTTAAATGATTACCTCCTCACATTCTGAACTCTAAACTCTGACCTGCTGAGCCAGTGGGCTCTCTGATTGGCCAGTTCCAGGACACCAGCCTCCAGTTTGTCCTGCTCCAGCAGGCTGAAAGCTGAAGCCCAGGACGGATTAGCAGCCGGGCCACTCCTCAAACCCCCTTTTCCCTCGCCGGCCATGCAACCGAGAACATCAGCAATGCATGCCAAAGTACGCGCAACTACACCCTTATCTGCACGACTTCCTGATGCCACTGAAAAGAACAGAAAGTACAGAAGAATACAAATAAACAGAAATGTAGAAAGAGAGACTGAAAGACAAGAGGATGTACAAAAATGTATACAAATGTACATGGAAACGTTTGCTCTATTCTGCACATTTCCCTTGACATTTACATTTAAATTACATGTTAGGACCAAGGACCAATGGTACAGAACCTTATCATAACCTTCCCAAAACTGCTGGATCTTTTCCTTACCAGAGTCGAGTGTGCTCAGTAGTTCCATGTGCTTGCCTCCAAGCACCGCTGCTCTCATACAGGGCAGGAGGTTGTGGTCTGCGTGGCTCTTCAGTGTGTCCTCCACTCTTCTCCGCCCTGCACTAAACAGTAGCTTCTCTCTCCATTGCAGTTCCCGCTGCTGGTCAGTAAGAGACAGAATCTCCCTAAGAGAGAGTCTCCATGCTGATCTCCAACTCTCTATACTCCCAGAGCCTCCCAGGAGGAAGCGCACACCATCCAGCCCTACTGTCCCTCCCTTTGGCATAAATGCCAAAAACAAGCGAGCGTCCAGCAGAGTCTGGTGTGCAACACTCGCTGCTCCCCACAGATCCTCTGGCCTGAGACAAAAATACACAGACATATTTTAGGTACATCAATTTCTCTGAATTGATATGAAATCTCAGGTATTCCACTGTCTCACTGTATTCCAGTGCTGCTAAAGAAGTGACTCCATGGTTGATTGAGGAATGAAGCTTTGTCACTCTGGGCCTGTAGAGGAGAAAATAGTAGAGTACTACGTAAAACACATGAATGATGCACTATGATGCAAAAAATTTGGTGATGTGTATCGCTAAAGTGTGCAAATCGACAGTATATTAATGATCCAGTTGCACAGTTTGCACTGTGTATCCCATAGAGTTACAATGCACAGTACAAACAGATAGCTCTAGATGGTTTATAACAGTTAAAAAGGGGCAACTTTAAAAACAACGACACCAGCCACATGGCCCTGTGAGCTACAGTGCCTAAGAAAGAGATCATGGAAGTCAGCCATTTTAGCCGACTTTGGAGCTCTATTTTCAGTGAAAATGCTACTGAGCTCATTAGGTTTATGTTTCAATGCATCCCCGGGTCATATTTAATCACATTTCTTTTGTAAAAATTGATACATTTTTAAATTATTTTTAGGGCATGGTTTAGAAAATTTTACTTCTATTTGTAGGGAATTAATTTTGCACGATTCCGAAATGAACTTTTTTTTTACTTTTTACATTTGACTAAAATTGAGCTGAACTGAATCATCAAGCCAGTATCATGAATTGAATCTAATCATGACTAGAGAGTATCGTTACCCCCCTAATCCCCTTTAATGTAAATGGACGACTTAAAAGGGAAGTTAATTTCACTGTAATGACCTGGTCTGAAATGCCATGAAGCTGATGGTTCAAATGCATCAAAAGGAGCTGCCTCACTCTAGTTTTGCACAGACATGCAACTGAAAGTTATCTACCTCCAAACTGTCATACGCCCCAAACACTGTAAACACTGTTGATTTCAGCTCTCCCACGTTCACCCTGTGGCCCTGAACAATGATGTCGCTGATCAGAGGCAGGTGCCGCAGTTGATCTGATTCGGTCCAATCAAGGCCGGAAATGAGGCACCCAGAATTCACTTGAATTGGACCCTGGAATATAAAAACCACACAATAATGACCCGCAACTGACTCTCAAATAATTATTCTTTAATATCACACCAGAAAAAGTTCTGAATCCAATGGATAGTAATATAAATACAACTGTTTGGGGGAAAAGTCATAGTGGTGGTGGTAAATTGGATTGCTTGTGGTGAAACTCTGTATAGAACTCACTGTGTTATATCCTAAATAGAGCCATCAGACTTTATGAGATAGCTAGTCAACATTCTGAAAGGTTTCAAGCCCTCCTTACCTGTAAGTGGCAGTGCTGGACAACAGCCCCTGCTGCAACATGCACCTCCCCTTCCAGGACACTGTTAATTATCCTACTGTCCTCGCTCACACTCTGCAACTCCTGCAGAAATCAAGAGATGTAATAAGAATCCAAGATCAACATCAGCATCCCCACCATACTACTGGCTAATCCTTCACTGGCTCACCTGAATGTGGGAAAGAATGTGTGTCTCTGATCCCGCCTCTGTCAGCCGTACAATATGTTCCCTGCCCGACAATGTCAGGTAATCATGGTGTCCATCTGAAACGTGTACTGCAAACACAGTGTGAAAGTCTTCATCAAAAACAGAGGAGAATGATAGAAAGGCAAAGAGAGTGGATGCAAGCGAAGTACCCAGAGAAAGGGGAACGCCTTTTAAAGTCCTCCACAGAACGGAGCGAGCGCTTTTCACTGCCTCCCCGTGTGGACCCGAGGGTGAACTGCAACCTGCTCTCGCTCCGTTCACAAATTCGGCTTCGGTCAGGTCTGAGCACAGGCACATCAAGATATCCAGGAAGAGAGAGATCTGAAGGGATGAGAGCCAGTTAAAGAGAACATGTATGGAGGGAATAAAAGAGAGACGTAACGCTGATGTGGAAGAGATGCGTATGCTGCTTTAAGATGACACACGGTGCAGAGCCTGCTCAAATATTTAGCTCAAATATAATTCATCAGTAAAATATTCATGTAGAAATGTGAGTATATTATTCATCACCACTGGAGAAATGCAATACAGTACAGCCTGCAGGAAAATCTCCTTTGAAGCCAATACACAGTTCAGACAGACAGACAGAGAGACAAGGTAGGTAGGTAGGTAGGTAGATACAAATATACATAGACAGACAGATAGGTAAGGTAGACAGATAAGGTAGGTAGGGTAGATCGACAGACATACAGATAGATAGATAGATAGATAGATAGAGAGATAGAGAGATAGATAGATAGATAGATAGATAGAGATAGAGAGATAGATAGATAGATAGATAAGGCAGGTAAGGTAGATAGATAACGTAGGTAGGGTGGGTAGACAGACAGACAGACAGACA
>JAOVYV010000009.1:2771513-2778166 GCA_025674545.1 Hassar affinis
GAAATTGTGATGGCTAGATGACAGAACATCAGGTCTGGGGGGTGGGGGGGGGTTCCCAGTATGCAGTGGTTTGTACCTACCAAAAGTGTCCAGGGAAGGACAACCAGCAGCAGGGTCATGGGCACCCAAGGCTCATGGGCTGTGAAGGGTATCCCGCCTGGTCCAATCCCACAGAGGAGCGTTACAGCATTAGGCTGTGTAGCTGCAGAGTGTAACCAGTCAGAGTTCCCATGCTGACCCCAGTTCACCACTGAAAGTGCCTTCAATGGGCACATGAGCATCAGAACTGGACCATGGAGCAATTAAAGTAGGTGCCCTGGTCTTATGAATGTAGTTAGCCATATAACCCTGTCACACTGCAATAGTTGTTTTGAGGAACATGATAGAAGGTCCAAGGTGTTGACTTGGCCTCCAAATTCCCCAAAATCTCAATCTGATTGAGCATCAGTGGGATGTGCTGGTCAAACAAGTCAGATCCATGGAGACCCCCGATCGTAACTTACAGGACTTGCTGCTAATGTCTCAGTGCCAGATAGCGCAGCACGCCTTCAGAGTCACGAGGAGTCCAGTTTTGGTGGCACACGGCTTGAGCTAGACAATATTAGGCAGGTGGTTTTAATGTTGTGGCTGATCGGTGTGTGTATACATGCTGTATTAATGAGGCTTACGGATGGATGGGATTCTTTCTGCTTTGTGTTGTTTTCTCTAGTTTTCATTTGATAAGGCTCAGGAGACCAGCATCCTGTTCCATATTAAAGACAAGTACACGGAGAAGAAGATTGACAGCACACTAAACGGTAAGTGTGGAACTGCTCAGGTTGGTCTTGTAAGTGCTATCGCAGGATGATAAGTACGATTCTTTCTTTTTGTTCTGTAGTAACGCTGTATAACTGTTCGCTGGGCCGGGAGGACTGCAGTCTGTGTAAGAACACAGACTTTAAGTACAACTGTGTGTGGTGTGCTCGGTCTCGCTCCTGCGTCTTTCATAAACTGTGTCCCAGCGACGAGGAGCAGGAATGCCCCGACCCCCTGATCTCAGCAGTGAGTTCCACTTCTACACACCGTGTACCAATCGCATGTATGGTATAAATCATAAAACCCCATTCAGGGCTCATTTTTATTAGCCATTTTTACGTTTTTAAGCCATTCCTATTTCCTATTTCTGGACTCATAACTGTGGCATTATTCTATAGTCACATGGCAACTTACAACTGAAAACTGCTCTTTAACATCGTGTAGTACAAGAACAGCAGCTTTTCTTTGTCTTGTAGTGTAAAGTACAGTCTTAGGCATGAGAAAATATTTCATGAAAAATATTAGCTCATTTTGAACGAGATGGCAGCAACACATCTCAAAAGAGTTGGGACAGGGTAACAAAAGGCTGGAAAAGTAAGTGGTACTAATAAAAAAAAAAAAACTAACAGCTGCAGGAGTATTTTGCAGCTAAGCCGGTTAAATGGCAACAGGTCAGTAAGATTACTGGGTATATGTGTTCTGAACTGTTCTCACTGTCATTGTCATTCGATTTCTAGATAAGTCCACGCTACGGCCCACTGAAAGGAGGCATCTCGGTCACCATTACAGGGTCTAACTTGGGCATTCATAAGGATGATATCAAGAGCATCTCCGTAGCAGGAGTTCCCTGCATCCACCAGGAGGAGAAATACTCCGTTTCTACCAGGTGACGGAATGCCTTTTTGAAAAATATTTTCGTTTATTCTTTGTGTCTGGCACCATTTTCCTGCTGCTATGTTTCATATCCAATCACGAGTCTGAGCTCCGCCTGCCGAAGCCTTTCACCGCATCCTCAGCACCAGTATTGAAGAGAAAGTGTACTTTTGATTGACAGGGACATGGGTCTGATCAGCCAGTCAGATCGATCTGCGTCAGCGTGGCGGGTGGATAAACGGCGCTCGTATCGCAGACACACGTTTGCCTGTCTGTTTGACGACGTGATGATGAAACAATCTGGTAATTTGTTGAGAAGGAATTTGTTTATCTGCAGTTTTGCAGACTTTACTACATGACACACCCACACCAGACTCCTCCAACCGGAACCACAACCCAGAGGGCTGACAAGGCTGGATTATTATGCAAGAAGCTCTGCAAAGTGGGCGTGCGGTGTAGTACTGTGCATTCGCAGTGAATCTGTCTACTTTAATCTAGTCAGTAGCGGTGTCTCAATTCAGGGGCTGCATCCTTCGAAGCATGCGGTCTAGAAAGGCGTATCCTTCGAAACGAAACGAGCCGGTCTGCTCTAAGGAAGGTTTCCATTGCGTGTCTCCATTGCGGTGAACAGTGATTCTCCGGAAATGTCGCCTGGCAAAAGTACCCTCTGGATTCTCCGTTACCATGGAAAAGAAAGACAGATTTCTCAGCCTCATGTGAAGGAGCCTTCGAAATGAGACAGCCTAGTCGTGCTGCTGAAAATGCTAATGGGTCATGCATCAGGATTCACTGCAGGACTGGCAGTGAAGTGTTTTGGTCCGTACTGTAACGTGCTTAGCTGAACATTAACATTTAGACCGACTGGTGGTGCTGGACCAAACAACAGGTGTGTGTCACCGACTAGTAAATGATGTATAATGTACGTTTATTCGACAGTCTTGTTGCCTGAGTAAAAGTAGGATATAGGGTACAGGTACGTATGTGAGACGCTGTGATTATTGTTTAAACAGTGCAGCTTAAAACTCTGTAATGGTTCGTGACTGAAGGTCTACCCACAAAGACCGGTGTGTTCTGTGTCGCACTTCTATCCAACATCCAACATCAGACTGTTTTTTCCGAAGCGTCTGGAGTGTGCAGGTGTTTTGATTGAGTGCCTTGGAGCTCAGGGATGTTGCAGTAAATTTAAAGCCTATATTTGTTCACCTCTGCAGTGCGTTGCATAACTCCAAAAGTTTCATCAACCTCACTTTTTCACCTCCGTATGTATCTGTGCTCTCCTCAACCTCAGATCTGTGTTCAATATTCAGAGTCGTAAGCTGAGAGGAAAGAAAAGTGGCATCCTAAAAGATTGAAAAGCTAAAGCAGCTGAAGTAATTCTGGTCCTAACCTGTCCTCTAAGCACGGACGGGGATGTGCTGGCGAGATCCCACACTGAGCTTTTAAGCTCACTTACACTGCTTATGTCCGAGGGTGGGCCGGCTTTGTGTTCGCTTGGCTGCTAACAAGCCTCTCAAGTCTTGAGGACTGTGTGTGTGTGTGTGTGTGAGAGAGAGAGAGAGATAGCTCCAGGCATTATTCAGCAGGGTTTGGCATCAGCATGGTGCATACACACTCATAGCTCTTTGAGCCAGCGGCTTCAGTAGACCACTCCAGGTGGAATCTACTTCACCGAGGCTGTTAGTGAAACACCGAGAGCTGGAGATATTGTTCAGTGCTGCAGCAGGACACACTGGTTGCACCATCTGTCTGCTTTCCTGTGGAGCGCTTTTAGACTCAGACAGGAACAGATGAAATACCTATAGATCAGGAGGGGAAAATGACTCCCATATAACTTCCACTTCTCGCTCACAGGGTTGTGTGTGAAATCGGACAAGTGAGCCACCGAGGCCCGCACGAAGGACTGGTGAAGGTGGAGGTCAAAGGAGAGAGGAGAAGCAAATCCTCCGTCTTCTTTACTTACCGGGTGAGTCACAAGTCTAAGCAATGATATCGGTTGTACCGTGCATAATGGCAGGACGCAGCAGCAGCACGTGGGTCTGTCCAGAAAGTAATGAGAATGAAATTGTGGGTTTTAGACATGGTTGTTCGAGGTCAGTTAGAGTTGGATCTCAGATGTTAGGACCTGTGTCAGTTGCGTTCAAGCCTTCTCTGAAACCCTGAAGTGCCTCCTCACTGTACCAGTGCAAGCGAGTTGGGAGCAAGGGCACACAATCAAATTCTCTTTGTGGATCCTCCATCCTGACGAGCCACGCTTCACGGGCTGTGAGAGAACATCGTTCTCATTACTTTCCGGACAGACCTCATAGCTTTATCCATTTCTAGTGACCTTTCCCGTACTGCCCGTTACACAGCGCTGTCACTGGAGACTCCTTCCCTATACGGTATTCACGATTAAATCAGTGCTTGTATGATTATCACACAGGATTTTATTACAAGGCTCTGTGTGTTGTTACTATAGAAACAAGGACGCATTAAAACGAGCGCTTTAAACCATGCGATCTGATCTACAGCCGACGCCGCTATCAGAGCTGCGGTTACACAACATGAATCAACAGTTGGCGACCAGTCAGATTAGAGAACTCTTATAGCGTGGCGTGGAATATTCAAGGGCACGCCGCTGTATCGTTCAGACTGGTCTTTTGTCCCACAGAGGACGTATTTCAGCCTGTAGGATGTTGTGCATTGTCCCTGCGGTGTAATATGTATCCGTCAGGTTAGCAGAACACGCTCATTTCCGTGTATTAGCACATTTTATTGCATCACTATTATAGGGAGTTAACATTGTTCTAACCCTCCCACAGGGCTTTGCACAGGGGGCTGTGTGTTTATTCAGCGAGCTGACAGCACCGTGTGTGTGTGTGTGTGTGTGCGCGCGTGTGTGTGTGTGTGTGTGTGTGTGTGAGAGAGAGAGAGAGAGAGGGAGGCTCGGTGTCAGTACAGCCTGGGGAAGAGATGAGCCCAGAACTCGAGGGAGTTATGATACAGTTATGAGTAGGTGGTAACAGAGTTAATGTCTTTCACTGGCAGTTTTTTTGAAGCTCCAGCTCACTCAATTAGCCCCCAACTGATCCCCATTCGCAGGACGCACAGGCTTCAGGACTACTCTCAGACAGCAGGCTGCAACGTTTCAATCGGCTTACTTTGGGAAGCGTTCATTTTTCTTTTGCCTAATCGCATTACCGCGTCGAGAGAAGCTACCTGCGCTTTAAATTTGGCTGAAAAGCATTTGGATGAATATAAATGAGAGGCAGGGAATGAGCTGAAATGCTGACATACTCCTGAACACAAAAGCTAAAGAATACAGTGGTTAGATCATTAGATTAGACTCGGTTACCCTTGAGAGAATGAAACCTTTTTGTCCAACCTTTTGATTTGGACCTTCCCTCCTTCCCTCCTTCCTTCCTTTCATGCAGTCCACTTAATACAAGAGGCTATAAAAAAAAAAGAAAAAGAAAACGACTGAATGGTGCAACATGTTGCAATACGCTGTCGTTTTTTTTTTTTTTTTTTTTTCTTCCTATCCCTCGTTATTTTCGCAGGACCCCAAGCCCGAGGTGGTGCGGCCCCGGCACGGTCCCAGAGCGGGAGGAACGATCATCACCATCACCGGCACCGAGCTCGATACGGCTTCCAAAGAGGACGTTGACATTTCCGTGGGTGGAGTGGCATGCCCAGTGTGAGTGCAGTGTTGCATCATGGGTGACGTAGTCGTGTAATTGGCTTTATTACTCGCATAGGCACACTTGCATAAAATTCGACCTGGCAGACTTTCGAGGAAAGTAATTACTCATAACCTGTCCGGGGCTGGTGTACGCCTGACCTTATCTGCCTTTCTGTACTCTCCTTCTCTCGCCTTCCTGCTTAGACATTTCGCATTTTCCTTCCACGTTCATAATGCCCCACTTATCTTAACCTTTCCCCTCAATTTTCTTCTCTGCTGCTTGCCTTCTTCCTAATTTGGTTTGAGGGTTTTTTTTTTTTTTTTTGCTTAATTCATTTTCTTCTCACTGGATGCCTCCCTCTCTCTCTCCCTCTCTTTCTCTCTCTCTCTCTCTTTTTCTGATATAGAGAGGAGTTTGGGAAGCAGATTACATGTAAGCTAGGGCAGTACAGGAATGAAAAAGTGCCCTCTGACCCCCTGACCGTCACCGTGCGCTACGGGAAACACACCAGCATACAGGTGCCCGCCTTCTTCCAGTTCTCCAGCAACCCGGACATTTCGGACCACCAGCCCAGAAGCAGCTTCGTCTGGTGAGCTCTCGGAGTGCTTACTCTATACTCTCCACCTGCTCATTAACGTTTCTAAATGAAAGAAATCCGGTTTTCAAATCCGTCTCTCTACGCGCTTGAACCGCACTGCCGGAGCGTAGGCGTCCTGTTGTCTTTTAAATAACTTTAGGTGTTGATGGGGACGCGTTATCGAGTCAAAACGATTTTATATTCCCAAGCATTACTTAATAATGAAATTAAAGTTTACATAAAAACTGTGTGTGTGTGTGTGTGTGTGTGTGTGTCAGTAACGAGAGCAGCACGTTACATAACAGAGCACTTTTCAGACGTTTAGTGAAGATCATGAAGGCTGCTGGGTTTTACTGTAAAAATGAAGCAGTAAGTGTGGGAGTGAGAGTCTCCAGAAGAGCTGTGGCGGATTGGAGCTGTGAGGAGATGAGCTGTGAGGAGATGAGCTGTGAGTGTTACTGAGCGTCTTACTGTGGAGGACCTGCCCCAGCTCTTCTGGAGACTTTCACCCTCAGACTTACTGCTTTTTTTTTTTTTTTTTTGCATGTAAAGCCCAGCAGCCTTCACAAACGGTGTAACGTCATCATCAGGTTACCAAGAAGTCCCAGTGCCAGTCCCTGTGTGTGTGGAGTGACCCCAGTCCTTGTGTGTGTGTGGAGTGACCCCAGTCCCAGTCCTTGTGTGTGTGTGGAGTGACCCCAGTCCCAGTCCTTGTGTGTGTGTGGAGTGACCCCAGTCCCAGTCCT
>JAOVYV010000009.1:4424580-4436019 GCA_025674545.1 Hassar affinis
TGGTCCAGTTTAGCCATGAAACCTCCCACACTAAAATGACAGGTGTTTCAGTTTCATTGTCTAACCCCTGTATATTTACATAATGCACAAATGTATTCATTATTCAGAATGTTTATGTTTCATAATATTAAAGAATATATTTTTTTACTCAAATGTATATAAAATATATTTATATAATTAACAAATAAATTAAATTTTCAGGAAATATATATTTAATAATATTAAATAATATAATTTTTCTCAAATTTATAATGAAAGTTATATTTATATAATGAAAAAATACATTCATTATTCTGAATATTTATATTGAATAATATTAAATAATATATATATATTACTGAAATGTATAATAAGAATGATATTTATATAATGAACAAATGTATTCATTATTCAGTTTATGCTATTAATCTTAGTTACAGTCAGGCATTGTATTTGATTAGAGCTTTCTGTATGTAAAGTTAAAGCAGTAACGTCTGTGTTCTGCCAGATTTGCCCCATCAGCCATGTTGGGTTGGAAATATCAACATTTACTGGTGTAGAAATCAGGATAGTGCTTTGTATAAAACTGCAGGGGTTTGAAGGTGATTTGTATTAAATATATTTCTAAAAAAAAAGAAGAAGAAGAACAAGAAGATGACAAAAGCTTAAATTAACAGTCTGAGGATGTACACTGTCCATTTAATTCATGAAAAGAGATGTGCAGAATGTAGATAGAATGAAAATTTTATTTAGAGCTCAGAAAAAAACAGCTTATAATTTATTATAATTAGATTTATTTGTCATTTATTAATTTAATTTTAATAAATACAATGTATTATAATTAGATGTAATTATAATGTTAGATGTCTGTCAGTAATGTATACACAAAAACAAATTCAGTTGTTAAAAATAATGAAAAAGTGGTAAAGATCTTTTTATAAAGATCATTTATTTTTCTCATTTGTTTAAAATCATTTTTATGGCTTGTCTTTTTGCTGACTGCTGATTTGGCTGCTTGTGACTCACCCACTAAAAGGTTTTTGCAACTGAATCTCGCATACTAAACATTTCTGTCCCTCCATGTTGTCCCACTGGAGGAACATTTAATTTCTTTTCAAGAATTTATGTAAAGTCCCATTTAGAAATCTTAGAAAATAAAAGTTATAATAAGTTTTCATATTGTATGTCTTGACTATGTTTTACTCCAAAGAGACTATGATGCATTACGGCTTTACAATATTGTTTGCTGATCCTTGGCCAATATTGAACAAATAACCCTTTTAACAAATCCCACATGTTTTATTGTGTCCTGTGAGCACTACAATCCATCTCAGATGCTCAGATGAGTGTTTCTGTAGGCGTTTTAATGAATGTCTGCATTTTGCAAACAAATGGAAACAAATGGAAATTTTGGTCAAATGCTTTTGATTCCTTCCAGTCTTTTTTCATGTCACATCAAAGGTTTACCACTGGAAGATTTAATGCAAATGTCATCTGCTGCATGGAAAATCAACACTGTGAGCCCAGGAAATCAAATTGTTCACTGTCATTTATAATCCTTTTAGTTAATTCCTATTAGATTACTGTGTTTCCTCAGGAATGTATAATCCCTTTAAAACCCTTTAAGGCTTGTATTAATTTGATCTTGGACTAATTCAAGACTGTATTATATTTGGACCTTTTGGACCTTAAGCACTCTTCCATTATAGCTTACAAAAAGATGTGCTTTCACAACATTCACACAATCATGAACACATTCACCTGTTTGAAATATTTTGATTAAGTTCCATGTTCAAAAGGAAATTTCATCATCTACCTGTACATTTCCTAAAAAAATAATGGGAAGAACAAATTCTCTCAAACTTTTTTTCTTTATTTTCAGTGATAATGTGACTGATGAGGTCACTGTGAAATTACAAGCCTGTTACCCAAATTATAGATTAAAGTAAATCTAGTAAAATATACATTTTAGGTAAATCATTTGTACAAACCCCATTTCTAGAAAAGTTGATGCGTTTTCTAAAAATGCATTAAAAACTGAAATCTGTCATTTGTTAATTCATTTGATGATAACAGACAAAAGGACAAACAATAGATTTTCAGTGTTTTCAATGATAATGATAATTAATTTAATTCTATTTGTTAAATATGAACAAATTTAGAAATTGATGCCTGCAACACACTCAACAGAAATTGGAAAAAAGTACTCACATCACCTTTTCTTTTAATTATACTTTTTTAATCATTTTGGAGTTGAAGATACTAATTGTTCCAGTTTTGCAAGTGGAGTTTTTGCCCATTCTTGTTGTGTACAAGACTTGAGCTGCTCAACAGCTGTCTGTGATCACTGTTGTCTGATTCTCCTCTTCATGATGCACCATACATTTATAATAGGAGACAGATCTGGACTGCAGGCAGGCCAGTCAAGCCACGCTGTTGTAACTCGTGTAGAATAACATTTTTAGAAAGTGTCCCAACTTTTCTGGACATGGGGTTTGTATGTCATTAGTAATGTCCATGTTATTAGAATGGATATAACCACATTTATTTTGCATAATTGCTAAAAAAAAATAAAAAAAACTGTTACAAATTGAAGAGAAAAGGGAATTATTGTCAAAAAGAAACCTTGTGAAACCTTTTCCACTGCTGCCTGAAATAGGTGATCACATTTTTGATAGTTAAGTGCACAATTTTACATTATATGATGGAAATTCTTTTTAAAAATAAAAAATGTTTCACAAAATATGCAGGAATACAATTACAGTACCAGATTTTGTCCCTTAAATGTTCAGTCTTAAAATGTACTAGATCAGGGTTTGGGTTGAAGATATGAAAGCATATACTGTATTTGATCAAATGTTGTCTGCATGAACTAATAATATGTTTGTTGTTTTCTGTTATCTGAAGTCCTCCTGATCCTCCTGCTGTGTTCAGCTGGTTCTGGTCTGGAGCTCAGCCCCAGCACGAAAGAGATCATCCTGACCTCTAATGCCTCCATCTCCATCATCTGTTCCGGCTGGGCGCCCGTCTCCTGGCGGTACAAAAGAGAAGAGAATGTACCTGTCTTTAGAACAGAGAACCGATCCGCCACCTCTAGCGTTCTCCATCTAGAGAATGTGACATGGAGACACACAGGAGTGTACGTGTGCTCTGAGGCTGGTTCCGAGGAGAGTAGGGAGGTGGCTGTCTTTGTGCCTGGTGAGATGCAAAGCATTTGCACTGACAATACACTGGCAATACACAAACTATATTAAATAAAAAAGGTGAAACTAAAAATGAAGCTTTTTCTAAAAATATATTTTTCAATAATATATTTTGTACAAGCTGAGACCTTGGAACTATGCATGGTTATATATGGCATACTATGCAAGTCATAAACACTTTCTATAGTGAAAAACTTACTGTTTTTTAATCCTTAAAACTAATTAGAAGCATTTTGCAACTTCCTTACTCTAGAATAAAATTCTGTCCCACCCACTGCATCGTACAGCCTTATATTCATGAACTAGATATTTTAAAGTTGATGGATCACTGACGAAGCTGAGATGTGTTCATCTTTCCAAACAAGACATTGACATAAGAGACAAGATGAATAAATCTTACCTCGGACGAGAAGACAGAGTAGTAAGACTCAAGAAGGTTGAGTACAAGGTTTAAGCAACATGCTGGAAAGATCAGGAGCTGATTTGAGTGCAACATTGTATATAGGATTTTAAGATGTGACATTTGGTGTTTATTTCTTTTCATGCAACCTAAAAGGTTCCTTTGATGTAAAAATGTCCTGCCCTTCTGCACCCATTTTTCAGACGCGGATGAGTGGTTTCTGGAGAATGACTATGTTGCGATCACAAAGACGAGCGATGAAGGGACAATCCCCTGTCTGGTGACAGACCCAAAAATAAATGTCACCCTCCATGAGAAAGACACAGAAAGCCAAGTGATGGCTAAATACATACCCACCAGTGGCTTTACAGGAATACTGGAAGACAAGATTTACAAATGCAGAGGAGAACGCAATGGAGAGGAAAAGTGGTCCACTTTATTCTACGTCTTCACCATCTTAGGTAGGTGTCTGTGGCAGGAGAGTATACAGGTTCACCACTGACACCTTCATAAGACCTTCACAACATCTTACCTAAATCTACATAGTTAGTCCAACATGCATAAAAGTAGTCAAAAAAGCTGTTTGAGCCAACTGACACAGGTTTACGAAGACCCAGGTGTATGATACTTTCCATGCAAACTTAAGAACATGATAACAAATGTCTTTGCAGCTCATTGCACTTCTTGAATGTCACATAATGGTTTGGGTTCATAGAAAACACACTCTTCAACCATAACATTAAACCTCCGACAGGTGAAATGAACAACATTGATTTTCTCATTAAGGTGCCACCTGTCAAGGGTTGGGATATCACCATGTGCACAGTCAGTTCTTGAAGTTGATGCATTGGAAGCAGGATAAATGGGCAAGTGTAAGGATCTGAGTGACTTTGATAAGAGCCAAATTGTGATGGCTATACCACTGGGTCAGAGCATCTCCAAAACGACAGGTTTTGTGGGGTGTTCCCAGTATGCAGTGGTTAGTACCTAGGAAAAGTGGTCCAAGGAAGGACAACCAATGAACCAATGACAGTGAAAGCATCAAAGTCTAGCCGGTCTATCCCACAGAAGAGCTACTGTAGGACAAACGGCTGAAAAAGTTAATGCTGGTGATGATAGAACAGTGTCAGAACACACAGTATATCACAGCTTGCTGGGTATGGGGCTGTGTAGCTGCAGAGCGGACAGAGCGCCTATGCTGACCACTGTACACCACTAAAAGAACTTACATTGGGCACATGAGCATCAGAACTGAGCCATGGAAAAAGTTTGCCTGGTCTGATGAATCATGTTTTCTTTTACATAACTTGGATGGATGAGTATGTGTATAGTGTATTTGATTGTATGGAGAAAAGATGACACTAGGATGCATTATGGGAAGAAGGTAAGCCGGCAGAAGCAGTGTGATACTCTGGGCAATGTTCTACTGGGAAACCCTGGGTCTTGGCATTCAGGTGGATGTTACTTTGACATGTAAACCTAACTGCAGACCAAGTACATGCCTTCATGGCAATGGTACATGCATGGATGGCAATGACGATGCACCCTACCACACTGCAAAAAAATATTCAAGAATGGTTTGAAGAACATGACAAAGAGTTCAAACTTGGCCTTCAGTTATTTCATTCTGATTGAGCATCAGTGGGATGTGCTCAGATCCATGGAGGCCCCAGCTAAGAATGTACAGGACGTAAAGGATCTGCTGCTAATGTCTTGGCTTCAGAAACCACAGCACACCTTCAGAGCTCTTTTGGAGTCCATGTCTCAATGGGTCAGAGCTGTTTTGGTGGTACAAGGGAGACCTACACAATATAGTGCAGGTGGTTTTAATGTTATGGCTGAATTGTGTATACTTATATATTTTATATAATATATAAGACTGTCAGTTTATATTCCAATGTACAATACATTTTATATAGTATAACATATAAGCAATAAGTCTTTTGAATAGTTAAATGAAATTTACATGCCTTATAAGCAGAAATCATAAACAAATTGCCTTATCTGTTATTTATATTAATTAAAATCTTAGAAACTGCTGAATTAAACCTAATTTACTTAAGGGCCAGAAAAATATAAATAACTGTTATTACAGTGTCAGGTCTTTGCCACAAATGTGTAAAAATATGTGTAAATGTTCTTATTAGTACTATCATGTCACTGACATACCGGTAGTGCACTGAACTATTAAATCAGGAATGCATCATGATAATCAATATGAAGTATAAGTTCCATCTGACATGGAAAGATGAAAAGGTCCCAGTCAGTAAATTTTACCCACCATACTTCCTGAAGCTAGACTTCTGACTGGTTGGGGGAACCTCAACAACCCTGACATCAAATTCCAAGATGGCTGTTCTGTGAATCAACAGTAGTGAAATCTGTAGTAATATACTGTTTATTAGACATCAGACATTAGTAAATCAGTTATACACTGGTACTGGCTCACTGCTGTCTGCGGACATAATGCTGCGGTGTTCTTTTATGCAAAATACCGTGCAATGTATTTGATATCAACTTATATCCCTAACAATGGCTAACCTGACTGGAACTGGCATTCCGTCTTGTTGTACTGGACCACTGTTAACTTGGGTGTGATGTCATTCCTAGCTCCGACTTTCAACTTCCAGTGTCTTAACAGAATCAGAAACAGAATTTGACATTTAACATTTGGCGTTACGCCATTTTCACATATAGTTTGCCTGAACTTGTCTCTTTACAACTTCTCCACATGTGATTTGAGCAAATCTGCTTATAAGTTCATCCAACGAATACCGTCTATCCCAGGTGGGGAAAAAAACACTCGACATGCAGACTTCTCCACATGTGTGCAACATCTGTCTACTTTCTTTCCCGTCATTTCTTTTGTATCACTGTTCCCCTTCCGTTCATAAACATGCGAGTTGTAGCATACGGTCTCCAAACAATGCTCGTATTATTTGCCTCTGTATCTCTCGTTCACATGGCCGCAGTTCCCGATGAGCTGGACGCCCACATCAATGCCTCGAAGACGGTGCTGAAACAAGGCGAGCCGCTCAGCATCAACTGCACAGCCCACGGAGTCGAACTCGTCTTCTTCTCCTGGGAGTACCCGGACAAAGACGTGAGTGGGCTGAAAAATAAACTGCCCCATCTAGTTTACTTCCAACTCCACGAGCCCTCGAGAGAAAACTCAATATCTGAAATTACCTCAAGATGTTCTGCCACACCTAATCCCTGAGAAACTTTTATGGATAACACATTTTTTATTAAAGATTTAAATCTGCTGAAGGAGGACAGGAAGACAGGAGTGGAGGAGGAAGCTGAGAAGGAGGAAAGGCTAGGATTTAGAGTAGTCAACATTAAAAGCGTTGTTCTTACAAGCACAATGCTCTCAAACTATTATAGCATGGATTTCAGTGTTGTGGGTCTTTGATGGTTATCAGAAAACATCAGGCACATTTTATGCATGATCAAAGCATTGGGCTTTTTAGTTGGCTGTGTCTGTTAGAAGAATGCATGTATTATGTGGCTGTAAAGTGGTATATAAAGTGCACTGAGACTTGGGTTTGGTTAGATTCCTGTTGTTCTATAAGGCCAGGTTATTGATAACATGTTGTCAGGCTTCAGTAATACCCATTAATGCGCATTTGCTATTTTACTCATACACCAGATATCTGCTTAAGACTTCTGTTTTACTTTTTAGTCAGTAGATTAGACATGCAATCTATAGGTCTTGAACAACAAAGGCAAGGGGATGCCATGCCCTTAATTAAAAACACTGTCTATTATATATGTATAATTACAGCCTATGACTAAATTCCTTACATGTTAAGGGGCAGTGTAGCTAGAGGTTGGACTAGTGACCAGAAGATCGTGAGTTCAAATCGCACCACTGCTAAGTGGCCACTGCTGGGCCCTTGAGCAAGGCCCTTAACCCTCAAGTGCTCACTTGTGCAAGTCCCTCTGGACAAGAGCGTCTGCCAAATGCCGTAAAATGTCACATATTGCATTGTTAAGGCACTATACAACATACATTCTATACAGTTATTATTATTTATGTAGTTTATAGCCATGCACAGCAATGCATTTATACATTGTTACCAGAGCACAATATACGCTGTGTTTATAACACTTTATAACACACTTTATAAAATCACCAATACCAAACTGATGTTAACAGATTAAATGATTAATATAGCTTATATGTTTGTGTCAGCTCTAAATATATTGACACCTATTTTAAACAGAATCATTCACTGAATCAATAGCATTTCCCATCAATTTTCTTTTGAAAATTTCTCACACTTTATCAGGCGTAAACCTACAGTGAAGTTATACAGTACTGTGCAAACAGCTTAAGCACCCTGTTGTTTTTAGGGACAACTTTTATTATTGATGTTTTATTATTAGTTCTGCATTATTGATTCAGTACAAATATGTCATTCATGAAAGCAACATGCTGCATAACAGACCACTTTTCAGATAAAAAACAAGCAGGCTGCTGGGTTTTGCATGCAAAAGGAAGTGTGACAGTCAAAGTCTCCAGAAGAGCTGTGGCAGATTCTCCAAGATGCTCAGTAAAACTTACCAGCTGATTACTGTACAGTATGACGCAGAAGTATGACGCACAAGGTGCATGCAAAGACTTGCTGTAAAGCAAAGACACCTTTGAAAATAATGAAGATGTTTCTGCATAAAAGAAAAGACTATGAAGTGCAGTAAACAGTAATAAACTAAAAGAACTCAGGCACTAAAGGTGCCTTTTTTTAAACTATTGTTCCCAGGTGTTTCACAATGTGTACAGTTTTATAAGGAAATTAGCTTTTACATTTTACTGAGCGTCTTGGAGAATCTGCCACAACTCTTCTGGAGACTTTGATTGTCACACTTACTTCTTTTTTTTGCATGCAAAACCCAGCAGCCTTCATTATGTTTTTTTTTTTTATATCTGAAAAGTGCTCTGTTATGTAATATGTTGCTTTCGTTACTGACATACAAACATCTTTGTGCAACATATATTATTTTGTTAGACAAGTAACGTTTGGAAATATAAAATCCTTAATACAATACTTTTGCATAAGACTTTTGCACAGTACTGTATATAGATTTTTTTTATATATTGGGCACTACATAAATGGCTGTAGTATGATTTCAGCAATAATTACTGCGGGATCATTTGTCAAGACGATCTGTCATACCGCAATATGACAAAATATTGGTGATATTATATTTTATGAAAACTACTTTAAGGGCAACGTGTTAACAATCCACAAGTCTAGAGAATTAGAAAACTGTTTGCTGTTCATTGGATTCTGAATGCATTATAACATGACATGAATGCAGTCTTTGTTTATTATAAACAGTATAGATCGATAGAAAGTGTCACCAAGCCTATAAAGAAGAAAGAGAATTAACCAGTAAAAGTTGACAGAAGTATGCAATATAAGAATAAGTATGTACTATATATAATTTGTAGACTGGATAGCTAGCCATTAGTGTTTTTCCCTGGAGATTTATCAAAGGTTAGTGGGTTTTATTGCTGTTTGAGTTAATCAACACCCTTGATTTTTTTTTTATCTTTGCCTTTCATATTCACAGACTGAAAGAACAAAGTTCATTATTCATTATGGCAAACACTACAATGAAACACATTTTTATATTGACTCATAAAGTAAGTTATATGAGCTCCTAACACAAGTAGAGCAGATTTCATTAGTCAGTGCATAAATGGCATGGAACCGATCTAAACCCGATTTCTTTCAATACTCTGGCTTTTAGGCACAATAGAGCAATGTTCATTACCTCACAGATTGTCATAATGCTTAGCTATGCATAACTATTGAACTAATTCTTACCTGGTGAATCCTCTTGACGTCTTGGTTACTTGTTTAACCTCAGGCTGGAGATGTGGAAATCCTGACAGACATAATCCCAGCCACCATGAGCATGCGCTCCTTCCTGAATTTTTCCCAAACCACCCTGGCAAATTCTGGACAATACATCTGCCATGTACAAGAGAGCGTGGGCAACCAACGGGCTTCTCTTAGTATCAACATCACCGTCCTGGGTAAGCGCCAACACCGACTTTCATACACAGTCTCATTCTGCTTGCCATGAGTTACTGTGCTGAAGGAGAATACCTGATGGATGTAAGGTTTTGTCATTCAATTAGTGTCATGTCATAGTGTCAAGCACACAGTTAGTTCATATATAAAGATCAAAGACAGACATACTGAAAAATAAATCAGGGAACAGGAGACGTGGGTGATATGAGAAAACTAACAGAGAAAAATCACACAAATATCAAATCACACAAATATGAAAAGAAATGAAAATGCATTATTAATAGTTAAACAGCTGTCTGTCAAACGAATCCAGCTCTTCATCTTCTTTATTCCTTGGAATAATGAGGAACTATTGAAAAAGACAACCACAATATACTGTACCAGTTAATAGTGTTCCAGTGAAAGAAAATACATTTTCTGTATCTTTACATTAACTTTATATTAATTTAAACAGATCTGACAGAAGTGCACATAGATTACCTTCCCAGATTACCTAAAAACGTCCTGAAATTAAATGGTTAAACAGCATAAGATAGAAATTAGCATGGTAATGTTAGCTAACTCAGTGAACTCAGACATCTCACCTCTCCTGGAAGTTCCAGGAGTCTCCTGCATATTGATAGCAGCTCCTCGGTGCCCACAAATTATATGCAATATCCCGGAAAATGATTTTTTTTGAGAGTGAGTGAGATGCCAACAGAGAATTAGAGAGGACGCAATCAATGTAGCAAGAGAGTGAAAGAGAGAGTATTCTATGGGCTTTCTATATGGGTGGGATTTAGAGTCAACCTATGTCTCTCATGCTTCCTCTTTTGTTGTCCGTTACTTCAGTGTCATAACAAAATATGACTCGCACTTCATCCCAGACTACACTAGTGTACCCCTGCCTAACAGGGGTAAAAATAATGACAGTGACTTTTCTATTGCCCATGGTTGGAGAAATGGTAAATCTTTCTTTCTTTCTCCCTTCCTTCCTTCTTTCCTTCCTTTCTTCCTTTCTTCATTCATTCATTCATTCATTTACTTACTTAATTACTGACATCATATGCTTCTTCCTTCTTGCATTCATTCATTCACTTATTTATTTATTTCTTTATTTACTTACTTGCCTACTGTTATTGTAGGCTTTCTTTCTTTCTTTCTTTTTTCTTTCTTTCTCTCTCTTTCTCCCTCCCTCCCTTTCTCCCTTCCTTGCTTCCTTCCTTCCTTCCTGAAGGATCATTCATTCATTCATTCATTCATTCATTCATTTACTTACTTACTTACTCATATCATATGCTTTCTTCTTCCTTCCTTCCTTCCTTCCTTCCTTCCTTCTTCCTTCCTTCCTTTCTACATTTCTTCATTCATTTCTTCATTTATTTATTTATTTACTCACTTGCCTACTGATATTGTATGCTTCAGGCTTTCTTCTTTCCTTGCTTCCTTCCTTCCTTCCTTCCTGAATGATCCTTCATACATTCATTCATTTATTCATTCATTTACTTACTTACTTACTCATATCATATGCTTCCTTCCTTCCTTCCTTCCTTCCTTCCTTCCTTCCTTCCTTTCTACATTCATTCATTTCTTTCTTTCTTTCTTTCTTTCTTTCTTTCTTTCTCCCTCCCTCCCCTTCTCCCTTCCTTGTTTGCTTCCTTCCTTCCTTCCTTCCTTCCTGAAGGATCCTTCATTCATTAATTCAGTCATTCACTCATTCATTTACTTACTTACACATATCATATGCTTCCTCCTTCCTTCTTCCTTCCTTCCTTCCTTCCTTCCTTCCTTTCTACATTTCTTCATTCATTTCTTCATTTATTTATTTATT
>JAOVYV010000009.1:4674338-4685488 GCA_025674545.1 Hassar affinis
TGGGCAAACTCCCATGAACCCTCGAGCACCCTCTGGAGGGTATAGAGTTGGTCCAGTGTTCCCCGACCAGGACGAAAACCACATTGTTCCTCCTGAATCCAAGGTTCGACTAACGGCCGAATTCTCCGAATTTGATTAGATTAGATTAGATTCAACTTTATTGTCATTGTGCAGAGTACAGGTACACAGACAATGAAATGCAGTTAGCGTCTAACCAGAAGTGTAAGATACAGTAATTATTTACATAAGGTGCAACAAGTATTGGAGGTAGAAGAGTCATGCAAAAGCGGGTTGTATATACAGTATGTACAAGGATTGTAAAAAGAATCGGCTAGTGCAGGTAATAAGTAGTGCAAATATGCAATATGAATATATCCATATGCAGAACAGTATATCAGTGTGAGAGTGCAATGTGCAGTCCTGAATGTCCAGAATAAATTTCTGGGAACACCAGATATGCTTGCCAGGCTATTGTGCTGATCCCTTACTCACTCCCCACACAAACTCCGTCGACATGGGAGGCACTGCTTACTCACCATTGCTGCTGGAACCTGCCCAACCATTGTTGTAGGGCCCCTGTTAATGCCACCAGGTTGCCATGCTACTCTGGTGGTAGATCTAGCTGTACCTGTAGCGCCTTCCCCTAGAGTGACAAGCATGGGTGTGTCACTGTTTTGACTGCTGTCCACTCGTAGCAGCCGACTACCACCTGCAGCTGGGTGAAGTACGCTTCCTAGGAGCCCTTGCCATATATAACATTGCATATATATTGGTGGAACCAGGAAGCTAGGCCCCACTGTGCCAGATTCACAGAGACCGACTCAACACTCACCTTCCAGCAGTTTACTTCACTGCTTGACACCAATGTGATGTCAGTGGCAAGGAATATTGACGAGACGTCATTCCCGAACACAACCGCTGGCTCAGAAGAATGTAGCTGACACAAATAGTGCCCGATAGTCTGGCCTGCGCTGCGTGCCGGAAGATCCCACAACAATACCCACTCAAACCAACAGTGCACTCCCACCCTATATTCAGCTGGCAGTCACCACAATGTCCTTATAGAATTATTCGTCAACATGGTTTACAATCTTTTCCTGAGAAAAAAAAATAGAATATTCAGGACTTTCTCTAAATAGAAAACCAATTCTTAAAGGTTTAACCATTAGGGGTAACATAAACTGTTCTGTGCATTTTCACTACAAAGCTGGTTGTCAGTGAAGTAACATCAGAGGTTTAAGCAACTCAAAGCAATAAAAATGTGAATACTGATGAATCAGTACCGCTGCTGATAAACCAACAATGAATCACTGGCGAGAACACCTGAAAAGGAGCGACATTGCTTATATTAATCCTAACAAAATGCAATTTAAGCACCTGTAAAAGTAGCTGTAAAAGTAATAAATACATGGACTGCATAGAGAGTAATTGTTGTCTATGACACAATCTTTGTGCTCTGTATGGAAGTAGTTTTCATTTTTGTTAATAAACCAGCAGAAACATGGTTCACCGGATCTCTAAATGTACCAACTCTGGCATGGTGTCTGTAAGAACAGATAGATTTCTTACAGTGAATGCTGAGCCATGAACAAAGCACTTTCTGCATTATTTATGCCCTCTACACACCATCAGTAAAACAGTTTTCTTGCTTCTTACTCAAGTTCTCCACAACAGTTAGGCTGACAGTTATGGCCTGAAACATCTGCACTGGAATGAGCTAAATGTGTGGTTATTGCAGTAATTAAAAGAGCAACCAGAGCTGATGTTAAACTGAAACAAAACTATTTTAATAATGTGCAAAGAAAAAAAAATAAGCTAAACAAATCTAATGATATAGAAAAAAATGATCTAGACCCATAAAGCATACTGATGAATGATGCATCATGTGATACTAAACCGCAACTAAAGCTAGAATGTCTTACATTGCATTTCTCTAAGACACATGGAGCTGTTAAAAATGTTGAAAACTCACACACAAAAAAAGATTTTCTATCAGCTAGCCCCCCTCACCTCGCATCCCGTGTTATTTATTGTGATATTTTAAAGCTTGTAATCCACTGAAAATACAGGAAAGTGTGTTAAGAATCTCACATTAGCTGAGGTGTGATAGTCCTGCCTTATCAGAGAAAACGTTACTGCTCTGTGAATGATCACCTCCATGAAGGCATTAAATCTGTTTGTGAAGCGCTGTGATAAAATCATTTAATCTGTGCAGAGCATCTTATTATACAAAGTCCCTTTTTTATGCAGTAGTGCTGAGAGTGCAGCTCTGAAGTGTTTAGGGGAAAAGAAATCACAGCACCTCTCCAAGTACTCCACTGCAGTAATCTCATAGAAGTTAAGTATAAAAGTCATAGAAAAATCCAACCATGAAAGAGAGAGAGAGATAGAGAGAGAGAGAGTGAGAAATAACTCTTCACTCAATGTAATCTCATTTTAATTACTGCTTGCTTTATACTGATCTAATATAAAATAGAGTGGAGCAGTGGGAAGCGTTATAATCTCACAACTGCAGGGTTTCTGAAGGGGGAAAGGTGTCCTGCGATAGATGATCATCCCTTTCACCGTATACTCTCTCCTCATACTGTGATAAGTACCAGATCCCTGAACCTAGCCCCAGGATTGATACAGGCACCTTGGAGGGCACATTTTCTTGCATTGAAACAGACACTTGGAACAAATTGGGTCAGTAAATTAAATCAATCTTTCCATCTGTTCTGTGCTCATTTTCTAATTTGTAGAATAGGAGAGCACGTGAGGCATTGAATCTTGTTTTCTACAAAGGAAGGAAACATACTAGAGCACTTAATCATGCTTCCTTGAATGCAGGGAAATCCTATAGAGCAATGCATCACATATTCTCCCCTGGAAAGGGACTTAGAGGGTACATCATAATGTTTTCTCATAAATAGACACACCCTAGAAGGCTTACACACATTTATTATAAGGGTTGCCATTAGGGCATGTTATTTTTTTTTTTTTCAATTCAGTTGCACCTTAGAGGGCACTTTAGTATGCTTAATATGCAAATAATATTAGTCAGCATTCATAACAAAAGTAAAACAAAAAGTCTATGATCTTACTTCTTGATTTTAGATCATGATGCAAATAAATGTTTCAAAGAATACAACTGAAACTCAATTTGAAAATTATTATATCATTTCAATGATTTTGGACTCTTGATATTCGTGATTGTGGTGACCACACAAGAACAAGGGATACGACTGGGGCATTGTATTTCTTTTATTTTATTTTATTTTATTTTATTTTCTTTGGTGTAGAAAGCCTTGATCAATGTGAATGAGTCTTTCATTAAGATGTATGGTTAGGTTTGCTGTCGCATTATCCACTTTAGCCATATCCTTCATGTTTTTTTTAAATATGAGCAGTGAAAAGTGGAACAATCAATTCAATTTACTGAGCTGATTAGTTCCAAATGTCCATTTGATTGATTCAGATCTCTAATTTAACCAATTTTGACTGATATGTACAGGAAAGAGGGTCTGAATGAAACTACACATGCATATACATATGCTAGAATATTCATTTATTCATTCATTCATTTTCTTGACCGCTTATTCCTTTTCAGGGTCACGGGAGAGCCAGTGCCCAGCCAGCAGCATAGGGCGCAAGGCAGGAACAACCCTAGACATTCATCATAGGGCACACACACACACACACACACTCACACACTAGGGCCACTTTAGAGACACCAATCAACCTAACGCACATGTCTTTTGGACTGTGGGAGGAAACCGGAGTACCCGGAGTAAACCCACCCAAACACGGGGAGGACATGCAGACTCCACACAGAAAGGACCCAGACCGCCCCACCCGGGGTTCGAACCCGGGACCTTCTTGCTGTGAGGTGACAGTGCTACCCACCGAGCCACCGTGTCACCCTTGCTAGAATATTATGTTGTAAAATTTAGAGATTTTAGGTAGGTTGCATAATTTGTGTAATAGTTTATTAAAACCTAAGATCTATCTAAACACCATCTGATACAAAACCATTTTCATTGTGTAGTCCCAGATTTGTTCTTTTTTATCTGCAGAAATGTAATTTTATATATCTTTGTGACATATTAGGAAAACTTTACTTTTTCAGGTTTTGTACACATACAGTTGGGTACCTAGATGTCCATCACATTTAATATGCTAAGATTTTATACAAGTAACACTGGTATTTTTATTTCATATTTGACTGCTTTATAGTATAGTTTCCAAATTATGCTAAGGCAAGAAAATGTGCTATCACATGTGTTAGCACATAATCATCGCCGATCCCCTCATTCAGATGTCTGAGGTGAACATTAGCTGAAGCTGTTTATCTGAATCTCCCTGAGTTTAGTCATTGCAGTGCTGCCTCATGATTGGCTGATTGGATAATTGTGTGTCATTTGCTCTGATTTAGCTTTCAAAAACACCATTTTGAGAGCAGACATTTACTCCATCCAAGCAGCTGCACTAAAATTTAATTCAACAAATTCAATCTGTTATGTGATCTGGAAACAGGTGTGTAACTGCTTACAAGGAAGAAAAACATGACTAGTCTTCTCTTCAGGTTTTTCTTTGAAATGTACACCCATTTATTTAGAGGGATGCAATGGGTTCAGAGAGAGAGGTGGACTCTTTGGTGTCTGAATCTCTCTTTTTGTATTTTTTTCCCTGAGGAATGTGAGAGTTGTTGATATGTGGTTCTTAGAAGACAAAAGTCTTAGCTGACAAGTTTCTATTGCCTTGAGATTTTATGGTTGTCTGAAAGCAGGAGGAATAATGTATATTTATTTATTTATTTTTTTCCCTTCTCACACATCTCTCAATGCCTACATGCAAGATGTATGTGATTTTGCTAAAGATTAAGATTTTAGCTCTCACTGCTCTGAGAAT
Organism: Hassar affinis; assembly: GCA_025674545.1. NCBI lineage: Eukaryota > Metazoa > Chordata > Actinopteri > Siluriformes > Doradidae > Hassar > Hassar affinis. The sequence goes on from JAOVYV010000009.1 coordinate 4,679,229, forward strand.
TTACTTCCCTTTAAGGCTGGAAATTGATTTTTTTTCTCTGTGTATTTTCTCTCTCTGTTTCTGTGTGTATGTGTGTGTGTGTGTGTGTGTTTTATCAATTGGTGTTGTACTTCTTGTTCGCTTTTGTGGATGTGTTTAGAAACATTTTCCCATGCTGTAAATAATGATGCTTCTGTACCAGATAATGAAAAGTCAATCACAGAGACAAATTAAAAAACAAATAGATAACCATTATGACTCTTCTTCGGTTCCCTAAATAATTATCTACTGATTTTCCTACCTCTGTATCAACACAGAAGTGTTACTGAGTAGTGAGGGAGAGAGGGAAAGATTGCTAAAAGGGTAAGAACTAATAAATATGCAGAACATCTAAGCACTGTTCATAAGACAAATAGAAATCTGAATATAAAATGACATGCAATATCTCTGCCACATATAGAGTTATTCTGAGATTCTAATAGAGTCTAACACTCACTGTCAGACCAAAATGTCATCCTTCACAGCATACATAACAATATGAAAATGATTCTATATGGAAATGTCTTTAAGAAGAACTGCAAGTATTAGTGCCTGTTGTTCTGTAGTTCTTCAGTACTTATGTTATGTGTTATGACTTATGCAGTCACCATGGCATAGTGCCTCTGAATCATGTAACCAACGCACCTCTGAAAGTATGAACCTCTGAATCTGAACCATACAGTGGATGAGCCTTGAATCAGAATCAAAACCAGAGACTCTGAATGACTGAGCAAATGAGTCTGTAAACTGAAATCATATATTCAGTCAGCCTCTGAATCTGAACTATAGGAAGATTGAGCCTCTTAAGAGTTAAAGCATCTCTAAATTTACATTATATAGTCAGTGAATCTTGAATCTGAATTATATAGCCAATAAATCTCTCAATTTAAATTATATAATCAATGAATCTGAATCATATAGACAATAAGTCTCTCAATTTAAATCATATAGTCATTTAGCCTTTGAATCTTAACTGGGAATGAGTCTTGAATCTGAATCAGAAAACCAATGTGTCTCTGAATCAAAGTCAATGAGTGAATTTAAATAATATAGTCAATAAGCCTTCAATGTCTTTGGAATCTAAATCATGCAACTAATGAATAATGACATGAATTATGCAGCCAAGGATTTGCTGAATCCTAGAATCTGAATCATTGAAATGAATCTTAGAGTTATAAAGTCTCGGAATCATGAATCTTAAATCATGAAGGCAAAATCTCTGAATCAAATCTTAGAGACAATAAATCTTTGAATCAGAATCATGAAGCCAGTGAGTCTCTAAATCAAACCTTCTACCCACTATACCCACCAGATTAATTTAAGTTAGCATGTGCCTAAACTTTGCCTATGATTAGTCAAAGTAGAATTTTGTAGACTACATTTAACATTTAAGCATATGCTGCATATAGAGAAGGCAGTTGTGATGTTCTCCCATTCCTGTAAAAGAATAATGGGGATCTTTACCATACAGAGTGTCCTGATGTCTGCTGATGCTACAGGTGTGTTATGAAGTCAAAGGTCAGATGAGACATAATTCTGTCAAATACCATCTTTGGAGCAACTTTAGTCATGAGCTCCAGCCTGTAGCATGCCCTGTCCTGTTGCCTTACCTCTTATGATTTTTATGGCATTTGAAGCATTATGCACATGAAATGGACAGCAACCTTTTTCTTACAGTGACCTGAACTTTGAATTAAGGCCTTTTAAAAGGGCATTTCTGTTGCACTTGGCTTCATTAGGCAAAAATGACCTTTTGAGTGACTGTCAGGTTGTGAGAGATCACTGCACAAGCTGTGTTGCTGGTCATAGGGTTTAATACAAATGGACAACAGGTGTAAAAATAGGAATATATAATTCAAGAAAATGTTACTTTTTCCATGAAAGTAGTCGCATGTTCACAATTAATATTATTTCTGTTCTTTTTTGGAAGCTGACACAACAAACCATGCTTTCACTACAGCATATTATATCAATATGCATTTCTGTTTATTTTCCTTCACACTAAGTACTGTTTTTCATGTCCTAATAATTCTGTTTTGTTGTGACCTCTAGAGAATTTTAAGAAGGCTTTTAATGGTCTTTCAGTACAAGCAGAAATAATCTTTAAAGCATGAGACTAATGAACCAAACTGCAAGCGCAAGCCATAAAATAAGTACATAACTAATGCTGACTGCTTTCGGTTTAGACGCGATTTGAGAGGGCAAAATGGAGAGAATCCAGGAGAGAGTGCAGAGAAAGTGCAGAGAAAGTGAATTGGGAGGGAGTGTGAGCAAGGGAGGGATGAAGGATGATATGAATGATTAATTGTGTTTACTCTCTGTGAGGGACCAGATTAGCTGCTCACTCTGATAATGGCCTCATTACTTCGTGCACATACATACTTCTCAGATGGATGCACCCAGAACTACATACTATCTTTATGCAAGCCAGAAAAGACAGCAGAATACATAATAAAGTAACAGTATGCTGACAGACTGAGCTCAGCTGCAACATTTGTAAATGTTAGCCATTTTACACTCACCCCAGAGTAATGCAGGTGGACCTGGAGGTATCAAATTATCAGCAGAACTGCTTTTAAAAATTGAGAGCCAAGATCCACTAAGGACACAAAAACAAGGTTTTTAAATTTTTTATTTGGGGCTTTTCATTCATACTGCACTGCTTTTTCCATCTCTATATCGGTCTTTCTTTCCCGTATAGTTTCTAAGCATGTTGTGTATTAGCTCTTAGTGATTTCTTTTTCTTTTGCAATAAGCTGTATTTCTCAGATTTTATTTCATCAGCACATTAAATGGTGATTTGAGGCCAACAAGGCAATAAGCATTAGCTAGTAATTCTGATGTCTGAAACAAATTTCATAGCAAGTCCAGCTCTTTCTTTCTCTCTTGCTTTCTCTATTTTTTAAACTATACATTGAAGACATTTTGGTTTGAGAGCAAAAGATGAAGATAGATGAGTTTTTTGCACTTTTTCTGCCGGGAGTGGCAGAAAAGGTGAGTAGCCGCACCTGCCCTTTATTTCCTGAGTTTAAATGCCTTTTGTCTCTTTTCCTCTGTGTGTGTGTCTCTGTGTGTGTGTGTGTGTGTGTGTGTGTGTGTGTGTGAGAGCATATTTAGTGAACAACTAATAAAAGGGGAACAGGAGAGAGCTGCGGGAGAGAAAAATCTGATTTGGAGAGCTCGCTGAGAAGCAGAAAAGCTGACTTTGCTATTTTTGTTTGGTTGAGTCCCAAGCCTGTCTCACGACTGGGATTGTTACACTGGTTCCGAAACCCAGGATCAAAGCAGAAAATGCTGACAAGGAGGCCTCACTTCTAGGCAGCCTGATCCATTCCCTAGCAGCCATGCAGCAAGCCCAAGCGGATGCATTCCACTTGCCGCAGGAGGACCATGAATGTCACTTCCAAGCCAAGGCTGGAAGATCAGCTGCCAACCGCCAACATTGCTGGAGTACCCGACCTTCCAGCGGGCAATCATGCAGCAGGTCAGCTGATCCCCAGAACAACACAGGAAATGCTTCCACTTGCTGGACTACAGCATGGCTGGCTGGTCCTTCGTCTTTGAGGAGCAGCTGCACAACGCATCCTCTCTCTCACTCCTCTCATCCCCTCCCCTTCTCCCCCAGTCCCAGTACTGCGGGGAGAAGGCTGGGCTGCTGGTGTTGCAGGGACCATGGGCACTTCCAGGACCAGTGCCCCATGATTGTGGTTGGAGGAGTGGTCTGGATCCCTGACGTGCCACAGGCTGCCCCAAATTGAGCTGGGACGTATAGAATACTGGTAAGTGTACAATGGGGTACACACCAGGCCTTGGTGGACTCAGAATGCAGTCAAACTGTGATTGACCAAACTATGGTTCATGTCTGGGGCATGGGAAAATGCACAATGGGTGAAAGGAATGGTGAAGGTTAAATGTGTGCACAGGGATATTCATAAGTATCATGTAGTTCCTGTCACAATATTATTTAGGGGAGAAAAGCATAGTGTTAAGGTGGCGGTTAGTCCCCACCCCTCCCATCTGCTAATTCGGGGTACAAATTGGCCGGGTCTAATAAACTGTTAAAAGGAATTTGCGTGGGTGGGTCGCGCTGGAGCGAGGAACGGAATCCCCCTTGTCGGTGTCAGCTCAGTGTCAGGCCAATACAGATGCAGAGGTGGGGCCTACTCCCCCCTCCCTCCAGGAATTTCCTTTAGAGCAGAAGTGCGACAAGACACTCCAGCACACCTTTGACCAAGTGAGAGTAATTGATGGTCAGTGGCTTCCTCCCATTGCAGTTGTTGGTGCCTAAGAGCCACTGGGAAATGTTATTCCAGGTTGCTCATTATAATCCTATTGTGGGACATTTAGGACAGGATAAAACACTTTTCCATCTCATGGCCCACTTCTATTGGCCGTGCATTCATGGGGATGTTCACAGGTGGTGTGCGACATGTCGCGAATTTGAGCTGGTGAATCTGCTGGCCCAAAAGCACCATTGTACCCTCTTCCATTAATCAAAGTCCCATTTAAAAGAATTGGAATGTCGGGTCATTAGAACAGTCAGCAGGTGGCTACTGTTGCTTGTAGACTATGCAACATGATACCCAGAAGCAGTGGCACGTCGCACCATCAGCAGGCAGTGTTGCAGCAGCACTCAGGTGGCTTTGGACATGGTGGTTCCCGAGAGGGATGAGCTGGGACTGGAACAAAATTTTAAATTGGCAAAAAAGTTTATTCCCATCCCGAATAACAGCCACCTCTCCTCCTCCCAGGCTGCCGATGTTGCACCGATTCAAGGGGAATTCTACGATGTGTTCTCCACACTGCCTAGGTGCACTGATCACATAGAGCACCACATTTGGACGACCCCAGGGGTAGTGGTTCGTAGTAACTCCTTTCACTTCCCTGAACACAAACACAAGTGGTCAGGGAAGAACTCAAGGAAATCCTTGATATGGGAGTAATAGAGGAATCCCACAGTGAGTGGTGCATCCCTGTTGTTCTGGTTCCCAAATCTGATGGGGTGGTCTGCTTCTGGGTGGATTATTGTAAAGTCAATGCAGTGTTTAAATTCAATGCATATCCCATGCCCCTCATTGACAAACTGCTTGATCGGTTAGGTGCAGCTCACTTTTATTCGACACTGGACTTAACTAAGGGATATTGGCAGAGCCCCTTGATTCTTATGTCCCATGAAAAAATGGCCTTCTCCAAACCATTTGGCTTACACCAAATTGTGACACCACCCTTCGGGATATTCAGGCCTTCAGGTACGTTTAAGCATTTGATGGACAGGATGCTGCGTCCACATAAGGCATATACCATGGCCTCGCTAGATTATATAATTATCTTCAGTAACGATTGGCCATAGCACGTTCAACATCTCCGGGCCATCCTGAAATCGCTGAGGAGGTGAAACAGTTCTTAGGGCTGGCTGGCTGGCTATTATCACCACTTTATACCAAACTATTTAGACATCACCACCCTCTGACTGATCTCCCTAAAAAGGGAGAACCAGATGTGGTCCAGTAGATGGAGCAGTGCCAACAAGCTTTTAACCACATAAAAATAGCACTTTGTGGGGGTCCTCTTTTGCATGCTCCTGATTTCTCTCTCCTTTATCTGTTGGAGACAGATGCATTGGACAAAGGGCTGGGGACCATTTTGTCCCAAATGGTGGAGGGTGAGGAGCACCCCAGGAGCCTATGTACAGCAGGCTCGAAAAGGAATGACTGGCCATCAAGTGGGTGGTCCTCACTCTCTGCTACTACTCTTCACCCTCTGTTCGGATCACGCCCGGTTCAAATGGCTCCACCGCATGAAAGATGCCAATGCCCGAATCACCTGTTGGTATCTAGCTCTCCAGGGTTTCAAGTTCAATGTGATCCACAGACTGGGTGCACAGATGGCTGTAATGGACTTCCTCTCCCACCAGGAGCAGCAGAAAAGGTGAGCACCCACACCTGCTCCTTATTTTCAGAGTTATGCCTTCTGTATCTTTCCCTCTGTGTGTGTGTGAGTGTGTGTGAGTGTGTGTGCGTGCAAGTGTAGTGAATGAGGAATAAAAGGAGAGTGGGAGAGATCCTCAGAAGAGAGAGAGCTGATTTGGAAATCTTGCCGAGAAACTGAAAAGCTAACTTTGCTATTAAGAAAATAAAAATAAAATGTAAATGTTGAGTCCCAAACCTGTCTCCCAACTGGTATTGTCAGTCAGTCAGTCAGTCAGTCATTTTCTGCACCGCTTATTCCCAGTCACGGGGGAG
>JAOVYV010000009.1:4980936-4993797 GCA_025674545.1 Hassar affinis
ATGTTTTTATATCTTTGTGTGCTACAGATGTCCCCACAAGGATAGGAATCTTATATTTTTTACCTTGTGGGGACACTTTGCTGGTCCCCATAAAGAAATGTTTTTTTTTTTGTAGTTTTTAAAAATTGAAAAAAAATAGAGCCAAAAAAGTTGCTTTTTAAATACTGAGATTAAATTAGGGTTAGGGTTAGGCATAGCATTAACTAGCTGCATTAATAATTATGTCAATGGAAGGTCCTCTCAAGTATAGCAAGACAAAGTCTCTCTCTCTCTCTCTCTCTCTCTTTCTGTGTGTGTGTGTGTGTGTGTGTATACCCATAAGGCTGTTACCAGCACTTGAAGCAGAATCAAAGTGTTCTGCTTCCAATAAAGCGTCCCAATCAGCAAAGTGGCAGTAAGCGATGACATCACTGCTGCAGCTGTGCCTTCAGCTGCAACTCAGAAACCACTGTGTGTGTGTGTGTGTGTGTGTGTGTGTGTGAGAGAGAGGGAGAGAGAGAGAGAGGGAGAGAGAGAGCGAGTGCGAGTGAGAGAGAGATCAAAAAAGACTGAGCACTTGCATACTGTATGATCCGTATTTATCTAAAGATTTTTGCATGCAGTTGTAAAGTAGGGTTCATATATTTGCATGAATTTCAACTGTGTGTATCTGTGTGTGTATGTGTATATGTGTGTGTGAGAATGTTCTAGCAAGCGTAATGATTATCTGTGAACTTTCCAATAAATTTGTGTTTATGTTTAGCCACAAATATGCCTAATAAAAATGTCACACTGCAACAGCACATTAACAAAACTCGTCATCACCACTACTCTGGCTACGTTTCAGCTGGAACTGCTGATGCAGTAGCAAAGAAAGCAAGAGTTTTCATCAGACAGGAGTTATTCTCATAAACAGTGATGTGCTTAAACCATCGGCTAGCAGCAACCCTACAGCCAAACCAACATATTCGAATACCATGGAGTACACTCAAAACTAACACCACTGACGGTGATGTGTGTGTGTGTTGTTTGAGTTTGCGTGTGTGCATGTTGGGTGTGAATAGATTTTCACACTATTTCAGTCATCCAAGCAGGAAAATTATGGTCATAAATGACAAACGGCTTTAAAAAAAAGGGCAACTTCAGAACACGCCAAGGAACATTGGTAAAGTACTAAACACACACACTGCTACTGATTACTACAGATGATGACAAATATACGTGCATATACGTATCACGCTCAACTACTGGATCGCTTGGAGGGACTTTTTAAAGGAAGGACAAAAGGTCTTGTGAAGTTTGGACTCCAGCTTCTACTATTGTTGGACTGAGATATTGTTTCTGATTGGTTAGATGTGGTTAGCTCAATAGCGGACATGGTTAGATTATTGTAATCAACAACAACAAAGAAGAATTGAACAACGTGTCCAAATATGAGACTAAATTCATTGCAGATCAGTGTTCTAGGACTTTTTCAGAACTCTTGTCAAACAAATGTCAAACTTTCCCCAACACCTCAAGTTCATAACAATTCGCAGAATTCAAACAAAATTCAAGTACGTCATACTTGCTCGAATTCATACACATTTCTCAGGAGATTAAGTTGACATTCCTGCAAATAAAAATTCTTATCTCATGTTTGTCAGCTAACAGTTGAATCCTAGGACTTGCTCAGGTCTGTTGCCTGAACGGCTTTGACCTAAATAAAATGAAGATCGCAGCGATACCCCGATTTACATTTATGGCATTTGGCAGACACCCTTATCCAGAGTGGCTTACATTTATCTCATTTACACAACTGAGCAGTTGGGGGTTAAGGGCCATGCTCAAGGGCCCAGCAGTGGCATCTTGTTGCTGCTGGGATCAAACTCATGACCTTCCGATCAGTAGTCCAATGTCTTAACCACTGAGCTATCACTGCCTGACTTCAGTGATAAACATCAATTCAGAGTGATTAGTGCATGATGACATTATTACACTTTATATACACTGTGTGCTGCAAAGCAAAATCTGCAGAATCACAAATAAATAAGGAAAATAAAATGCAAAGAATAACCTTTTACTATGTAAGGGCTGGTTGCTCTGAGATTCTAATAGGATTCTAAAGGAAGGGTTTATTAAAGGCAGGGAAATGATTAAGCTCTGTAAATAAAGTACTTACACCCAGGGCTACTATTAATTTAAAGACGCACATCTATTAAAATAGCTGTTTTCCACTCTTAATCTGAGCAATCAACAAAATTCCATTCATACTGGGACATGTGCCTGTACTCAGAATTAACCAATCGCAATCACACTCGTGTTTGAAGGTAATTATCACATACCTGTCATCAATAAAATGATTCACAATAACCCCAAATAAAGCTCAGCTGTTTCTGTAAGACTTTCCTGGCTTTCTGCAAAGAGCTTACAAAACATGTACAGAATCTCACTGTTGAAAGGTATTAATCAGGACACTGCTCCAAAAGAATTTCCAAAACATTAGATGTACTATGGAACAAAGTGAAGGCCAACATCAACAAGGAGAGACAATGGGGCACCACAGTGACATTACTAAGAACAGGACGTCCTATCAAAATTGATGAAAGGACAAGAAGAAAACACACCAGAGAGACTGCCAAGACAGATATATCAACATTAAAGGACCTGCAGGAATATCTGGCAAGTACTGATCAATCCCTGCATGTGACAGCAATTTCTCATATTCTTCACAGGTCTGGGCTATATTTTAGGGTGGCTAGATGGAAGCTTGTTCTCATGTAATAAAAAATGAAATCCATGTAAAACCCTCCAAACTACGTGGCAAAATGTGTTATGGTCAGATCAAGTCAAATATACAATAGTGTGAGACAACACTGGGCAAAAAATACACAGAACATAGGCTATGAACTGTAAACTATTTGCAGCAAAAATATACTGATGTACCAGAAAAACTGGTACAAAATACATAGCAAGCACATCATTGATTGCTTGCTCTCAAAGTCTGTGCAGCTCCCATACCAACATGGTCATGCAGGTGCTCAGGATGATCTCTATTGTCTGTCTGGAGAAGGTACTGAGGATGGGAAGGCTCTCTTTAGCCTCTGCCTGAAGTGGAGATGATGCTGGACTTTCTTAGCTAGGCAGGTTTGTGCTGAGAGTCCAGTAGATTTTCTATGTCGTGCACTCCAAGAAACTTGGAGCTTTTGACTCTCTCTGCAGTTGTTCTGTTCATGTACAGTGGTGAGAGGTCTACTCAGGTTGTAATCAAGTAGACAATAATTTATTTATTCTTATCCACATTCAGAAAAAGACTGTTGTCTACACTATTCTATGAGCTGGTTCACCTAATACCTGTAAGCTGATGAAGCCCAGAAGTGGGTAGTGTCATAGCACATAGACCTGGGGAATGCTGCTGTTTAGTGTGGTGCTGCTGGAGGTGGTACTGCCAATCCTACAAGTCAGAAAGTCCAGGATCCAGTTGCAGAGAGGGGAGGTCAGACCCAGCAGGCTCTGCTCACTTATCAGTTGTTGTGAGATGATTGCTCTGAATACTGAACTGAACTTTACAAACAGCATCATTACACAGTAGTCGTTTTTGACAATGAGGATGATGGGACCAAGTTAGACCTTTTGGGCATATATCTAAAAGCTAAATTGCGAAAATGATACAGCCTATCATCCAATGAACACTTTATGAAGCATAGGGATGGTAGCATCATGCCATGATGGGGCTGGGACTGGGGCTGTAGTCAAGATAAAGGGAATCATGGATATCTCAATATTATTAGACAGCATTTCTCAATACAAAGCATGACAAGTTTGGACTTGAGTACTTGGTAGAACAGAGTTTGCTAAGTTTATCTCTTGAGTACAAAGAAGGATGCTGTACAGTCATAATGCAACTGGAACAACAGCATACTTGATGTCACCATTTAAGAGGCAGGAAAAAAATGATGTAAATTGTAGTACATTTTCATGTAGTCTCTTTCTTGATAAATTAACCACATTCTTGAACTTGAACTGATTTATGATGTTTCTTAAGTACACAAGAACACAAATACAGACATGAACACAAATTGAGAATCAGCTTTAGTTAATGGGTGTGTATACTTTAGCAACCAGATTATTGTGAGGTAATCCACAATCCATCCCACACCACCCCCCCTTCCCCCCCAAAAGAAGGAAAAAGGGATCTTGGATTAATTTTTCCTCTCACAAAAGCCTATAATTTTAACAGTTGCTTGTAGACTTTTTATATCCACTGTATATCCACTGATCATTATCTCCACTTTTTCAGAACTGATTAAAAATGTAACTCATTACTTTACCTTCTGATATTAGAGTGTTTCACAAGAACATTGCTCACTCTCATGAAAAGAAGGTTCAATTCAAATACCTTTCCTAAGGTATACTATATTAATGATTTCAGGTGAAAGTCTCAAAAGGTGTACTCTTAAGGGTACCATCCCAACATGTGAACATAGTGGGTTTTTCCTCAGAATCATTACATACTGTATATGTACTGTACTTATACACAGTGTTGATTTGTACTAACCCTGTCTTCCAGCTTAACATGGAACATTGCAAAATATTCACGTGATATTACATTAAATTGGTCCAACCCTAAATCAGAGGTAAAAACATAATCAGATATCAGTACACACAGTTCGGGTTGAAAAGAATTAGCAACTAACAGAAAATTCTTGTAGTTCTCACAGCTGACAGGTTTTAAGCATCAGGAACTTTAGTACTTTAGATAACTAACCCGGTTAAATATAATAATGACAAATTACTCACGAATTACATACACTGTATTTGCAATATTATAAAAAATAATATGCTTCCTGTTCTTAATGGACTTAATATCCTGAAAACAGATCCCAGCCACGGGAAATCAGTTCACCAGGGTGTCAAGACTTTAGCACAACATCATTCCATAGTGGATGATCTATTTCTCTAGATCTCAGAGGTTTTGTTGAATTTTTATCCATTTCTACAGGGCCTAGTGCCTTTGACTTGACCTTTCAGAGAACAATGCCTTTCTGCAGTGATGGGCCAGTACCTCATTAGCTTTAAAACACACACACACACACACACACACACACACACACACTGAGAGAGAGAGAGAGAGAGAGAGAGAGAGAGATTTCACTATTTCACACACATTCCAATACACACACTTTAGAAAGTTTTATGTTTGCCAATCTCTAACACATATTCTAAAACATGCATAATCATTAAAAGCTATCAGCACCTCACTTATCAACACTCTGGCAAGTACATAAGGCTGATAGAGAAAACTTCATTTCCTTCTCCAGAGTATTCTACATGGCTAAAAGCAAAAGCTTTGGCTCATCTGTATTCCTTTTGAAATATATTATGCATAATTTATTATTAAGCTGGGACTTTAATTCAGTCTTGTCATGTTAATGTGCATGCTTTCTGTGTTCTTACTCCTGTAACACTGCAATTGCCCTCAAGTGATCAGAATCAGTCAAATTATTGTCTGTCTCTCTATCTGTTTATCTGTCTGTCTGCCTGTTACCTGGTCCTGCCTACCCGCAACACCTCCATTAGGTCAGTTCCTTTATCTTCTTATCTATCTTATTTCGTATTAGAATGTAGAAAAAATGAAGAATCTGTATGAGTCAAATGAGAATTGACCTTTTTTTAAACAGAAACAAATTTTGACCTAATGTGAACATTGGTCAATCTTTGGCACTTTAATAGGCACTTACAACAAAATCATATGTTTGTCTTAAACACAATAGTAGCCTTTTCTTTTTTAATACCACTGGTGGACATATTTGGATCACCAATGTCTTTAGAGCATTGCTCTTTCTGTTATTTGAAAAAGATTTTTTGTAGTGAAACTACAAACATTGGGCTAGTTTGTCAGTGCGGACCATTTAATTCTTTTGAAAAACATAGAATAATGTACAGAATGACAGTTTTGATACATATATGAGACCTTTGGCTATAGTAGGTTGCAATACAGCCGTCAGAGACAATTAGACATATTTTTGTTGGTTCTGGTAGAGGGAAAACTAAATGTTTTATGACTCAAAAGAAAGACTTAGTTTGGTTCTTCTTAGACCATTTTCTCCAATGTTTAGTAATCACCTATTCCCAACTATTAGCTAATAATCTTTTCCAAGCTGATGCTCATACTTTGTCACAGGGCGGCTGAACACACTCAAAGGAAACTGGCAATTGCTTTTGAGTTCAAAGATGCCCATGATTGACTTACAGAATAATGCTGTCACTGAAATGTGAACATGCAATCTTCTGAGAGAGTTACTCTTACTTGAAGGCATGACTGACAGCCAGTGTGAGAATGAAGAGTCAGGTAGAGATGAGTGTACACCTATGGGTATGAAGGCTTCTGTGTCATCCTATGGTCCCATCTTAGCGTGATTTGGGTTATGGATGCTGTCATTGTGGTGGCTGCTGCTGGAGAACCTGATAGCTAGACCAAGCTCTGAAGCACCTGTCAGTCTTCAGTCAGACCCTGGAGAAGAGCCTCAAAGTGCTGCTTGAGGAGGGCCTGATGTAAAGTCTGCTAAATTGTCGTAAAGATTTTGATGATATCAGCGAGGAGTGATGGCTCCATGCTGACATATCTTCCTCAACTCCTGGGTATTGTATCATCGGGAGATTGCCAGTTCAAATAAGCCGTACATGCCAGCTACAATAATCCATCCATGGCCAAGAGTCCAAGAAAAACTGGCTATTCTGTCTGTGTGGGAGGGATGGCATTATTCTTTGCCCTGTCAGTCAGGATTTCTAGCTAATCTAGCTCATTTGTAGTGTCTGAGAACTCAGGCAATTTGAAGCGGATAGTTAGTGCTTTCCTCCAAGTGTGTTCTCATGTCCCGTGAGCAGTTTCAAACAGTGTTGTGGCTGGCTTCACATGTCTCAGAGAAAGTAGTGCTAGCTTTCATCCTCCCTGGGAGGGTTATTGGAACTAGCTAGTCAGTGAGAATGGCAAATTACCAAATTGGGAGAAATATGCTTTTAAAACAATATTTAGTCTGTATGTAGCTGTAATCGTTGGTTTAAGGGGTTTACTGGTTTGGTCTGTCTTTAATAAAGAACTCATTTAGAGTTCCTTCAGGATCTCAGTCTGGCCATTAAATAAGTCCTTAAATACAAAGGATTTAGGTCTTTGGTGGTAGATTGATTTTTGTCCATATTTAATTGCCATTTTAGCTTTACTGTACTGTACAGTAATATAAATCTAGTTGTTCAAAATGTTTTGAGTGGCAGTGTATCGTTCATGATTACAGTCACATGTTATATCTCTTGGTACAGTCCTGCGATTATGTGGAATTCTGATATTTTATTTGTTCCAGCACTATGTCTCATTCCATTTTGTTGGTCTCTGTCTAAAATTGCATCCTGTTCCAGTCAGTTGTCAGCTTCCTCATTTCTGTCACATTCTATATTTCTGTGGCCATCCAAAACTAGCTGTGATGTCTGGTTGGTATGTCTGCAAAAAAAGAGCACTCAAGTGACAGTAAAGAGGAGAGGGTGATGGAAGAAGTGTCATCAGATTCTTGTTTTCTTTTAACTTTATCCATGGTATTTCCTCCTGGGTACAGTATGAGTCAGGTACAGGGAAAGCATAAGTGACACAGACAATGACAGAAGGATCCAAGAACAAAAAGATGGAAAAATACAGAGAGAATAAGTACTTGTAGGTCAAAATCACCTCCCTTTCTTACATTCTCACTCGCTTTCTCTATTTCACTCTTTCTCTCTTTGCTGTAGGACAAAAGACTGGGGCCTGGCAGTGTGGGTGTCAGGTGATGTGTGACAGGCTTAAATTAAAGATGACATAATGAAGGGGCCACTGTTGGGGATCTAGACAAGTAGGGGGCCATGTAGGTTGGGCATTCCAAGCGAGGGCACAGCATGCTGGGCAGCAGCAAGGCTCAATTATGGCCCCTCCAGATGGTACATGTTAGCGAGCCATGCTAATGAAATGCAGACTGACGTCAGGCTCAATACCCTCCCATTGTTATGCTGCTTAATTTGTTAGAATTTACCTTACAAATGAGAGGAAGGAGAGTAGAGAGGCCTGAGGAAGGGCAGGTGCTGGTGTAAAGGTTTAGGTCCAGTTTACCCTACAAATTGAAGAGTGTGCAGCAAGCATTAGTCCTAAAGCCAGAGGCCAGAGGCTTTAGGCTTTCTACGTCTGTGAGCTTAATGTAGAGTGCAGCCTACAGTCTACTCCACACAGACAAGCTCAAATAATCAAGAGCTTAACTTAAATCCAAATCCTGTTTAAAGAAGGCTGTTGTAAAGCTAGGGAGTCGTAGATCGTGAAGTGTGAAAAGGGGTTTAGGAGAATGGGGAAAAAGGGTGAGAAGAAAAAGACAATGCTGTGCAACTGTGTCGGAACTGGGTTGTTCACTAGAAGTCTAGTGTAACAAAGAGGGTGAGAGCTACAAAGGCAACCGTCAGGCTTGACCACTCTTGCATTTACCCACACACATCCATGCTCACCCACAATGTTTGGTTCTTCAATGGCCCTGCCTACTCAGCCCTAAACACACGCCCTCTCTCATTTTTCCATTCCATTCATCCTCTTCTCTCCTCAGATTCTCCTCTCTGAACCAGCCCAAGGAATGCCTTTGTTTTTCGAAGACAAATGTACTGTAGCATTAAGTACCACCTGCAAAGTTGGCAAAGCTGAGAGATAGACAGAGAGAGGAAGACAGCGAGAAAGAGGTACGATGTAGGGGGCAAACTCATACAAGCTGTGTGAGGACAATGAAGGAGAATGGATAGAATAGCAAACAACAAACAACAATCAGAAAAACAATACTTCATGGAGCTGAGGGTTTTATTGAGGCATAGAAAGTTATAGATAGAGATACAGTGGTCCTTGCTCTCTCTTTCTCTGACAGAGAGATTGTAAGGTGCTTTACTGGAGTGAGTAACAAGCAGAGGTGTTGCCAGAGTAATTACATAGCACATTAAAGGCTTTTATAAACATTAGTATTCCTCGCCTACCCAGTGGGACAACTGGCTTGTCCAACGACCAAAAAAAATTTACTGCAATACAGATGGATGGGCAGAAAGCAAAAGCGTATGAGGAGACAAAGAAAGTGGAAGTACAGAGAGCAGGTAGACAGAGGTGGCTGACTTCAACTCACATTTGATCAAGAAGAAAGAAAGGTTAAGATGATGAAGAAGGGGAGGAGAAGAAAGAATGAAAAAATGACATCCAGGACTCAGAATCCAACAAAAACCACATCTGGTTTCCTCATCAAGAGGGATCCAGCCCATGGAATGCAGGACCCATGGCCCTGACCTCATATTCTAAATATACATAGTCATACCATACATCTTCCTGCGGTACATGCCCTAAGCCTTCCAGCCCATGCCAATCTACCACCTATTGCCTTCACATAGGCATGCAATACACAAAGAGCAAATAGAAACCACAAGAAAACACTCGTAGCCCAACTCTAATTCAGTGGATGAGGAACTAACAGGAAAGAATGGGTTGCTCGAGTTTTATTATTTTGAATGGTTCTAGCTTTCTAAATAATGTCACCTCTGAGTCTTTTCTGAAATGGAAACCGACTGTTGTAGGGTCCGGCTTAAGTCTCTTAGGGGTTCCACCCTTTATGGTGCAAGATGGAACATTTTATATGACTGTAGGAAGAAGATAGGTAGGGAGGCATTGAAGAAAAGTACAGTATAGACCCTCCGTCTTCTGTCTGGTTCCAACCATAGTATGCATTACTGAGCAAAACACGTTTGCTTTATTTTTCGTTACCCAGGTGCTGCAAAGGACATATTCCATAGCTTGCTGCTGCATTGCAATACACTGATGTCAGTTTGGTGTTTCTGCCAATACGCTTTTATTCAAAAACTTATGCCTGCTGCTAATTACTCAATTACACTTTCATTCTCCAAGCCTTTTGACACTGGACATGAACTGGCCCTTTCTCATTCTAGCCTGTTTCTAAGTGACCCAAACCTCCACAACAAAGCCAAAAGTTTTAGCTGGAGTGCCATACCTGTTAGTAATTGCTGGCAAAGTTAAAAAATGTTTCTCCTCCATTTAGACAAGTTCATTTGCCTTGTCAGTGTTTTTTTTTCCCTGAATGTTCTGAAGCCAGCTGCAAACATTAGACTTCTTGTGTTCTTGAAAGAACAAGGAACATCAAGTCAAGTGCCAAGGAATGTTAAGGATAAATTTACTACCACTTGCATACGTTGAACTTCTTAGAAAGAAGTTCATATAACACTATGACGTATCACAAATAAACCAGCCAATCTGTCCCTGTTGCAGCAGATCATTTTGGCAGATGATTGGTTAAAGAAATTGGTCCCAGAATGCACAGGCATGGATGTGATTAAAATCCTGAAAAGAAACTCATATTTTGAGTGCAATCCCACTTGTCAAGACACACAGTTTGGTTAACGAAGACCAAACCAACACATCAAGCATGGCAGTGTTTCTTAAGAACTGATTGGCTGAGAGCCTGACAAACTGAGTTACAAAAAAGGAGACCTGACCGGAATTTCTGAGGCATGGAGGATGGAGTGGTTACGAATGACTTTCAGTTTAGCAACGGTACACTTGAGACCTCGGTGTATATAGTCCAACCATTACCTTTCTTCTGGCCTTTTCTTTTAGAAACAGATGGTTCTCTGCCAGAGTGGTTGGATATTCTTAGTGATTATAGCAGCCAGGTGGAGAGCTCACTTCAAGGAGATCTAACTGAAAGACTAACACCAAATGATCCTGCTTAATTGGAGTGGTTTCACATCAAATGGGAGAGAACACAAGCTGTCAAATATAATCAGTGATGCTCCAAATGATGTACTTGTTGAAGTTGTCATTTTAAACAATCCTGTATTTCTTTTAACAAGAACCGCACATTTTGCAAAATGAGAAAAGCAAAGTTATTCCTCATCTTGTGTGTCCCTTGAGTCCATGAGACAGCTGTGAAGGATTCCAAACATGAAGCAACACTCACTCACTTTCCCAGGATTAATCTCAGAGCTTGGAGGGCCGACACCCCACCACCAACATTGTTGCTAATAAAAACAATTCTTTCTCTTTCCCTCTTTTTCTCTTGCTCATACCTCCTTAATCTCCTCATGGCAGTAATACACACACATGGGTGTGAGCATTGCATGCTAATTAGTTCCTGTCCTGTTTATCACACATCTGTCTGTGCTCGTGCTACACGTGCCTAACAGGTTCTCATTTCAAAGAGCCGTGTTGAACATATTCTGCCAAAGCCCATCATCAAAGATGCTTAATAAAGTGTCTCATACATTTACATGTTGGTTTAAATGTAGAGGCTTGTTGAAAAAATGGGTTCCATTGCAGATAATGACTTTATGAAAAGATGTGCCGTGCTAGAACAGAGGGTTTATCAAGTGCCTCTCTAATAAGAACCATAAGACTGGAGCTCAGAAATGTAATCACCACTACATTAGCCAGCCAGGCCTACAACCACACACACACACCATTAAAACCACAAAAAACAACTCCAGGATTAGTTTGATCATTCATAATATCACTGATTGGAATTGAAGGTACTAACAATGAATAACTTAAATATGTGATTTGTTTATTATTCAGTGTGGACTGCTATGAAGTAAACACCATTCATTTTATTTTCAGCAACTGGTTTATTGTGGCCTCGGTTGATCCAGCTTATCCAAGAAACATTCAGTGCAAGTATAAAGTGCCAATGGTCATCAATACATCATACATTGACATGTATGTATGTACATACAGAACATCACACATTTATACACGGAAGAAATGTACAACATTCAATACAATAACTCAGCATGCTTTTGGGAGGTGGGAGGAAATTGAAGTGCATGGGTACCCACACAACCACAGCAAGAGCAAGCCAAACTCAAGAAGGATCAGGACTGAACCCCAGAGCCCTATACTGTTTGTTTGAGGCACCGACACTGCAACACAGTTCATAATAGGTTAATTATGATGTAAAAAGCTGACTTGAATAACCATCTATAACCATCAAACATGTTGTATATCCCAGAACCTAAACTTTATCAGTAGGAACCCAATGATATAAAAATTTTACAATCTATGGTAATTAAAGGGTGTTTCTGTGGTACAGTGGATTGCTGTCTCCATGGGTCCCGGTTCAATACTGAGCTTGGGGTAACTGTCTGGAGTTTTACTGTCTGGTTTCCTCCACTGTCTCTAGTTTCCTTCCACCTCCAGAAACATGTTAAGAGGTTATGAGGTTGACTGGCTATGCTAAATTGTGAAATGGGTGTGAATGTGTAGGTCCCTGGTGGCCTGTGATGGACTGGCATCCCATGTAGAATGCATTCCAGCCTCCAGGGATTGCTCTGGATCCACTACAACCCTCACCAGGATAAAGTAGTTGCCGGATATGAGTGAATTATTAATGAATTTTAAAGTAAAGTACACCTCATTCCTAAACTGTATACAGAGGGGTCCCGTTGGTCTTCTCAAACCATCAGAAGCAGCATGAGATCATTTGACAGCACAAAGTCCTGTGCGGGACATATGTGAGCAGTTACATGACAATAGAGAATGGAAGCATGGAAACAAGCCCATAAGTTTTCACTGTGTGGTGACAATATGGCGTTGTAACAGTGTAGAATAGCACATACCACATGCACACACCACACACATGTGCCTAGGAGCGGTGCAGAACATCTGCATCTGGTGGGCCACAACCAGACTCAGGTCCTGTTAACACTGTGACCTTCAGCTAAGCCCTACAGCAGACCTGACATAAATACCAGCATTAAAGAACAGCAGGGCTTGGTTTTGTGTGTATGGGTGTGGGTCAGCCCAATGTGTGAGAAAGACAGCTTTGGGGGCTTGGAGCATATATACCATGCATACAATCT
>JAOVYV010000009.1:4993827-5011739 GCA_025674545.1 Hassar affinis
CACACAGCTGCAGCAGCCACAGAGGCAACTCTTAGGTCTTTGGCTGGACCCATATTGACGTGGGGTGATGGATGTTAATTGCGGGACCGAATGGCTGTATTGAACAAGCTTCAGAAAGCGCCTGCAGAGCTGGACCCAGAGCAGGGGAGAAAGAGAGAGAGAGGGAGAAAGCAAAAGAGAGAGGGAGCATGTGAGACAGAGAGAGAACCAGATGCACAGCCAAGAAGGACTCAACAACTGACACCTCTCGCACCACTGCCCAATGCAAAGCAAGCCATCTCAAACAAAGACAATACTGGCTGCACTCATGATTGTGTGTGTGAGTGAGTTTAATGGAAAAGGAGAGAGAGAGAGAGAAAGAGAGACAGAGAGAGAGTGAGAGAGAAAGAGAGAGAGAGAGAGAGAATGTGCATAAATGTCTCAGCCAAAGATCAATAGCCCGAAGCTGCAAAAGCAAAGACATGGGCAATCAATACTCAGGCCACAAGCAGCGTGAAAAGGCCAAAAGAAGGAGCAAAAAAAAAGACATGAGGAATTAAAGAGACCGAGCAAAACGGCAGAAAAAAAATGAATGAGAAACAGAATGAGGTCAAATGAAGCAATTTCTTCTAGAAAGACAAAAGAAATGCAGCTGATGTCTTTGAACTTGTGAACTTGTGCAATAATCCCCACATTGATCTAGGTTAATTTTTTTAGGGTCTGCATTAACAGAGACCCTTTTGTTGTTACTACACTACTGCAAGGGAGAGTAATGGCAACTTCAATCATCAGTTTTATACCCTTTCGTGTGTATAGTAAGTGGGTATAGCAGGTATACTATTTTCAGTATAAAATTATAGGAAGTGCAGAATTAGAAATAACATTCAAATTCTCACTTATATTTTAATAGTTAACTGCAGTATTAGGGTGTATTAGGATGACCTGGTCATGAAGAGAGTGGTGTGGCACAGCACTGTGTTCTCTGGTTTAGTCCAGTTTTCAGGCTACTGAATTTCTGTGCATGTTCTCCTTGTGTCCACATGGGTTTCCATTGGGTTCTCTGGTTTCCTCCAACCTCCCAAAAAGATGCCAATAATTGACTACTGTGTGTATGTGTTTGTGTATGTGTGTGCATGCACATGGTGCCCTGTGAAGGATTAGCTGTATGTCCATCTTATGCAAAGTGTTCGAAGGATAGACTCTTGATCTACTCCGACCCTTACCAGTATTAACAGTTGCTGAAGATTAATGATGACGACTTTGACTTTATTGTCATTGTAAGCTCCTGCCTACAATTAAATTTAAAGAGCCACTCAACTCGGTGCAGTAGAAAACATACAATGATACACAGACATTCAACGATAAAACATAGGACGCTGTGTAATAAAAACATATGGCATTCAGATAACAGTAGGATAAATATAAAGAGACAGTTTATAAATAAATGAATAATGAATAAACTGCACAAGTATAAGTAAAGGACAGATTTTGTTAATGCTAACGCATTCATTAGTGCGTCCCAATCCTACTCGTTGATTCTCATCGATTTTTTTCACAGGTTTTATAGCCTAATACTCGCACTTCTACATTCTTCCACTTTATATTTTGCATATCCAGTGATGCAATGCATTCTTTAAATTGAGAGATGCACACTTTTTTATGTTTTTTTTTTTGCAACAGATTCTTTAAGCCTGTTCTCCTGTGTGGTGCCCCCTAGTGAAGACTACTGAGTATTAACAAAGGTCACTGGACAGCTGGAGCCTGCACCTGATGGATGCTGACAGCATTCCATGGCTTTAGTCCCTGCATGTTAGATGAATTTATATTGGACCTTTTGCCTCACTTTCTTCCTTTGACAAACAGCTTTCCATCCAACAGCACATTCTTCATAAGCTACAAGAGGTCAGACAAGGTGCAGCCAGGTCACAAGCAGAAGGATGATACAGTACATATAAGAACAACTGAAGACACTGGAGAGCTGACCTGTAATTGGCTATCAACTGTCATAAATTATCTACTCTCCCTGATGGACCGCTATTAATAACCACACACACACACACACACACACATACACACACACATACACAATATCATTACTTTCTGGGGATGAAATACCCCTGCACATAGCACTTAAAGACTTGTGTTGGACTATATGCACGTGAGAGTGTGAGAAAGACAGAAAGAAGAGAGAAAGGGAGGGAGAGTGAATGTGTTGGCTTGGCTGACCGTCTGCGGTTCTGTCGCGGTAAGGGGGTGGTGGTGGAAGGGGGGCAGAGCGGGCGTTGCTGCCGAATTCCCTGAGAAATGTTCCTTTTGGAGCCGACCCTGTGCTTACATACCTCCCTCTGCCTTTCAAACTCTCCTCTCTTCACTTCCACTGTTATGAAACTCAGGATCCTAAAACGCATCACTCTTTCAAAAGGCACTAAAAGTCCCTGCGCGCGGAGAAACTTTTTTTTTATTACCTTAATGCACCGCTTCCTAGCCTACTCCTGGAGAAGCCCTGCACTGCACGTTTGTTTGTGGAGTTTTCCACGCTCCAGCATCTGTTTGAACCTCGACAAGCGCTTATTAATGAGCTGATGAGCTGAGTCAGGTGTGCTGGGGCAGGAATACACTACACTACAATGTACAGTTAATATGGGGACTTCGGGAGTATGGTTTGCGAAAATAAAGCCATAAAAACCAGTAGGTGAGATGTAGGGAGAGTTCCCCTGGGTCTTGTTGTCTCGGTGTCTACCCCGGTGGTAACAGAGACAGATACCGTGCACTGTCCCGTTGGGGAAAGCGCTTAAACTTAAGCTCACACAGCGCCTTCAGTTACAGACACACACACACACACACACACACAGACGGGCGTGTTTTTGCTCGCAGTCAGTCGGCATCGCAGCGCATGGATCCGATAAAAGCAAGCGCGTCTGAGAGAGAGAGAGAGAGAGAGAGAGAGAGAGAGAAGGGGGTTGGGGATTGTAAGGGAGGGTGGCCTGATCTATGTGCCGCTGCTTAAACCTTGTTCTTGTGTTTTCATGCTCGGAGTGAGTTTTTAGCTCTGGAAGAGGAGCGCCTGGTCTGCAGGGGGAATACACAGAGAAACCACCCTTTCCTCTCCTTTTTCCCAGTGTATATTTTCCCACCGTTTTTTGTTACTTGTTAACGTGAGGGGCAGAAGACGAGAAGGTGGTGCAGCTCGGGCTTCACTGTGTCACTCAGCTTAAGTGGACGTACGCGAGAAAAAACATCTCTGCATAGAAGGATCGTGTTATCTTTTCTTTTGGAAGGGAGACAGCTGCAGCTGCTGGTTAGTGGAGCCTCAAACTTTCTCTGCTTAAAGATAAATAATTAAAAAGCTCGGATCCTATTCTACCCCCTCCTTCAAACAGTTTTAGATGATGTCATTGCACTGCGTTTTTGGCCACAGCTCCAGGAGACCCACAGCCGGGCAGCGAGCGCTGTGAACTCCGGAAAATCAGGTGCAGAGCCGCTGAGTATCGCGGGTAGCTAGATCTGCCACGCGCATCTGTCCCCTTGTTCTCCCTCCATCATCTGAGCTGGACCGGACTAGACCGTGCGCCGACTCCTACAGTTCTTCGTGGACCCCTCGCAGCCATGACCGAGGCCGACTGGCGGCGCTTGAAGTGCCCCGCGCTGCGCGCAAATCTCCGTCGCACCGGCCAGTCAGTCCGCATCCGAGTTCCCGTCCCCACTCATCTATATCAGTCCACGGAACTCTCGTGTCATGGTTCTTCCGGAATCTTTCACATTTAAAAGGACCACAAGACCTTTGACGAACACTTTGAGGAAGTTGAGTGAGAGAATTGCAAGGTATTTGGAATCCTTGGAGCAAAAAGAGTTTCAGTTCGCGCGCTTTCCCCTCGGGTGATCCTCGGACCGGAAGTGGAGCGAGGACGCCCGGTAAACTTGGCTTCACCTGTTACCCGTAACCCTTAGAGAATACCAGCTGTTATGGCCTAACCCCCCACTTCTGCTCTCCTCCTCCCGCACGCTCTGCCCCGCCCCCGAGCCGTTACCAAGCGCGCAAGCAACAGCCGCCGTTACAGCCGCTCCCGGTGGCACGCTCGCTGCGCACTCCTCACTGACATACACACACGCACGCACGCACCTCCTTCCAAAGGGGGAAGCTATGCGCGCCGCCCGGTGCCGGCGGGAGCGTCCGCTGACCTTGTGACCTTTCCGTCGGGATTACACTGCCGGGATTGAAACGTGAACTTCCGCGGAACTGAAGGCGCCCCCGGCGTTCATTTGTTTTCCAAGACGCACGGAGCGACTCGGCCGGACACAGGGAGCGATGCGGTCCTTCCTCTCTACCCTGGCTGTCTTGTAAGTCATTAATTACCTAATGTTGAACTCCCGCACATGCGTGTTAATGCAAGCCGTTTCCTGTTAACTGTAATGCGTAAAATATTTACTCTATAAAAACAGAAGCTATGCGGAATTACGCATTTGCTACCACGCTACACGTCCCATGACTAACTGTGAGTCTTGCATACATAATCACAAAATGCACGAAATGACATCACCCCCTCTGAGTTGCCATGGTCACGGATGTCAATCAGACATGCTCTCAGGTAAGAGAGCATGCCTCATCCAAAGAAAACAAACTCCAGAATTTCTGCAGTGCTCTCCCAATGTGTGACCATGAACCCCTTTCATTTTCCTTTTCCTACCTGTCCTCCTCTCCTTTCTGTTACACATGGCAATCATCCTGAGATGGCTGTCATTGTTCTTTTGTCAACCTGTGCACAGGTTGACCGCTCTCCCACTTTCTCTCTCCCAAAGCCCATCATTTATCAAATAATATTAGTAACTGGCATGAGATTGGTACCTTATCTCCTCTATGGGTACAGGGAAATCAAGACATTGGTCAAGTGTACCACATATCCTGTAGAAGACTGACACACATAGCACACAGGGACAGCTTCTAGAAATTATAGCAATTTGTACCATATTCACTGAGCATTTAAAAAAGTTCAGTCCAACGATGGCAAAAGGCCTTTTTGGGGGGGAGTTTTGTAAAAAAAAATACATTCCATAGAGATGATCTAATATAATGCTGTTTGGATTTGTATTTTAAAATGGGTGTCTGACTGCTATATTCACCACTGAAGAAAGATGAAGCCTTGTGAAGTATCCGGCTCAGGTGTAGAAGTGATTTTGTGATTATGCTCATATGCATATTTTTTAGAACAAATGTCAATATGAAGTGTTTGTGTTTCTCATCTAAACCTTAACCACTAAACCTTACCACATGTGCAGCACTCAATTCTGCACAGACTGAGAGAGGTGCAATAGGATCCATTTATTTCAATTGAACTCTTGTATTTCATCACCCTCAAGTCTCTTGTGTGCAGTCCAGAACCAACTGCTTCCTCCGGGCCCTTGGCCTCGGCCTGCCTCGCAGATGTGAAAGGTGCACTGTGTAATGTGGCAGTAACACTACATTGCAAGCTGATTAGCTGGTTTGTGTTCCTGCCATACCGCTTAAGTCGAGACAGTCAGTCAAAACTTGTGCAAGACAATGAACTTTGCTTGAAAGTCACATGGGAAGAGGGTTAGGGATGATTTGGGATAGAACTCCACTTTCCACACACAAACACCTTTAGGACAAATCCTTTTGCAGGTCTGATGATGTCACACTGCCTTGCTTGTCTTGGCTCATGACCACACAGAGCTGTAAAGTAAGAGCTCCCAGTTAACCCCCCCACCCCCAGTTGGCTTCAGGGTTCATGCGGTTTTGGAGGGATAGGGGGAATCCGAAGTTGCAGCTAAAAGGTTTTTTTTTTTCCCCTTCTCATTTTCTCTTCTTTTTGAGCTTTCTCCCTCTCTCGGCGTAACTGTTTTGTTTGAACAGCTGAGAATTCTTACCAAGCTCTGAGCCATTTTCACCTGCACTGCCAGCACTGGCAGGTACACGAAGCATGCATACATCACAGCAGGCAGTCAGTGCTCATATGTCTGCAATCAGGATGCATAAATATGGAGATATCATCCATGAATGCACATAGTATCAATACCACACCATTAGCAGCAGCCAGCAATCATACAGTACAATGCATATTGACTATGCACTGTAAAAACTGCACAGATTTACAGTTTAACAGCACTTGTTTTTAAACTGTGAGACAGTCTGGACGTAGTCCGTGTTAGATATATAGGGATGCTAGGAACCTGGAGACGAGATACCATAATGAATGTTTACAGATATGTACACAACATGTACAGACATGAAATATACATTTTAGAGAAAGCTGATGATGCCACTTGGATGCCACAATGGTGCTTTATTTCCTTACTATTACGTGTATAGTTGTCTATGGATGTAATCTTTAAAAGACTGGCAAGAACGTCTGTCACCTTTCTACGTCTTTAATTTATCGATGTTTATCGATGTTATAGAAGCCTCTGTTGATTTTAGTGCCTTGAGGTTTATAATGGGCATCACAATATGGAATGAATCCATATTAAAGATGTGTTCAAAAGTTTTTGTAAGCCAAACCAAATTCAAATTTCTAAATTGTTTCCAAAATAACCTCTACAGGGATCTGACAACAACAAAATGACGTTTCTAGTAAAGCAGCTCAGCCATTGCAGTGCGTTGGCTACCACAAGCACAGACTCTTACTTCTTTTATATGGCACCATTTATATTGTCCTTATTAAATGTCTAGACTTATTTGACTTAATTTATGCTTTTGCCTTGTTTTGTTTTTTGTTTTTTTCTGCAGTTAATATGAAACAACATGGTTTCCCAAATTTCCATTCATTTTTATCATCCTGTAGGTAATTGAAGTAAGTGATATAAATAAGACTTCTTGTACATCCCATAGAGTTTGTGTAAATGCTCCTATAAAAGATTTTTACAAATAAGTTTCTGTTTGATACATTTCCAGCTTGATAAATGAAGTCTGTTGTTTGCAAGTAATGGCATGGTGTGGTTTTTTTAATGTTTAGTTGCAGGATGTCAGCTTACATACTTGGCTGTGTTAGTGTGCTTAGTTATGGATTTATTATAAATGAGGGTGCCTTTCATATGTGCCACCAGGAAGCAGTAGTTAACCAGACAGCATGGATCAATGCAATCGTAGAATGCGTACAAAGCATAGGTTATGACCTGTATGTACAGGTGTGAGGTTAGTAGCCAAAACTGCTGTGTTCCTCTCCTCAAGCGTAGACCTGGTTAGCAGATGTAGGCAATGACTTCAAGCATCTGGCCGACACTCCACAACTCGTGTAGTCTGTAACTACAGGTGCACAGTCAGCATACACAGGTGCACAAAAACCACCAACACACCGTCAGCCTGCCAGCACATACCACTGCTCACTCCATATGCACTGACCCTGAGCTGGTGCAACCCCAGTGTTCGCACATGTTGAACCAGTCTGTTTGGATATAAAGCCAATGTGCACAGCTTATATGACCCAAGGCGTTCGTTCTAGACCATTACGCTAAGGGAAATATAGAGACGACCACCCTGCAAAAAAGGATGATAGCCAGTAAGATATACAGAGTCATATAGCCAGTGCTGTTCAACCCCATTGGCAGTTTCCAGTTATGCATGGCCAATAAAGGTATTCCTACAGACAGAGTGCAAACACATATTGGTCCAGTATGAGACGCCATAAGGACAGTATGAATCAGAGAGGTTATGGAAAGAGTCGAGGAGACCAAGTCATGTCATTCAGATGATTTTCCAGTAGCACCATTCAAACATCTGAGGCATCTGTCTCCCTCTCTCATGCTCCCTAACTTTGACTTCCTCTTACTAATGAGGCTCTACGTCCAAATAGCTCCTACTATTGCTCTTTCTGTCTGCCTCTATTTCAGGATGGGAGACTTAGGAGTCAACTTAAACTTTCAAAAATCCTTTTTTCATGATTTAGTAAAGCAAGCAGAATTGATGCTGTAATGAAAGCTGCAATGGGTTCGCTGTAGTTTAATATTCTGATAATCTAATTGGGAAAACTGTTTTAAACTACACATACTGTATGTCAGGCAGGTGTTATTGTGTCATATGACATTTAAGTGCTTATCATGTTTCAGTATGCAAATCCAGTTAATGCAGTACCTGTTTAGCAGGGGGAATAGGTGGGGCACTTCCAATTAAATAGTTTTAATATCAATTTGAATAGTTCCAGTGCTAATAGTTATGGTATTCAGTGGTCTGTGGTCTAATTTTGGGGATAGAGAGAGCAAGAGAGAGTTTAATTTGTGTTACTTTTAATCAGGAATTGAATTTGATGGAAGCTAAAGAGACAGTTGGTGCACATTCTGTAGCGTGTGTGTGTATGTGTGATTTGTTATCCTCACCAAAGTAAGAACCGTTCCAATATGTTCCAATAAGTTCACTGTAAATAAAGTTGGTATAGAAAATAACAGTAAATTGGATAAACCTGGCCATTGTTAAGATAAAAACTGTCAGGATTAGTTGAGGTTCTGAGGGATTTGCTTTGTCATAACAAACAAAAGAAGACATGTTTTGGCTATGGTCACAGAAAAAGTAAAAGTAGTTAAACATAGTTTTTAGTTGTTCCAAATCCCTTTCAGATCAAATGGGATTGTCTTCGTGGTCAGATGGAACTGTTTAAGGTTCAATTGAATAATGGACTATTTAAAAAAAATTGCAGAGTAGTAAAAATAGCACAGCTCCTACAGAGACTAGATATTAAAAATGTTATTGTAGACATTCAAGTGGTTCTTAGGGTATAATGGAAAAGTATGTACGCATGTGAGCATGGCCGTTGAATGGCCAGACAGCAATATGTAGCGTGAACACCTTTTTTTTGCCAATGACAGATTAATTACCAGGAATTAGTATAGTGGAATATGGGTAAATGTTAGTTTTTTTATGTGGTGAGACAGTGTATAAAAGTGTTATTAATATGTGTTCTGTGTGTGTAGAGAAATATCTGATATGAAGAGAAGTGACTTGTGTGTGCATGTTCCTAATTACAGTTATATGTATGGGAGTCTGAATGTGTGTTCAGCATCTGCGTGTCTGCTTTGCTGCAGCTGCCAGCTGCCGACATTGTTTCTCAGTCTTTATTTTCTCTCGTTCTGCTTCTCACTCTCATATCTCTTCATGGCTGGGACAGTGTGGGGGAGTCTTCCCATTCTCCTTAAACCAGACAGGGAAACAAGAGAGGAAGGGAGAGCAAGGAAAGAGGATTTAAAATGACAAGATGAGAAACACTCCTTCAATTCTCTTCATATCTGCTCCATTATGCTCATTTTTTGGGACGCTTCCTCCTGTTTTTCACCTACTCTCCTCCGTCTGAATGGATGTGACATAATAATGAGGTGTGAGGTCTCAGGATGTAAACAAGGAGCCAGGTCCAGTTGAATCTTTCCAAATAAATCATAGGCTTATCGCATTCACAAAAATATCATTAATATTGCTGTGAAGCAGCAACTCAGACACAATTCAAACAGATTATGCCATAATAGAGAGTGTAATTGACTAGGAATCCCAGTGTTAACTGCTTGGTGACCTGTTACGTTAGTAATCAGTGACTGAATGCCTGGATGTGACTGTGAGAGAATGATTGGAGTTCCACTAATGTAGTACTACCGGAACTACAGGGCTATTTAAGGACATCCACCATAGACTCCTCTCTCACACAAGTATTCATTGATGCTCACTCACATATGCATGTACACCCACAACGGCATGGAATGCCGTGGTATGGTTACTAATCGAATCAGGTCACTCCACACTCACGTTGAGTACCTGTTTTCGTTTTCCATTGCATAATCCTAAACAGGAATGTAGGAGTTACTGGGAATTGTGGAGTGGTGACAGCATTTCCCTTATGACACTAGTCATAATTGTGAACACCAGCAATACAGAGAATTTTTTGTTGATTTTGAAGAAAACATTATCAGACACTACTGGTGATTGCTGTACTGTGGTGACTGGTAGAAATGCATTAGTTGCATAATTCTTGGTTCCCTGTCAAGAAGAGTAACCAAATTCAGAACATGTGCTTAGTTATTGTATATTTCACTTGGCATTGGAAATACTGAGAATGTGTGTGAGAAATGTGGGATTACTGATTTGTTGCTGTTTGTTTGTTTAAAAGGGCAGGGGTCATTTGTAAGAAGAAAATAAGAAATGATGATATATTGATTCTAAATCAAGACCAAGATCTTAAAGGGTCAAGTTTGTGTCAAGACCAAGACAGAGTCAAGACTGAGTCTTTGGAAGATGCGAGACAGAGTCTGCAACATTATATGTCAAATGCATAACACCAGTCAATACAATGTCAATTACTTGATTAGTTTAGTCTAGTTTACATTAGAGACCAACTCATGCTGCTTTAATTGAGTAAGTGAAAAGGTGGACTTGAGACCAAGACAGGACTCAAGTACCACTAGTACTACAACTGTCTTTGACACAGTCAATTATGATATCCTTCTGTCCATCCTTTCTGACCTTGGCATCACTGGCTCTGCATGGATGTGGTTCAGGTCCTACCAGGTAACATGGAATGGCTCAACATTCTCTCCATGCAAACTCTCCACTGGTGTCCCACAATGCTCAGTGCTTGGTCCTCTTCTATTTTCACTCTACACTTGCTCACTGGGAGATGTCATCTGTTCACATGACCTCTCCAACCATCATTATGCCAATGATACTCAGCTCATCCTTTCTTTTCTTCCTTCCAATACTCAGGTTTCGATTCAGATCTCAGCATGTCTAGCAGACATTGCTTCATGGATGGCAGCCCACCCCCTGAACCTTAATCCAAGCAAGACAGAGCTGCTTTACATCCCGAGAGCTGCAGCTCTTCATTGTGATCTCTCAATTTTCTTTGAGAACACCATGATCACTCCTTCTTCAGAAGCACGTAGCCTTGGAGTAGTTGTAGATGCTCAGCTCTCTTTCACGGCTCATGTTGCTAACCTGACCCGGTCATGCAGATTTCTACGTTCATAGAATTCGACCATTTCTCTCAAGGGAGGCCACCCGGTACTTGTTCCGTCTCTTGTCATCTCAAGACTTTATTACAACAACTCCCTCCTGGCTGGCCTTCTTATGTGTGCCATCAGCCCCCTGCAACTGATCCAGAATGCTGCAGCCTGACTTGTATTCAACCTTCCCAAGTTCAGCCATGTCACACCACTGCTGCACACCCTTCCCTGGCTTCCTGTAGCATAAAACGCTGATGCTGGCCTATAAAGCCAAAAATGGTGCAGCCCCTGCCTACTTGATGGCAATGGTCAAAGACTGATGCGTACCCAGAGCCCATTGTGCCTCAAGTATGACTCGTCTTGACCCACCGTCATCCAGGACACATGGGAGGCAACCATCCAGACCTTTCTCTGTCCTGGCAACAAGGTGGTAGAATGGACTCCCCCTGAGTGTCTGAACAGTGTAGTCACTTGCTATATTCAAACACCAACTGAAGACCCACCTCTTTCGAAAGCACTTGAATGAGCATTAATTCAAAGCTGGTACCACACTTACAGCAGTTATTGTGTTGGCTATATATTGGTTTGTGTAGTTTAGGAATACTTGGATTTTGGGACTTTGGGACCAGCCTTAGCTTTGGCTATTCCAAGTTAACAACTAAGCACTCTTGTAAGTTGCTCTGGATAAGAGCATCTGCTAAATGCCATTAAATGTAAATCTAATGAACGATCTATGCAACTTGTTTCCTGCTCTGTTTTTCCACCAGAGGGACTAGAATGAATTTTATGCTGCTAGTCATAACTCTAAATATAAATTTCTGAACTCTGAATAGAAAATAAACAAAGAAACAAACCATTAAAGAATATGTACTCTCAACTCTATTTCCTAATGAGTTCAGCATGAAACATGAATGCTCACAGCATCAGCATTCTTTTTACTTTTAAATGAGTTGTAATGTATATACTAGTATTTGAATATATTAGCTTGTTAAATCGATAACTGGCTATAATGTTTATTGTATTGAGGAGGTAACACAATTAGCTTGCAGAACTTTTGCTAACAAAAGACAGTCAGAATATCTCCATCTCCAGAATGTCCATATTTTTGTAGGTTCAATCATCCCACATCTGACTGGGAAATTGAATGCAGCATTAGTTCCTATTAGTGCCATAGTTCCAGAAACCTTTTTAGTTCTCTTAGATTTTTGCAGACCAACAATCTTTTGAGCTTGACATCCTGAACATCAGTGACGGATTCATCACTAATTGACTTTAAGTAAACATAAAAATACAGTTTAGCCAATTGTTAATTACTACAAAATGCTCGCAAACCAGGAACTGGCTCCTGGGGATGAGAGAGAATTATGTATTGTGTTCAGCTGTTGATTTGCTGATAGCTGTTTGTAGAAAGAGATAAAGAACAGAAAAAAGAGTCTGCCAAAGACAAGTGAAGTACATGACAGCAGGGGAAAGGAAAAAGGAAAAGGGAGGGGAAGTAGAAAAGTTCTTAGGGCTTGTTTATATGCAGCGAGTTGCCAGGCATAGGGCAGTGGGATTATGCGATCACCCTCAGGTTTTCCTCTTGTAGGGGGCACTTAAACAAGGCACACCCATCTCTAGAGTGTACTTATATAGTACACAGTATTATGGAACATGCGTGCACACTCACACTTACAAGCATACATAACACATCCCTGGTGCCTCAGCACACACATCTTTGGCACATATACTCTGATACACTTCATTAGAGCACACAACACACCCTTCCTATTCCTAAGACGATCTCAGCAGGAATGAGCCTTGGAAGCAGACCTGGAATCAGATTACTCCTGATCTGCTTTGTGCTAAAACCATACAACTGAGTTTGACAACTGATTTAGTTTACCAAGCAGACTTTAGGATGGTGGTTTTAATACACTATTTGCAAAAATCTTATAATAATCACTTCTCTTTTGTGGATCTGCTTTGACTTCAGTCAGTTTCCTTTGTGTATGTGTGTGTGTGTGTATGTTTTTGTGTGTGGATGTGTGTGTGTGCAAAAAGACTGGTGCCTGATTCAGGAACAGAATAGAGTGACAGGCATTAGGACCCTGAGGACTATGTCAGAGTGATGCTTCCTTTCAGAGAAGCTGCTGTGCGAAAAGTAAACTTGTTTCCATCAAAAAAAATAGTTTAGTTAAGGTTTTTCTTTATCGCTGCAATATAAGAAATCAACAATACACAGAATCTTTACCTGATTTGTAATTGTTCTGAGTCTGTGACCTTAGTATTATAAGGTTCTACATGCATAAAGAACGAAGGTCAAATAGAACTTTATAGACTTATAATGCCTTATAATACAGTATACTTGTCATAAGTCTCATGTTGTAGCAAGTATTGCATGCTGACTGACTGTAAAGCAATGTTGCCAACTACTTTAAGCAAAAACTAGCTAATGCCCACTCGAAAGTTGGTAGATGTCGGCAAATGATGTTCATTCAAATGTTCATTTGCATATCAAATCAATCTTTCCATTAGCATAATCCAAAAACCGATGTACATTTTGGTCTGGTTGATCCAGGCATACTTTATCTGTGACACATCCATGCTTTCCAGTTTGTCTTTAATATACTGGAAGGCATTATACTGGTATTATCCTAATGTTCAGTGTTCTGTGCAATATGCATCAGAAATTATGCGTTTTATATGTTTTTAATATCAGTTTCAAAACATCTGGCTTTTTTTTTCAAAATCACTGACTATACCTTTAAGGGGGTTAGTGGACTACATTTCTGATGTTTATATGAGATTTTTACAACAAATTCCAGCTAGGCTACTTCTCTTGTTCTGCTTCAAATATGCTTTCAACTATGCCTCTGACATCTGTTTTAGACAACCGCTGGACTCAAGCCAAGAGTTGCTCTAAGACTGTTGTCACAATTTCTGATGTTTCACACAAAGCTGTTCGGCTCACGCACCCTGAAGAGAACCTGAAAGCAACTGTTTGAGCTCTGCTAGGCCACGCTGAAGGGCTCCTGGCAAGAGCTCGCTTCACCCTTGCTCTGAACTGAACTACCCCATTCGCTCTTAACACAGCACAAATGGTTCTCGCACAAAACACTATCCAAGTTTCCATACAAATGTGAGCAATGCCTCAAATGTCAACTTTTTCCTCTCCCAAAGTGAGGAGATTAAAGATGGCAGACACAGAAGGGAAAAGAGAACAGGGCTCCATCCAAAATCAGGGTACACTCCCTTTCCCTCCCACCCACCTCCTGGGCCACATAGATGAATAAGGAGATTATCAGGCATTTAACGTTCTGACAGATTCAGCATCCAGCTCACTAGGAGGTAGAGAAGGAATTGTGATCTTATTGTTTATAACTTTAAGATCTAGCCAAATGGTCTTATGGCAGGATGACTACAAGAGGTTAGGGATTGGAGAGAACTCCCAGAAGTATTGTAGGAGTCATAAGGGTGTGCCCCAATTAAACCATCCTCGTCATCAACCTTTAGAGTCATGTTTATCACCATGTTTGGGAACTAGGATTAGCGTGAGTGCAGTTAAAAAGCTGGTCATAGCCAGAAGAAGTCTGGGGTATTCCATAATTCCAGTCCCAGAGCATCATGGCAGTAAAAATCATAATAGCTTTAAAATAGCTCGAGCTTTTAGGTTCTGAGACACTGATGATAAATTAGGTAGGTGTGTGGAATAGTGGAGACAATCAGAATTAGAGATGAGATGAGATTTTGGGATTTTTGATTTTTTATACACTTTTTTACATTCTTTTTCCCCCTCTTCTTTCAGGTGTATCCAGATGATGCTGGTGATGTGCAATCCTCTGCAGGTGAGTTGATTGAATGAAGTTAGTTTGTTAGATAAACTATTTGATATATTTCAGTTAAGCAAGTAAAGCAACTCAGTTATATTAAGGGGAAAATCATTGTGGTAGTCATAATTTGTGAAGAATCCAAATTTTACAGTATTTTACAGACTAAAGCTGTAACACTTTGTGTCTTATTTAATTATATAAACAAGACTTAGTAGTAAGAAAAAATATATTACAACCAGAAAGCCATACATATAAAAAAAGACCTTTAAATAATTTACAAAATGTATCTGGTGAATTCTTAAAGCCAGGGAGGGGCTAGTTCTGGAGTAGAGGCTATAGAATCGCACCCTATCTAGCTTTCTGATCATATATTAATGAGTCACTCACTGCATTGGTTTCAAACCATGTTGGATTAGATTTTTACAAGGAAGTTTAGGAAGCTTTAAACTGTTCCTGGGAGTGAATCCTCGGTATGGGAGCTAAGAAGCCCTCTTCTGTGAAGTTCTGTTGTAATTCTAAGAAACTACCTTTGTGAGAAAAGTGAGATACCAGGACATAGGAGAGATAAGACACCTGCATGCATGTTCCTCTGCCTGCAGGTGTTTGGAGTTGATGGCGTGAACTTCAGCATGCACGTGGAGAATCAGACTCGTGCACGAGACCCCATGAGCCGGCGACAGCCCCGAGTCTACCAGCTCTACAGTCGCACCAGCTGCAAACATGTCCAAGTGTTCGGCCGCAAAATCAGCGCCCGGGGGGAGGACGGAGACAAATTCGGTAACAACATAAACGCATACACAAGAGGTTCTGGACCACTGTCACACTCCAAATGCACAATAATGGCTACATTTAAAATGAAAAACTGTGTAATACTGAAATCACAATTATCATTTGTCATTGTGCATTAAGAAACAGCTCTTTGCTGACAGTAATTGAGTGTTAAACTTTTAATCGCTAAATATAAGTAGAATTAGATGCCAAATAAATTACAAAATAAATATGCCATCACACGTAATTATTTGCACAGCTAATTCAGCCGTTGCTCTCTCTCTCTCTTCTCTGGCTTTTCATTCTTCCCCCATTCTATCTGACTCACTATGTCTTCAATCCCAATCACATGGTACAAAAAAAGAACAGAAAAGTAATATCTTAGAAGGAAAAGTATGTATCCGCAGACAAGATGTTGGCAAATCGGCACAAAGATGAATATCTTGCTTATTCTGTTGCACAGAGACGCACTCACATACAGCGAGGAAAAGGTAGTGAGGAACTTGTGTGTGGAAAACAAACACCTCAGCGACTGCTGACACTGTGATTCATGAGGGGGGGGGGGTGGAAAGAATGAAAGAGAGAGGAAGAGGGAGTGAGAGATGGATACAGCAAAGTCAGCGCTGGGTGTTAGTGTGTTAGCAGCTCATCTCCTCATTGATCTGTCCATTGATCTTGTGTTTTGCCTGTGGGTTTTTTTTTTCCCTGAATGGTTTTAAACAGCACGCTGACCATGTCCTCCCCCTCTCCCTTTCTCCTTCTTTCACTTTCACCCCTCATCTCACCTCTCTCTCCATCCATCTATCCATCCCTCCATCTGTCCTCCCCCACTCTCTCTGGATGCTGTGTGATGCACTGCAAAGCCACACAATCAATGGCAGGGGAAGATGAAAGATGATATGTACCCACCTAGGTGGCTTTACTATACTAGTGATGGCTAATACATTTGCTTACACTGAAAACCTTTTTCATGTTTTTAAATGATTTTTTAAAAGACTTTTTGTATATTTTCATACATACTATTCATTCAATTCTACCAGGCAGCGATGGGATAAAATAGAAAGATGGAACGTGATAGCGAAGACTGGGGGAAGAGAAAAGGGAGGAAGAGAAAGAGCTTATTGATCGGTGCTGACCCCTGCACTTGTAAAAGGTCATCTAGGATCTTGTTTTAGGGGTTTATGTTTAAACAGGCACAACCTTTGTGAAACACAGACTGCATGAATGGAACCCAGACACACACATATGCCTAATAGGTACTTACTAAAATAACCTTTTGGGAGGAGAAAGATTGTTTCATCATCATTATCTTTACAGGACAAAATAGATATCTGACTTAAACAGGATAACCGACCATGTATGGCTGGGCAGCATTAAGATATTGTCAATATCACGCGAAATTATATCATAATATGATTTTCTGAGCTTTCACAAGCATTGTCATTTACATTTTAAAATGTATTTTTGTACATGGTAATGCAGAAATGTAACAGTTGCTATTTTCCTAATTATGATGATACATATTGTGTATCCTGAAATGTCTTTAAGTATTATGATGTAGTGTTTTGTCATAAGGCTCGTTCGTTAACTTCTAAAGCCACTTTCAGTCACAGTAGGGTTTCCACTGCTAAAAGAATTAAGGTTTTATCTCCTCAGCAGATTTGCATCTGCTCCATAACAAGTCCTAACAGTGTTTAAGTTAGCACGGGAAGTCAATCATTACAGACTTAAAGCAATCATTAAAGGCTAGTTATTTAGTTTCTGTGTGGTATTTATGACAGTTCACAAATTCACTGCCTAAACTCAAACCATCTTGAACAGCCAATTGGAAATGAACTTAATGTTTATGTTTGGGGGAAAGGGTGAATGTTTCACCTGAAACAGTAATCTCAGCCATTCCCAGGATTATTGTAAGACTCAAACTTGAGGGAAAAACCCAAAGTCTCTCTATCATGTCTGACATGTATGTGCTATTGCAATGGGCTCTGAATCTGCTCCAATCCTGATCAAGATAAAACGGTTATTAAAAGCTAATGAATAAGTGAAGAATTACAACAATGAACAACAATGTTCAAGACAACAATGTTGAGAAAAACAAAAACCTTAAGCATTTTAATAAGTATGTCAATAAATGTTTAAGATACGTCACTATACGACACTATACTAAATTCCAAAGCTAGATGTAGTACACTCAACAATCAAGCTCTTAGGATTAAACAGACATGGCTGTAAATATTAATGAAGCTGTTCTACGGAGTTGTGTAGAGTTTTATCCAAATTTGCAGCACTAGAGCGTTACAATTGTGAATGACTCTTCATAACATATCACCACAAAATCTTCCCTCTGACAAAGTACAGGGGTTAGACAATGAAACTGAAACACCTGTCATTTTAGTGTGGGAGGTTTCATGGCTAAATTGGACC
>JAOVYV010000009.1:5025313-5038956 GCA_025674545.1 Hassar affinis
CCTAAAGTCTATTAGTTTCACTTGGTATCTTTATTATTTCTGTGTAGCGAGGAAAGTACAGGCGCTTGTTTAACTTGTTAAATAAGCTGTAGAGGGAAGGCGTCAGTATAGCTGAGTAGGTACTTCTCTTAGCCTTCCAATGGGTCTTCCCAGTCTCCAGGGTTGAGCCAGTAACGTTTTAATCATTTTTTAGAAAAATAAGTGGTTACACTTTGATGCTACTTGCAACAAATATAATTCATTCTTGGTAGCTGGTGACCCAGACCATTCACTCAAACCTTTAATAATCATTTCTATTTTGGAAATGAGCGTCATAGGGGCTGGATCAGTTCAAAACCAATAACCAATAATTTCATTAGCTCTTTCCTTCCAATCTGACACAGCTACTGAATAAGAAGAATGTGCAAACATTTAGATGTGCAAATAAATTTTTTGTGTGTGTTTTTCGCAGCTGTAGAGTGCCTGAGCCTCACAACCAGCATTTCAGTGTACAACTGTCCCGAGCATTTTGTGCACATAGTAAATGAAACCTTGGTGTCACAAAAAATAAAAGCAAACAAATGAATGAAGTGTAGATTAAACATACTAACTTTAGTTAGTATGTTTAAATCTGGCTATTTTTTACAGGTTTTCCGACTGACCTTAAAACAACCAAGTGGTCAGTATTGCAGCTTCAGCTGTGGATACTTTTATTTTGAAATCTGCCTCGACGACAGGTTCATAGTACTTTTAACATATAAATAATGGACAAATAAATGTCAAGTTAAAGGGTGGATTGGTAGATAAGTAACCATTTCTATTTTATATTGTCTTCATATTTTTTAGTTTCAGAATCAATAGGTTATAGTCCCGACAGAAATGCGACATACTGACTTGTTAAATAGACTGTAGAGCAACAACTCTTCCGCGTCAGTGTAGCCAAGCGGTTACTTCCGTGATCACATGTGGATTTTTCTGCACCTGGGTAACTGGGATCGAACCGCTGGTGCTGTCTGACGTTTTAATCATTTCAAGATAAAGAAATGGCGATTGTCTTTTTGGTGAAATTATTAGGGCTAGTTCTCCTCCTGGGTTCAGTTTGTAATATTGTTACATAGCAAAGTACTCTGGTAACACTCTATATCTTGTAACAGGTATTCTCTTAAATATCTCTCTATATCTATTAAAAAAGAAAATCTCAGGATGAATATTTGCCAAACACGGAAGTGTATAGGTGTCTTAACTCAGATATTTCAGGTAAACAAGTCTTTCACCTCATAGCACTTTTCTGGCTCCATATAGATAACATTCATTTTGTATCTTCACTGTCAAAGAATAATAAAGTACATACTTTTATCATAAGATACTTAAGCTGTAGAGTAAATACGTGAATGTGTTAATTTAGCTGTGTGGTTACTTCATTCGATAAAATCTGCTGTCTTCTGGGTTCCTGTGTCTGGGCCACTAGAGCTGAGTGTGTATAATTACTGCTAACACTCCTCTTACTTTCAGTTGTATAGTTACATGGAAATAGTACTTGGTTTTGCTTCTGTTTGGACTTAAATACAATTTAAATAAACCTGAAGTTGTCCAACAAGTAGAATTCCTTCCTTAAATAGATGATAGTTGGTGTCCATTGTAATCATTGATAGTTGGTGTCCATGTAATCATTTCTATTTTGGAAAAGAGGGACATAAGGACTGCAATGGAGTGTTTCAAAACCAATAACCCCTGTCTGTCAGAATGACCCAAAGCCTACAATCCTATAGGGTCTTTGTCACCTTGAAATCTGCTGCTTATGAATTAAGAAAAATGTGCAGCAATGCCAGGATCCAGATGTGCACATTACTTGTCTATTATTAATTTTATATTTTACATTTAGAGTTATGTATATTATTTGCAGTACCCAAGACTCATGACAAGCATTGCGCACATGCCAAATAAACTAATATTTTCTGTCACAGCAATAATAATAATCATCATCACTTCAGTTCTGGGTGTAAGACTACAAAATATCAGTATAATATTTTTCTTTCTTTTTTTTTTTACAATAATTTATTATCATAATTATATCCTATATTTATAAAGGCTATATTTGTCATTTCTTTCTAGTTTCATAGGCCTACATCATTACATCATTATTGAGAGGCTTGGAACAAACAAACAAATAAACTGTGGACTGTCTGTTTTTTTATTAAAAGTACTTACTTGAGTGTTATAAATATGGATACTTTTTTGAAAACCCTTTTTTCAAGTAGATTTTTGGCTCTATAGTTCAACATTTAACACTTTTAATTGGCAAAGTCTCACACTGTGCCCATACTCTGTTTTCTGTAAGTCTACTGCACCCCCCCCAACATTAAACTGTAAAATCCTGAATTCTGAAACATTATATCATTAATTTAAAATATAATCATATAACAATATTAAAGTGTGTGTGTGTGTGTGTGTGATTGCTGTTAAAACCCTATATTACAGAAGGCACATCATTAGTTCAATGGAGTTCACTTGCATGCAGCTAGTGTCACGTGACCTCAACATAACCACTAAAGAGCTCAAGAGCGTTGTAGAAATTTATCATGAAATAAACAGCATCGTAAAAATAAAGTAGGTAAGAAAACAATCCTGGGAACAAATTATTACAAATGCTGAATATCCCATGGAACGCCATCCAATTCATTATTAAAAAGAAAGGGATATAATAGGGCATAATCCTCAGTCTTGCAGCAGATGTGAGAAGCTGCTCACAGCACAAACACAGCCTGCGATTAGGTCAAAGGCATTAAGATGGAAACAGAGACCTTCTAGCTCTGCGGTAAGCAGGATTTATATCCACCAGACGCGGAAGTGCATATTGGCAAAAAGTTATTATACAGGTCAGACATTGTTACACAGGCGCACAAACCTCCTCCCATATATGAATATTGTATATTTTGACATATTACTCCATCCTTGCATAATCACAATGAACAGAGTTATCTTAGATAAATAAGCTGTAGAGAGAGCGAATTACTGGTTGTGTCAATATAGCTAAGTGATTACTTCGTCATTGGTAATACCTGAGTTTCCAGGTTCGGGACATCAGAGCTGTTCGTTTTAATCATTTCTAAATTAAGACCATTTCTAAAACAAATCAACTCGTTGCAAATAAAATTATATAAATAAAAAGAATTTGTGATAGTATCAATGCTAACATTACTCATACTTTCATTTTGTTTTATTTTTACACGGAAATATAATTTGATAGTGATTCCTTAAATAAACCCAAAGAGGAGCAACAAACACAATTTCTTCCTTAAACAGATGATAAATGAGTTATAAGGTAATGGATGGTGTACAAGCCAGATCCATGAGGTACTTTGTATCTAAAAAGGAAGCAGCCTGCTAACTTAGTATTGAAAAATAGACACTTTGTAAAACTTTTTTTCTCAAGTAGATGTTATACTAATTTTAAATGAATAAGATTCTGACAATTTCTGAATCGATTTCTTTAAGCGGTGGCAGACGCAGACATGCTTACTTAAATAGACTGTAGAGCAGCTTGCCATGCGCGTCGGTTTAGCCAAGCGGTTACTTCCTCAGAAAAACTCTCTACTTCCGAGAATTCAGGGATCGAACCGCTGGCGCTGACCGGCGTGTGTTAATCATCTTAAGATAAAAAAATCTTAATAGATGATTATCTTTTTGGTAAAATTGTTAGGGCTAATACTCGTCCTACGTTCAGTTTGTAATATTGTTACACGGCAAAGTAACGTTTGGTACTTTTTAGGATCATTTATACATTTTAAAATCTATTCTCTTACATTTCTAAGTCTAATAGAAAAAAACAAAACACTCCCCAGAGTGTCCACAAACATATAGGATGAATATCTGTCAGACACGGAAGTGTGTATTTACAGATTTTCTTATACAGGTGTGTTCATTTACAGATATGTCAGTGAACAAAAATAGTCTTTTACCACGTGTGAATAATGTTACCACTTTTCCGGCTCTATACGTTACATTCACTTTGTATCATCACCATCTAAGTATAATGCATTAGTATAGCTGTGTGGGTACTTCATTCAAGAAAATCTGCTGTCTTCTGGGTTCCTGTGTCTGGGCCGCTGGGGCTGTCTGACGGTTTAACTATTTCTAGAAAAAAAGGTTTTGGGTTGGTCAGCTTAGTTTAAAAATCTTCGGCACGATTTAATGACAATTAGCTATTTCTAGATAAGTTGTGAGTATTTTTTGGGTGAAATAATTAACTATAATACTCCACGTACATTTAGTTTGTGATATTGTTACCACCTGAGGGCTTGATGACCTCACCTGTTACCAGTTAAACTGCTAATTGTGGAACCTTCCAGTAGGAACACCAGTGTGGTGCAAGCACCATTTCTAAACTTATTTATATTTAACAAATAGAGATAGATACTGAAAATATTTTCTCTGCCCTTTTATCGGTTAAATAAAGGTAAAGTACTGATGATTAAATTACCGCACTCAGTAGGGCTTAGGCATGGGGATGTGTTTTAATACTTACCTGGCAGGGGCAAGACCATGATCAAGAAGGTGGTTTGCCCAAAGTGAGGCTTAGCCATTGCAAGAAGTCGGGCCTGTAGGGTGGATGTGGAAACACCGGAATGATTTTTTTTGCAGCCAAAGTGTGACTTGGTGCGTTTTCATGTTGAAAATCCTCTTCCTCCCAACTCATTTAGATTGTTCCAGTGACTAGGCTCTTGATCAGGGTTTCCCAAAAACAAAACCGGGAATTTCATTCTCATTACTTTCCAGACAAACTTATCCTGCGCTCCCAGTACTGGTTAGTTTAAAACATTACATGTTTGCTTTTTTACCTTATCTAACATTTCTTTTCTTTTTTCAAATAGTTACGTTTCGTTGATTTCGTACAGTATGCATCTTCGTCCAACGTTCAAACACGTGTTTTACACTGATCTTCAATCAAAATTCCTAGCATCTTGCCACTAGATGGAGCTCTAAGACTGCGAAAAGAAACCGAAAGCCAAATGGATCAAGCAAGAGGCCTCGGGTCTTTTTTTCCTCGGTAAATCCTTCAGTCTAAATATTTATGCAAGTTGTTTTAGCATATAAATAAATGGCCCATGGTACACTATCAGAAATAATGTACCAAACTGTACTATCAAGTACTGTACTAACTGTACTAACCTTGATAGTATTGTTGTTGTATTGATGGTATTGTACTATCAAGGTTACATATTTTATAGACTTCTTTCTTTCACCTGGAAATGTGAATATAGTAAAGATTTAAACATAATTTAAGGTACATAATTGAATTTTAAGGACTGCTCATGTACATTTAGATTTATTCTAAAACTATATGTTTTAGAATATGCAAATGCACACAGCAAAAATGTACCTTTAGTTCTGAGAGTATACTATAATATAAATAATTTTTTTGGCTATATAACAGACATTAGATTCTAGGTATTATATAAAAACATGACACTGTCTATGATTTCTCTAAAGGCCTGTTCTTGAATGGGTTACTGAAAAAAAGGTCCTGGGAGTTATTTTGCATACTTACAGTGGGTCTAATATAATTGTTATGTCAGATTAAAATAAGGACAAATGCCAGACTTTCTACTGGAAAGAGAAATTGCAGACCCTACATTGTGTGGAAACTGGCACCAAACCAGAAGACAAGAAGACAAGACTGCAGTTCTCTGTGTGAATATGGAGAGCATACAAGAATGGTTTTTGTCCTTCTATTTCTTTTTACAAATACATCACAGTGCATATAAAAGTTTACACATCTTTTTTGGATGTGACAAATGCATCCAAGTTTAATAATTTTAGAGCTTCATTAAGCTCTTTATGGACTATGGCTTTTGCCATAAGATGCAACTAAGTAAATGTCAGTAAAATCCTTCTAGAACAGCTGATTGTTTTAGGGAGTTAATCAGAGTCACTTTAATTGATGGCAGGTGTGTGCTGACTACTATTTAACATCAGTTTGAAAGTAAATGGTACATTCTGAACACAGACACTCAATTATAAGAGGGTGTGCACACTTCTGCACAATATTGCTTTAGTTTTATTTAATTTCATTTAATTTGTTTTTTACCTCTAATTGATTTCATTTTGTTTTTTCAGCTGCACTGCAAAGTTTTATGTTACATAAAAGGTGGAAAGATTTGAGATGATTTCTCTTGGTCTGATTTTCTTTTTGCCATTTTCACAGGGGTGTGTAAACTTTTATATACACTGTATATTGAGATCAATAAAGAGTATTAGAGACTTTTTCATGCACTCTCATGAGATATGATGTGGAATTTGAGGAAAGTTTATTTGATTTGTTGTGTAAAGCAGATTTTGGCAAAATGATTATCAAACAAATTGTCTGAATTGGCTGAATACATTCACTAAAACTTTTTCCCAGTATATAACAGCCCACTAACATACATCCTTCAAACTTTCTTGCAACCCTTCACTGCATCTTGGGTAAGTTGAGTCAAAATGATTGTCTTATTTTGAAATGACAGCAAAATGCATTATATTGCCAAGAGTATGCACTCATCTACTGTCACACGTGTATGAAATTTTTTATCCATAGGGTGTAATATGATGACAGCCCACCCTTTGCACCTATAACAGCTTAATTTCTTCTGGGAGCTAAGGGGCCGAGCCCAACTCCTGAAAAACAACCCCACACCGTAATCTCCCCTCCACCAAATTTTACACTTGGCACAATGCAGTCAGACAAGAACCGCTCTCCTGGCAACTGCCAAACCCATTTTGCCAGATGGAGAAGCGTGATTCGTTACTCCAGGGAACACATCTACACTGCTCTGTCCAGTCTAGTGGTGATGTGCTTTACACCACTACATCTGATGCGTTGCATTGCACTTGGTGATGAGGCACTATGCCGCTCTGTCATTTTATGTGGCCTACCACTTGGTGGCTGAGTTGCTGTCATTCCCAATCACTTCCACTTTTTTTATAATATCACTGACATTC
Source organism: Hassar affinis (assembly GCA_025674545.1). NCBI lineage: Eukaryota > Metazoa > Chordata > Actinopteri > Siluriformes > Doradidae > Hassar > Hassar affinis. The sequence goes on from JAOVYV010000009.1 coordinate 5,032,274, forward strand.
GACTGTGGAATATTTAGTAGTGAGGAAATTTCATGACTGGACTTGTTGCACAGGTGGCATCCTATCACAGTAGCACACTGAAATTCATTGAGCTCCTGAGAGCGACCCATTCTTTCACAAATGTTTGTAGAAGCAGCATGCATCCCTAGGTGCTTGATTTTATACACCTATGATCATGGAAGTGATGGAACACCTGAATTTAATGATTTGGATGGGTGAGTGAATACTTTTAGCAATATAGTGTATGCTAATGTACTACATTTTAAATTATTACTTGGTATAAAATGTTGTATTGAAAAATCTGTTTGAGTTCACAAAATGAAAACACTGAGACATTGCCATCTTAACACCTTTTCAGGTTTTACTTCTTTCTATTGCCCAAAATCTTCAATTCAAAGCTTTGGAACTTAGTGTTTTTGTGTTTTGGCCTTGGATATATCTAATGTTCTCTGTTAGTCTTCCCACAGATTCTGTTTTTGAGTGAACAGCTATTTCAACAACTTTTTTTAAAAATATTTTTTTGTGATAGGGAGGTCAGGGTATGTTTTTTTTCTTAACTGTGCAGTTTGATGTTTCATATAGAGCTCAGATATACTTTCACAATTATTTTCATGACTCATAAACAGATCTCTTTACAATTAGCACCCAGGTACTGACCCATTTAGACTAACAAGGTTGTTAAGCCAAAATATTTGAACTTAACAAGAATATGCCTATATAATTATAATTATGGTAGCCTAATTATTATAATTACAATAAAAATAATAATTCAAAATTATTATCTACATTTTAAGGCTCAAAGACTGATTTAGTTTATTTTATAATTAGTCAAATATACGGAACAAAAAAAAGTGCTGGTCCTTTTTTTTAAAAGAAATGTTTATTAATGTATAAATGTAAACAGTTTTCGGACCTAGTTTGTACTTCAACTCATCGTAATTCAAAACTAGGACAACAATTCTACACACATCTATCTTTTGTTTCACAGCAAAGTTACAAGGTCGTTTATCCCCGTGCTTCCACTAAACTGTGATTGTTCACAAAATCCAGTAGATGGCGCTCAAGGATAATGTTTGAAAAATAAAATAAACTGGGCTTTTTGCACAGTTGTACAGAGATTAAACAGCACAACATAGCCTTTACGTATATACCTGATGTTTTAATTGGATACAAAAACTCAAACACGTCAAACAAAAGCATGAAATGCGGCAATAAGGAAGTATTAGAAAAAAGTAATACTTTAGTAGCACTAATAGTATGGCTTCTTCATAATGGACCGCTTGCCATTAATTAACACTCCGGGAACTAATTAGTTATTGGGTATTAATCTAGCTGTATAGCCTATATCTGGTGGTCTGTAGTGGTTTCACGGTATCACAGTCTGTGTTACAGTGCGGTGGTGTGGTGACAGTAATGGCCTTTGTGCTCCACCGATGAGCCGGGTTTAAAGGCTCGTGTTATGCATGTTAATGTGTGCGCCCAGTGACCCAGTCGGTGCAGCTCGAGTTCGCCTGGATTATTATTTTTCCCCCAACTAAACATTTGTATTCTTGAGCTGGAGTAACGCGGATGATCCCGGATAGCTTCTCTCTAATCCTCCACGCCGTTAATTAAAAACGAAGAAGTCGAAAGTAGTGGTACTCACTGTAGTTTTTTTAAGCAGTGCAATCATTTCGGTTGGGGCTTAACCATCTGCTTGAGGTTAAGTCTGGCGACAGATTGTGTTCATGATATGTTTAAATCTTCCTGGGTTGATTTTTTACTCTTCTGAAGGCACGGTAACGGGGTTCAGTGAGTTCATTTAACATAACCTACTGCCTCCCGTGCTTTTATAATTAACTAAGAAATGAAGAAATGTGCTCCAAAGCATGCGCGTGCGTGAGTGTGTGTGTGTGTGTGTGTGTGTGTGTGTGTGTGAGAGAGAGAGAGAGAGAGAGAGAGGGAGTGAGTGAGTGAGTGAGAGAGGGGGGTGAGAGAGAGAAAGAGAGAAAGAAAGAAAGAGACAGCGAGAGGGAGAGAGAGGGAGCGATAGAGAGCGAGAGAGAGGAGGGGCAGGCACTTGCATGCTGACAGGACTATGTGCCTTCAAATTAGTTTTTTTTTTATAACTAGGACTTACGAAGATTATCGTTCAGATTCAGGATTGCACTCTCAAATATGTCAGATATTCAGAGACGAAAAACTTAGTCTCTTCAAAACAAAAACCATACAAACATCTTAATTCATACTTTCAAATCTTCGTTCTCTTTATTATCTTTTGGGAAAGATTAATGCCAAAATACATGAGTGCATAAACACCACTATAAAACAGCAACGTTTATGTATATGGGCTATTTATGGATCCTTGGTGCACTGAATTTTAGAGTGATCAGAACCTTGGTTTCTAGATTATAAACTCAAGGTCTCCGAAGGGGAGGCAGAAAAACAGTTTCGGAACACTTATTACCAGATCTGGTCATGCTGGTTAAAGTGCGTTTTTCAGCGCGGCGGTGAGCGGGTTAATCGTGTATATACAGTAATTATGCTCAGCACTCTGAGGTCTTCCGCCAATAAACGACGCCCCCCTCCCTCCTTCCCCATTCTTCCCGACCCCGTTCGCACACATTCCTCAAAAACCTCCAATACTCTGTAAAATCAAAGTGTGAGCCTCCCCTGCTCACACACAACGCACCCACACACACGCGCGCGCGGGGAGCGCAGCGCTGACAGACGCATCGCGCCTCTCCTTAGGATCTTACCACTTTTTTCTAAAATAATTTATTTAGGCGTAGGCATGATGACACAATGTCAACTATTAGGCATCTTATTTATTTTTAATTTATTTTTTCACTTTTAACAACTTACGCGCCTGGTCACCTAGGATTCTGGGCTTAACCGAGATGGATCAGGGACCCGAGAGGAGGCAATGGACATCAGCAAGGTCAGCTTTTCGCCTGCTCATGTGTGTGTGCGCGCTGGACCGGGTGCTTTCCCAGATTCGGTACTCGGTTCTGGAAGAGCGCGAGCACGGCGCATTTGTTGGTAACATTGCCGAGGACTTGGGCTTGGATGTTGCCAGGTTGTCTGCCAGGCGATTCCGTATAGCGTCCGGAGCTCGGAAACAGTATTTAGAGGTCAATTTGGAAAACGGGATTTTGTTTGTGAACGAGAAGATTGATCGAGAGGAATTATGCGAACAGAGTCCGGTTTGTTTTTTGCACTTGCAGGTGGTCATTGAAATCCCACTGGAACTGTACCGAGTGGAAGTTGAGATATTAGATGTTAACGACAACGCTCCGAGTTTTCCGTGGACCGAGTTCAATCTAGAGGTTACCGAGTCTGCCGCACCGGGCTCACGGTTCCCGCTCGAGAGCGCACAAGACCTAGACGCGGGATCCAACTCGCTCCGCTCGTATCTGCTGAGTGCAAACCAACACTTTGTGCTGGACGTGCAAACCCGCAACGACGGGAGCAAGTTCGCAGAACTCGTGCTGGAGTCTCCCTTAGACCGAGAGAAGCAGAAAATGCACGAAATGGTCCTAACCGCCGTGGACGGCGGTTCTCCGCTGCGCTCGGGCACTGCTCAGATCATGGTTACGGTACTGGATGCGAACGATAACGTTCCAGTATTTGACAGATCTGTTTACCGGGTGAGCCTGGTGGAGAACGCACCGAGAGGAACGCTAGTGCTCAAGCTTAACGCCACGGATCTGGATGAAGGCTCCAACGGCGAGATCGTCTATTCATTCAGCGGCCATGCACCGTTGAAAGTGCGCGAGCTGTTCAGTGTAGATTCTTTTTCGGGTGAAATTCGGGTAAAGGGGATTGTAGACTACGAAAAAGCCAGCGTCTACGAGCTCTATGTTCAGGCTAAGGACAAGGGTCCCTCTGCTGTGGCAGTGCACTGTAAAGTGCTTGTCGATATATTGGACGTGAACGACAACACACCAGAGGTCATCCTGACCTCTGTCTCCACACCTGTTCAGGAAGACGCGCCTCCGGGGACCGTGATAGCTGTCATCAGTGTCATGGATCGTGACTCCGGGGAAAACGGAGCAGTGGACTGCCAGATCCCCAGCCACTTCCCCTTTAGGCTTCACTCGTCCTTTAAAAACTATTACACTCTGGCGACTACCGAATTTCTGGACAGGGAGTCGGTAGCCGAATACAACATCACTCTCACCGCGCGAGACTTAGGCTCTCCACCGCTCTCCACTGGCAAAACTATTCATGTTCTTGTGTCGGACGTTAATGACAATCCTCCGCGTTTCCTTCAGCCGTCCTACACTGTCTATGTGACTGAGAATAACGCACCAGGCGCTTCTATTTGCTCTGTGAGCGCAGTCGATCCGGACTCTAACCAGAACTCATATCTTTCCTACTCTATTCTGGAGGGTCAAATAAGGGGCATGCCTGTGTCCACTTATGTTTCTATTAACTCGGACAATGGCAACATTTACGCTCTTCGCTCCTTCGACTACGAACAGCTCCGCAACTTTCAGATACGAGTTCAGGCGCGGGACGCCGGTTTCCCGCCGCTGAGCGGAAACGTGACTGTCAGCGTGTTTGTGTTGGACCAGAACGACAACGCACCACTAGTCGTTTCCCCGCTGCCGAAGAACGGCACGGCGGCTACTGAGACGGTGCCAAGGTCGGCGGACGCAGGCTACCTCGTAGCAAAAATTACAGCGCTGGACGCAGACGCCGGGCAGAACTCTCGCCTCTCGTACCAGGTGCTGCACGCCACAGACCCGGGGCTATTCAGCATTGCGCTTTATACAGGTGAAATTCGAACCATCCGCCGCTTCGTAGACAAAGACGCCACGAGGCACAGACTCGTTATATTGGTCAAGGACAATGGGCAACCCTCTCTTTCGGCCACCGTATCCCTCATTCTGACGCTAGTGGACGGCGTGCCGGAGTCGCTGTCAGAGCTCGATGACCATGCTGTCAGTCGCCGAGTTCCTACTAACCTCGCCCTCTATCTGATTATCTCTTTGAGCGTGGTATCGATCATCTTCCTAGTAGCTATAATTGTGCTGGCAGCGCTGAAGTGCTACAAAGACCGGGACTGTACTGGCGGTTTCGCTCTGTCTTCTATCGGCTCTGCGTGCTGCACACTCGAATCCGAGCCGCCTGCCGAAGCATGCAAAAAGTCCAACCTGAATCTACAGATTTCCAGCGGGACGAAGGTGCCCACGAACTGTGTGGAGGGCAGTACCGGAACCACGGCGCAGAACTACTGCTACAAGGTGTGCCTGACACCCGAATCAGCCAAGAGTGATTTCATGTTCATGAAGTCGTATAGTCCGAGCACACCGAGAAATAACGCGGCTAAGGAGGCTGAAAATCTGGCGTGGAGCTCACAGAACCGCGGCTCTTCGGCGAATAACGGAGCGACAACTCCTAACGAGGTAAAACAGCTTTATGCATTTGACAATGAACTAGTGAACAGTCTGTCATAGTTAAGCAAACTGGATAAATTAAACGCATTTTTTTGTTGTTGGGGTGAATCAACAGCTTAAAGTTAATACGCTTTCAAACCGTAAATACTGAAGTATCGGCAATAATGCCGTGCACAGAGCCGTACTGAATTGACTCAGGGGTGTTTATTTCTGTGTACCTGTAGCCTACACGTATGTGTCGCGTTGACCTTCACTGCTATGTTAATAAATGTCAAGAAGTAGACTACAGCGGCTCTGCCGTCGCAGGTGCAAAACTAAGCGGCGACGTTAATAAACTCGATTAAACCAAACGAGCGTGTCTCAGTCATCTGTCCTCCACACTGTGCGTCAGCAAGCGATGGATCCGTTACTATACAGGCATCTCAAATCACACTTACTGAGACACTACTGCTTCTGTTTTATTTTTAACTTCCATTCATCCTTTCCTTTCTTCACGCACTGCCTTCTTCAGACCGTCCGTTTTCATGACACTTTTCAACGTCCTTAATATTCTGCTCCCACGGAAATGCTTTTCCTCCAGACACAAATCTCCTGTTTGGAGGACTACATAGCTTTTTTCGAACTCAGTTTTCCACCTTGTATCTGGTGACCTGTTGAAAAACGTTCTTAATTCACAGCCTCTCCGGCTTATCACTAAGCGCGCTGTCAACGTTATGGTCTAATAAAAGTCTATATAAGGAAGTTGTAACAAAACACTGCAATAAGTGAGTGAACGAGTTATCTGAATAGAGGATCAACTCTATGTATTATACATCTATAGTGTTGTGTGATTTAGGAGCAAATATAATCCAAGGGCACCCTATTGTCTCAAGGGCACGCGCACATGCACGCGCACAAGACGTGACTGTTATTGGCTGGTCCTTGTGATGAAGGTCGCCCCTTTGTTGTTGTTTTTAAAAAAAACATTAAAAAAATAAAACAGCCAAAAAGTTGCCTTTTCGTTACTGAGGTTAATGTTAGGGTTGGGGATAGGCATAGCATTAATTAGCATTAATTAATCACATAATTATTAATTACTTAATAATTAATTACCTTATTATTAAATACTTACAAGAATTGCAAGACACAACTCTCTCTCTCTCTCTCTCTCTCTCTCTCTCACTCTCTCTCTGTCTTGCAATTCTTGTAAGGACTTAGGAATTAGTTGGCCTAATTAATTATTACTAATTATTAATTAATAATTGAGTAATTAATAATTTTGTCATTATGTCATTTTAATGCTCCGCCTAACCCCAACCC
>JAOVYV010000009.1:5109849-5139027 GCA_025674545.1 Hassar affinis
CACCAAGGCAATGTATAATTCTTCGTTTGAGGGGTTTCAAATTGTAAAAGAAGGGAGTAAGTAGATACATTTGTCATAAGGCTTTAGAGACACTCTGTGTCGCTCTTGTTCCACGAGCTCTTAATTTGTACGCAGTGGGTTTTTGCCCCTCCTCTTCGTATGCCCAACCCATTCGTTTTTTTCTCGTTGCCTCTGGTGTTTTTTTCTCTTTAAATCACCTCTTTGTATCTTACGGCTCGACAGAGCTACAGTCCGATGGATTTGCTTTCTTTTTTCTCTGTTAGTAGATGTTTCTTTTGAGCACGATATCTCGGATGGCTATGTTGCCTTAAGAAGCTACATGGATTACTTTGGATGGTGTAAATGAATGGATATTTAGGCTTGGCAATTACAAGGAAGGCGAGCTGCATTGTTTTCTTTTGTCACATTGTTTTCGGTTCACGTGGAAATTGTCTTAACCTAATGCATTTGGATGCTGATTTTCCAGGATTATTCCTTAAAGACCTAATAAAGCAGAATATGCAGCAACAATGACTGCAAAGAGGATTATAGTATTGGGACTTTTGTCCGGTTTTGCGAGCTATGCCTTGGATATGGTATTGGGGCAGATCGCGTATACTGTTTTGGAGGAGGTGGAAGTGGGCACTACAGTGGGAAATATAACCAAAGATATTAACTTATCGTTAAGAGAGCTGACTTCTCGTGGAATCCGTATCGTTTCCAGCTCTAAAAAGCAATACTTCAGAGTGGATGCAGAAACGGGAGTGTTGCAGGTAAACGAGCGGATTGACAGAGAGGAACTTTGTGAGTTCGCCGTTTCTTGCTCAGTTAATTTAGAAGCCTTGGCCAATAGTCCCCTGCAGCTTTACCGGGTAATAATAAATATTGTAGATGTTAACGATAATTCTCCGGTTTTTCCTGTTAGTTTAACCTATCTAAATATCACCGAAATCACTGGGACTGGTGCGCGCTTCCCTGTGCAGAGCGCGCATGACGCAGACATCGGTGAAAACTCTGTGAAAACATACAAGATTAATTCTAACAAATATTTTACGTTAGATTTGCAGACCCAGAGCGACAAAATTGTCTCCGCTGAACTAGTGCTTACAAAAGCACTGGACAGAGAAATAACTCCTAATCTTGAGTTTTTAATTACAGCCGTTGATGGCGGATCGCCTGCTAGGACAGGGACTTTAAATATTAAAGTGAATGTTCTTGACGTTAATGACAATGCACCTGTATTTACTAAATCTTTATACAAAGTCTCTATAGCTGAGGATACTCCTGTTGGGACCACACTTATTAGAGTACAGGCCAAAGATGGAGATGAAGGCTTAAATGGCGAAGTAATGTATTCTTTTATGAGTCACACGCCTCAAAATATTCTGAATCGGTTTGAGCTAGATATTGAAACCGGAAATATAAAATTAAAAGGGGACATAGACTATGAAGAGAACAATGCATTTGAAATTCGTGTTCAAGCCACAGATAAGGGCCATGTGGCTATGTCGGGACACAGCAAGCTGATAGTAGAGATCTTAGATATAAATGATAACCTACCTATCGTGGCTGTGACGTCACTAGTCAACCCAATCGAGGAGGACGCGGGAAAGGGCACAATTGTTGCTTTAATTACAATATCAGATAAGGACTCCGGTAAAAACGGCGCAGTTAAATGTCGACTTGAAGGTCTAAGTCCTTTTAAATTACATTCAACTTTCCAGAATTACTACTCACTGATCTTAAACGACGGACTTGATCGGGAAACAAATGCAGAGTATAATATCACAGTTATAGCAGCGGATGAAGGATCCCCGCCTCTGTATAGTAGAAAAGTAATAAACCTCAGAGTAGCAGATGTTAATGACAACGCGCCTCGATTTTCAGAAAAGATAATAGATTCTTACTTGAAGGAAAACAGCAAAATTGGTTCAGTTATATGTGTATTGACAGCGATAGATCAAGATATCAATGACAATGCACTAATAACTTATTCTCTATCGCAAACCACAGTCAACGGCATACCAGTCTCTTCGTTGATTTTAATTAATAGTTTAACAGGTGAGATACAAAACATACAACCTTTTGATTTCGAGGAAACAACATCGTTTCAGTTTAAAGTTCAAGCCACAGACTCCGGTGTTCCTCCGCTGAGCAGTAATGTGACTGTGAATGTTTTTATCCTGGATGAGAATGACAACAGTCCCGGGATCCTCGCTCCCTATTCTGAGCACAGCTCTGTTCACACTGAGAACATTCCCTATTCTGCTGAAGCAGGATACTTTTTGGCCAAGATCAGAGCTGTTGACTCAGATTCTGGTTATAATGCACTGCTTTCTTTTCACATCTCTGAACCCAAAGGAAACAACCTCTTTCGGATCGGAACCAGCAGTGGAGAGATCAGGACTAAGAGGAGAATGAGTGACAATGACCTGAAAACTCACCCGCTGGTTATTTTGGTTTCTGATAATGGAGAGCCCTCACTGTCTGCCACTGTGTCTGTTGATGTTGTGGTTGTTGAGAGCACAGGTGACATAAAGACTCAGTTTAAACATACACCGATAAACAGTTTCTCGGACTTAAACATGTATTTGCTGATCGCCATAGTGTCAATTTCAGTGATCTTTTTACTCAGTCTGATCAGTTTAATAGCTGTAAAATGCTGCAGAACAGAGGACGGTTTCAGCAGATACAGCGCCCCAGTCATCTCTACATATCCTGATGGAAGTTGGTCTTACTCCAAATCTAGTCAGCAGTATGATGTTTGTTTTAACTCGGACACCCTGAAGAGTGACGTATTGGTTTTCCCCGCGCCATTTCTGCCTGCAGACGCTGAATTGATCAATGTACATGGAGAAGACAGTTTTAATAGAACACAAACACTCCCTAATACGGTGAAGGTAAGAATTCTGCATACTATTTTTGGAGTGATTCAGATCTTTGGTTGTTTTTCACATTGTTGTAGGTGGTGACGTATTGCTGGTCTTTCGGTGCATTTATAATTGTATAAACTGCAGTATTCTTGACTTCAATGTGGTCTGTCTTAATTTGTAGGATATTTTAGAGGTAGTGAATTTTTTAGAGGTAGTGAATGTTTTTAAAATAAGGGATGTTTTGGTCGAGTACTAACGGGGTGCTGGCCGTGGTGCTGAAACCCCAACCCAGACGAAAGAAAGAAAGCCCTACAGCCCTAGGTGTTGCAAATACGTTACCTACATATGTAGCAAATCACAGACAATGTAGACTGCTGGCAGTAAAGGTACACATGTCTTCTATGTATGGGTGTGCTTTTAAAAATGCTAAGAAAAAAATGTTTTTCATTTTTTATTATTAATTGTTTATCATGTTGAATATATTATTCCTTATCACTATTTTAAATATTTTCGTAGCTTTCTGTTCATGTAAATCTTGGTATTAATTCGATTTGAAGGAAGCCGATTACTTGCACTTGATGTCGCTGTTGACTAGTGAATCAAGATTTCTGTTCGATTCTCTTTCTGCCCCTCCCGCCTAAGATGGGGAGTGGTTTTCTAGGGGCTTTGTTTAGAAGAAAGCCAATATGAATGTAAAAAATTATCTTGCGTTGAACTAAAAAGGAATGTCGACCAGCATTATAATATCTGTCTTAAACCCGCTAGGATTATTTGGAATTTATTTTGTGGTTATATGCATTACGGTTTGAGAGAACAATGTATTTATTTGGACGTGGATCTATTGCGGCATACGCTGTGCTTGTTCTGTTTGACTGCTGCTTGGAAGTGGTTACAGGGCAGCAGCTCTCCTACTCCGTGTCAGAAGAATCGAAACCCGGAACATCAGTCGGAAATATCGCAAAGGATTTAAACATCAATGCTCAGGAATTTGAGTCGCGAATGTTTCAAATTCTCTCCGGATCAGAGAAAAAAACATTTGAGGTAAATTTAAAGACTGGACTTCTATACGTAAATGAGAAAATTGACAGAGAAAAGCTTTGTGCTAAAACAATTACATGTACTGTCAGTGTAGAGGCTGTTATTAACAATCCTTTAAGGCTTTACCGAATTGAAATTACTATTTTGGACGTTAATGATAATGCGCCTACGTTTAGTGAAAAGTCACACACGCTCGATATCGCAGAGAGCTCACTTCCTGGGGTCAGGCTGCCTCTGCCTCGGGCCACCGATACGGATGTTGGTAAAAATACAGTAAATACGTACAAACTAAGTTCAAATGAATATTTTACCGTAGCGATATCCAAAGGAGCAGAGCAGAGCGTATCTGCAGAGTTAGTACTGCAGAAAGCTTTAGACCGAGAGAAACAGCCTGTATTAAATCTAATACTAACTGCTGTTGATGGAGGTAGCCCCCCAAAATCCGGAACATCTCAAATCATAGTGAAAATTTTAGATGTAAATGATAATGCTCCAGTATTTAGTAAGTCACTTTACAAAACAATTATTTCTGAAAATGTCCCTGTTGGTACAACGGTTGTTATATTAAATGCGACAGACTTGGATGAAGGAACAAATAGTGAGATTGTCTACTCTATGAATAAAAGAGACCAGGACAAAATTTTAAAGATTTTTGACATTGATCCTCATTCTGGGGTTATAAAAGTGAAGGGAAAAGTAGATTTCGAGGAAAAAACTGCTTTTGAAATTCATGCTCAAGCCAGTGACAGAGGACAGCCTCCAATGGCTTCACATTGCAAAGTTCTAATCGAGGTTTTGGATCAAAATGACAACGCTCCAGAAATAAGAGTAACACCGCTAATGCAGACTGTGAAGGAAGACGCTGAAATCGGTACTGCCATTGCACTTGTATCAGTGACTGACAGAGACGGGGAAAAAAACGGTTTAGTGAATTGTATTGTCTCTAACAAAACACCATTTAAACTTGAGACTAACTACAAAAATTATTATTCTTTATCAGTAAATGGACCTCTAGACAGAGAGACTTGGTCTCAGTTTAACATAACTCTTACAGCTAGTGATGAAGGCAATCCACCTCTCTCCAGCACTACTGTTGTTACTGTACACATTTCTGATGTGAATGATAATGCGCCGCTCTTTCGCGATGACACCATTAATGTTTATGTGAAGGAGAACAGTCAAGTTGGAGCTGTTATTGAAACAATGTCTGCATTTGATGCTGACATTAATGAGAATTCACAGATTTCTTACTCTCTTGTAGAAAACAATGGTAACCGAATACCTTTATCAGCGTTTGTTAATATAAATTCAGTTACAGGTGATATCCTCACTTTAAAATCTTTTAACTATGAGGAAATTAAGACATTTCAGTTTAGAGTTCAGGCCACAGACTCTGGTGTTCCTACACTGAGCAGTAGTATGATTGTGAATGTTTTTATACTGGATGAGAATGACAACACTCCCAGGATTCTTGCTCCCTATTCTGAACATGGCTCTGTTCACACTGAGAACATTCCCTATTCTGCTGAAGCGGGCTACTTTGTGGCCAAGATCCGAGCTGTAGACTCAGATTCTGGATACAATGCACTACTCTCTTATCACATCTCTGAACCCAAAGGAAACAACCTCTTCCAGCTTGGAATCAGCAATGGAGAGATCAGGACTAAGAGGAGAATGAGTGACAATGACCTGAAAACTCACCCACTGGTCATTTTGGTCTCTGATAGTGGAGAGCCCTCACTGTCAGCCACTGTGTCTGTTGATGTTGTCGTTGTTGAGAGCACTGGTCACATAAAGACTCAATATGAACATGGACCAATAAAGGAGGATAATTTCTCAGATTTAAACATATATTTGCTGATTGCCATTGTGTCAATTTCAATGATCTTTTTCCTGAGTCTGATCAGTTTAATAGCTGTAAAATGCTGCAGAACAGACAGTAGTTTCACCAGATACAGCGCCCCAGTGATTACCACACATCCTGATGGAAGCTGGTCTTATTCCAAGTCTACTCAGCAGTATGACGTCTGTTTTAGCTCAGACACACTAAAAAGTGACATGGTGGTTTTTCCTGCATCATTTCCGCCTGCAACTGCTGATCTAATCAGTATAAATGAAGGGGATAATTTGACCCAAACACAGACACTTCCTAATAAAGAGAAGGTAAGATTAATTTATTACATTATAATACATTTTTAAGTTTGTCTGTGTGTGTTGAGGGTGGGGTGGTACTGAATACTACGTTTGTGGTCTCAGTATAGCTGAGTAATTTTATCTTTTAGTTAAAAAAAATCCTGTTTTATTAGGCTTACCCTAATGAATCAATATTAAAGCCAGGGAGGAAGAACGAGCCAGCAAGAGAGACCACGGGTAGGTTTTCTGATACCATTTTATCTTATAGATTTGCAAACAATTTTTAAGTTTGAAGTGGTTGTTTGTTTGCTGGAAAAGCAGTCGATAACCGAAACATCAATTAACATACGTTCTCGTTATTATATTACAAACGTTTAATTATATATGTTATAAATGTGTAATATATAAAAGATAGTTTTATTGTGTGTGTGTGTGCTGTTGTAATGCACATCACTAACTTTTTTTTACCCTTTTTTTAACGTAGAACCGCACTCGAGATTTAAGTTAATATGTACTTAGTGATTTCCGAACGGCTCAGAATACTCTTACATTTACGAACGACTTTTAGTAATGCGTTAGTTGAAACGCTAGTAAATTTAGGGATGTTCTGAAGGATGCGATTACCAAATACTTAGCGTTCCGAAAGTTTTGGACCCCATCTCACAGGGTATTTATAATATCATGTGCACCTCATGTTCTGTTAAGTTAATAAGCACATAAAATAACTCTTTATTATAGAGCAACACAACACATACTGAGAACAATACATCCAAACATGATTTATGGTGTAATTGTAATCAAAATTAATAACACAAGTGAAACGTCTTTATTTCATACTGCTTTTTTATGGTGAATATAATAAAACGGGCCCTTGGCGTCGCTAGAGACCGTGCAAACAACAATCTGCCTTGTCATAAGGCTCCTCCTCTGCAATGGTGAACCAAGAAGCAGAAAGGAACAGCGTGCTTTGTTCCTCGAAGCACGAAATGGTGGACTTACTATACCGGGATGGCTGCATGAAGGACTCTTAGTATATCGAATATTGTTCCAGAAAGTCTACGATATTCTTTGGATGCCTTACTTTATGACACTTATCTGCAATGGATGTCCCTGTCCAAAAAGTGACGGTGTGGATTTGTTTCATCGCGTTGGTGTGTTTATCGGGCTTCTGCGTAACGCAGATATCTTATTCTATGTCAGAGGAGGTCGAAAAAGGAACTGTTGTTGGAAATATTGCGAAGGATTTAAACGTAAATGTGCATGAACTGGAATCGCGGGGACTACGGATTGTATCGGCACACAACAAGAGGTATTTTTATGTCAATCTGAAAACGGGAGTGCTATTTGTCAGTGAGATAATAGACAGAGAGGCACTCTGTAGTAATGGACCAAAGTGTTTAATAAATATTGAAGCCATCTTAAATAATCCTCTACATCTCCACAGAATAGAGGTGATCATTTTAGATATAAACGACAATGCACCTTTTTTCCATAAAATGTCATTCGATATTAGTATCACGGAATCAGCATATACGGGGGAGAAATTCCCATTACCGGTAGCCAATGATGCAGATATAGGGACTAATTCGTTGAAAACTTACAAGCTAAGCCAGAATGAACATTTCTCATTGGATGTACAGACCGGAGAGCAGACTGTGTCTGCTGAGTTAATACTACAGAATGCTTTAGACAGAGAGAAACAGCCTGTGATTCGATTAACTCTCACGGCTATAGACGGAGGAAAACCTCCCCGATCTGGAACAGCGATCGTTGTCATCAATGTCGTGGATGTCAATGATAACACTCCTACATTTAGTAAACAGCTTTATAAAGTTCGTGTTTCAGAAAATACTCCAACTGGGACGACACTGATAAAACTTGCGGCTACGGATTTAGATGAGGGTGTAAATGGAGAAATAGTGTATTCTCTGATAGAACGAGATAGTTCAACATCTTCTGGTTTATTCACAATAGACCCAGACAGTGGTGAAATTACAGTCCAGGGCAATTTAGATTATGAAAAAAATCCAGCGTTTGAAATCCGTGCACAGGCCAGTGATCGCGGCCATTCGGCACGTAGCACGCACTGTAAAGTCCTAGTCGAGGTAATTGACGTTAATGATAATATTCCAGTAATTTCACTAACATCTCTTATGAATAAAGTAAAAGAGGATTCTCCTTCAGGATCAGTAATTGCTTTAGTGACTATCACAGATCTAGACAACGGCAAAAACGGTGTTGCTAAAGCACATATATCGGGTTCTGAAAAGTTTAAGCTGAAATCTTCATATAAAAATTATTATTCCTTAGTTGTCGATGATTCCTTAGACAGAGAAAGTGTGTCACAATATAATATTACTATAACAGCTACTGATGAAGGGACTCCACCTCTGTCCAGCACCACTGTCATTGCAGTACACGTATCTGATGTGAATGACAACGCTCCACGTTTTCCAGAGTCTGCCATTAATGCATATGTGAAAGAGAACAGTCAAGTGGGAGCGATTATTGTTACAGTATCTGCTTCTGATCCTGATGATGGTGACAATGCCAGAATTTCTTATTCATTACTGGAAAACTCAAAAAGTATTCTTGCATCATCCATTATAAACATAAACTCTGACAGTGGACATATTTACAGTTTGCAGTCATTTAACTATGAGGAAATGAAAACATTTCAGTTTAAAGTTCAGGCCACAGACTCCGGTGTTCCTCCACTAAGCAGCAATGTGACTGTGAATGTTTTTATCCTGGATGAGAATGACAACACTCCCAGAATTCTCGCTCCCTATTCTGAGCACAGCTCTGTTCACACTGAGAACATTCCCTATTCTGCTGAAGCTGGCTACTTTGTGGCCAAGATCAGAGCTGTAGACTCAGATTCTGGATACAATGCACTGCTTTCATATCACATATCTGAGCCTAAAGGAAACAACCTCTTCCGAATCGGAACCAGCAACGGAGAGGTCAGGACTAAGAGGAGAATGAGTGACAATGACCTGAAAACTCACCCACTGGTCATTTTGGTTTCTGACAACGGAGAGCCCTCACTGTCAGCTACTGTGTCTGTTGATGTTGTGGTTGCTGAGAGCACAGGTGACATAAAGACTCAATATAAACATGCACCAATAAAGGAGGATAATTTCTCGGATTTAAACATGTACTTGCTGATCGCCATTGTGTCAGTATCAGTGATATTTCTATTGAGTCTGTTCAGTTTAATAGCTGTAAAATGCTGCATGACAGACGACAGTTTCAGCAGATACAGCGCCCCAGTAATCACCACACATCCTGATGGAAGCTGGTCTTACTCCAAATCTACTCAGCAGTATGATGTGTGTTTTAGTTCTGATACACTAAAGAGTGATGTAATGGTTTTCCCTGCACCATTTCCTGCAGCAGATACTGAACTAATAAGTATAAATGAAGGTGACATCTTAAATAGCACGCAGACACTTCCTAATAAAGATAAGGTAAGACTAATATTTTTATTTCACGGCAGTTAATAAATTTTGCTCTGCTGTTTGTGTTGCTGAATTATAATCCAATTTTTCCAATTAGTTGAATGCCTTTGATTTGTATTTTTCCACAAAAGATGCCTTTACTATTCCTCTTTTATAATAGTCTAATTAATTTAATTTGATTGCAGTCTGCTTCGAGATGAGGAAAACACTTTTTTATTAATTCGCTTTTTTCATTGTTTTCTATAAGAATTGGTGTCAATAAAGAACATATAATAAATTATCGAAGACATATTCTTTAATAAAAATATGATAAAAGTGATATGATATAAATGTCAGTCACTTTGTTGTAAAGTTCCCTTTTATTTTCTTTGTTTTGTTTTTTCTTTTGCTGCCTTTGTATTTTTTTTTTTTTGCTAGACCTACCTAGTATCTCTCAATGACTAGCTAGAGGTATTCGTTATCGTCATCAATTAGGTGGGCTAAACGCACACCTATTGCGGTTTTATGACAAGCCTAAATACACTATGGCTGTTTTCACTGGAGTATGACAGATGAGGCTCTGTCTCCCCAGAGCGCACGTCTATGCAAGAGTTTTTTCGTGGGGTTAAAAAACTTCAGAAGGTAGAAATTCAGCCAAACGTTAATTTGACACGGGCAAAGGGAGTTGTTTTCATGGTGTATATATAGTACGAGCCTTTTTTGTAGATGCTTTTCTCGGTCGTGTATCTCCTTGTTTTATTTTAATAATTGATTTGTTGTCAGCACTGTTGGAATTTGTAGATGGTTCCTGTTTCTCACGTATTCTGCGATGTCCACATGGTGTCGCTCTCAACCTGTTCCTAGCTTTTTCTCTGTTCGGCGAGACTCCTTTTCGTCAAGAGGAAGGGCTCGCACGCGGCTATTGTTTGGGAGACATAATAGCAGCTTGTCTTTCCGCTGTTAAACGGAGGATTAAATCAAGCAATCATACGCTCGGATTTTAATGTTGTCCGGAAAAGGTCTTGATAGGACATGGCTGAAAATGTCGAGCACGGATATATATTGTGGATCGCTTTCACTTGGCTTTGGTGTCTTTTTAACATTGCGAATGGGCAGATTGCATATTCCGTGATGGAGGAGAGTAGTCCGGGGACTGCACTTGGAAATTTAGCAAAAGACTTAAATCTCAATGTGCAAGACTTGGAGCACCGTGGGTTTCAGATTATTTCCGAAACGAATGCAAGGTATTTTGATTTAAATGTGAAGACAGGAATCCTTCATGTTAGAGAAAGAATAGACCGCGAGGACCTGTGCGGGCGCAGTACAAAATGCTCTTTGGAATTAGAGGCTATTGTTCAGTTGCCATTAAATATGTATAGATTTGAGGTTACTGTATTAGACACAAATGATCACGTTCCTACATTTCGTTCTGTGGAAAGTACAATTAACATTTCCGAGTCAGCTTTCCTTGGAGACAGGTTTGCTTTACCAAGTGCTTTTGATTTAGACGTGGGCAGTAACTCGCTAAAGAGCTACCGGCTTAGCCAGAACGAACACTTCTCTATTGACGTGCACAGCGGAGAGCAAAGTGTATCTGCTGAATTAGTGCTCCAGAAAGCTTTAGATAGAGAGAAACAGCCTGTGATTCAGCTTATACTGACTGCCGTAGACGGAGGAAAACCTCCCAGTTCCAGTACATTAAATTTAATCATAAATGTAATTGATGTAAATGATAACAATCCAATTTGTGGAAAAGCGCTTTATAAAGCACAAATACCAGAAGATTCACCATTTGGTACACCTGTTCTTACAGTTTTTGCAAAGGATGCAGATGACGGACTGAATGGAGAAATCGTTTATTCATTTGTAAACCATGAAAATGAGAGAATTATTGAATTATTCGCCATCAATTCTAATAGCGGTGAAATAACAGTAAATGGGGAGCTGGATCACGAGCAAAATAGTGCAGTTGAAATTCGAGTCCAGGCAACTGACAAAGGAACAAATCCGAGGTCAGCCTTTTGTAAAATACTAGTTGAAATACTCGATGTCAATGACAATGCTCCGGAAATATCTGTAACGTCACTAGTTAACATTCTAAAGGAAGACTCGTCAGATGGGACAATGGTCGGTTTAATAGCAGTAAAAGATAAGGATTCCGGTAAAAATGGTGCTACTACTTTACATTTGCATGGCGTTTTACCATTTGCTCTGCAGAACACGTATAAAAATAGATATTCCTTAACTGTGAAAGATCATCTGGATAGAGAGAGTGTTTCACAATATAATATAACACTAATAGCTACTGATGAAGGGACTCCACCTCTCTCCAGCACCATTGTCATTACCGTAAACATTTCTGATGTGAATGACAATGCACCACGTTTCTCAGACACAGTCATTAATGTGTATGTAAAAGAGAACAGTCAGGTTGGATCTGTAATTTATACAGTATCTGCTATTGATCCTGATGTTGGTGATAATGCTAGAATATCATATTCATTAATAGAAAACTCTAAAAACAGTTATGTAACATCCATGATCAACATAAACTCTGATAGTGGAGATATTTACAGTTTAGAGGCATTTAATTCTGAAGAATTAAAAACATTTCAGTTTAGAGTTCAGGCTACAGACTCTGGTGTTCCTCCACTAAACAGTAATGTGACTGTGAATGTTTTTATCCTGGATGAGAATGATAACAGTCCCGGGATTCTTGCTCCCTATTCTGAGCATGGCTCTGTTCACACTGAGAACATTCCCTATTCTGCTGAAGCAGGCTACTTTGTAGCCAAGATCAGAGCTGTAGACTCAGATTCTGGATATAATGCACTGCTTTCTTATCATATCTCTGAACCCAAAGGAAACAACCTCTTCCGGATTGGAACCAGCAGCGGAGAGATCAGGACTAAGAGGAGAATGAGTGACAATGACCTGAAAACTCATCCACTGGTTATTTTGGTTTCTGATAATGGAGAACCCTCACTGTCTGCCACTGTGTCTATTGATGTTGTGGTTGTTGAAAGCGCAGGTGACATAAAGACTCAATATAAACATACACCAGTAAAGGAGGATCACTTCTTGGATTTAAACATGTATTTGCTGATCGCCATTGTGTCAGTTTCATTAATATTTTTAATGAGTCTGATCAGTTTAACAGCTGTAAAATGCTGCAGGACAAATGGAAATTTCAGCAGATACAGCACTCCCATGATCACCACACATCCTGATGGAAGCTGGTCTTACTCCAAATCTACTCAGCAGTATGATGTGTGTTTTAGTTCCGACACGCTAAAGAGTGATGTAGTGGTTTTTCCTGCAGCATTTCCACCTGCAGATGCTGAATTGATCAGCATCAATGAAGGAGACACTTTAAAAAAGACACAAACACTCTTGAATACCACGAAGGTAAGATCTGTGAGGATAAATCATTTGTAGCATATGTTTCATGCTTTATTTATAACAAAAACATTACATGCCAATTGCTGCTTGTGTTGCTGTCCATGGTTCTGAAAAGCATTTTCTCTTTCAATGTCTGCTCCTTCATGTTTTGAATCTTTTCTTGTCTTCATAGTTTGTTGGATCAGCCTTTTTAAGTCAACCTTCTGGAGTCTCTTTGCAGCAATATAATCCTAAAAGTTGAAAGACAGATTAAATGTAAAAATAAATAAATCAGCAGTTTTGACCAAAATATATGTTTTAAGAAATATTATTTTGGATACTTTTTCATAGGAAGTGGAAATTGTTTATTTCTGCTAAATTTTTAACCATATCTTGGCTATATGACTGCAAAGATATTGGGTAATGAGCCAGTCTAATAAACACAGTGATGTAGTATACAGTCACTCTGCTTAAATACGAGATAACTTGCTAATTATGTGTGAATGTTATGCTCTGATCAAGTTGCTTCTAATCAATTAGTTCTGTAACCAAAATGCGCCTCACATAATCACAACAAAGAACAGTAATTTAGAAAGATAAAAATGTGGTGTTCACTGGGATGGGGTGTTTACTTCCCTGTCATTATAAATGATATAATTCAGAGGGCAGCAGAGTTATGAAAGACTCTTGCAATAGTTAACTATAAATAATATTATTTCTTAAAATTTATAAAGTAATATGATGTAATAAAGGTTACAATTATTAAATAAAGAATGACTGTTTTGGGCAGGACTGATTAGCCTGTCAGTTAATAAAGAAAGAATAAATGTTACTGTAAAGATGGACATAGATATTGTAGTCATATTTCTGTTTCGTGCAAAATATTGTTTACATACCAATTCTGTAAGACAGATGGTGTACTGTTAACAGTCAGTGAAATGTAAACTAAATTTAAAACTTCAAAATGCACTTTTCTCCATTTTCCTCTGGGAAAACATGCCATTTCCAAAACTATATATACTAGGAATGTCAAATTTTCACTATGGGAAAGGTTTCCGTGACTAATATCCACCATATCTGTGAGACATCCTGTGGATTAAAAATATATGCTTTATTACTATGAGTGTATTTCCTTTTTGGCCATTACAATCGATTGATTTATTTTCATCACTGTTAGTTATTGATAACAGTGGCACCACTTCTCCACACGGTGTCTCTAGCCACTTGCAGTTGCATGGTTATAAAGATTTTTTTCGGAGGCTCCCCCCTTTAGGCTAGGTCCTTCCTCCACACAGAGGGCTTTGTTCCGTAGATGCCACGAACGTGGAATCATAGTTTCACCCTTGATAATTTATTTTTCTTCGCTTTGCAGATCAGCGTTGCTTATGTTTTCCAAAGATATTTGTGACACTTCGGATTATGGCCGTGTTGAAGGGGAGTTGCGTCATTCTGTGGATGTTTGGTGCTTCATTGTGTTGGAGTATAGTGGACGGGCAGATTACCTATGTTGTGTTGGAGGAGTCGAGCCAAGGAACAGAAATCGGAAATCTAGCAAAGGATTTAAATCTAAATGTGCAAGACCTTGGACATCGAGGATTTGAAATCATTCCTGGACCAAATAAGAGGTATTTTGACGTTAATTTAAAAACGGGGAGTTTACAGGTTAAAGAAAGAATAGACAGAGAGGAGCTCTGCAACCGAGACGCAAAATGCTCACTGGAATTAGAGGCGATTGTTAACTCTCCGTTAAATATGTATCGGTTTGAAGTTATGGTCATAGATATTAACGACAATACGCCAACGTTTCCGATGTCTAAGACAGGACTGAATATTTCAGAATCAGCATTTCCCGGAGAGAGGTTTCCATTGCCAAGTGCGTTTGATGCAGACGTGGGTAGTCTCGCAGTAACGAGTTACAAGCTAAGCCAAAATGAACACTTTACTGTAGATGCCCAGAGTAATGGAGAGCAAATTGTGTCTGCTGAATTAGTTCTACAGAAAGCTTTAGACCGAGAGAAACAGTCTATCGTACAGCTCATACTGACTGCTGTAGATGGAGGAAAACCTCCCAGATCTGGCACTTTGCAGATAGTCATAAGTGTTGAAGATGTAAACGATAATCCTCCAGTCTTTAGTAATTCTCTATATAAAGTCCGTATCACCGAAAATTCTCCACGTGGTACTTCCGTTATTTCGGTTCATGCTACTGACATAGACGAGGGGAAAAACGGCGAGATCGTGTATTCTTTCGTCAAACAAACCAACGATGAGCATTTTGAAGCATTTTCAATTGACCCCGAAGCTGGGCTAATTACAGTACAGGGTACAGTCGACTTTGAGACACAAAATGCAGTTGAATTTCGTATCCAGGCTAAAGATAAGGGAGATAAACCACGAGCAGCATTATGCAAAGTTTTAGTGGAAATCGTCGACATTAACGATAATGTTCCAGAGATCTCCGTTAATTCTTTGGTTAAGATGATTAAAGAAGACGCTACCGTTGGTACAATGGTTGGCTTGATAACTGTTAAAGATAACGATGCGGGTAAAAATGGTACTGTGAATATTAAAATTCAAGATTCAGTACCATTTAAAATACATCACACTTACAAAAATAAATATTCTGTAGTTGTCGATGGCCCACTAGATAGAGAGAGCATGTCTCAATATAGCATAACTCTCACAGCTGCCGATGAAGGGACTCCACCACTGTTTAGCACTACTGTCATTACTGTACATATTTCTGATGTAAATGACAACGCGCCACGTTTTCAAGACACCGTTATTAATGTGTATGTAAGCGAGAACCGTCAACTTGGAGCTGTTATTCATACAGTATCTTCTTTTGATCCTGATGTTGGTGATAATGCTAGAATATCATATTCATTAATAGAAAACTCTAAAAACGGTTTCGTAGCATCCATGGTAAACATAAACTCGAATAGTGGAGATATTAGCAGTTTGCAGCCGTTTAATCATGAAGAATTAAAAACATTTCAGTTTATAGTTCAGGCCACAGACTCTGGTGTTCCTCCACTGAGCAGCAATGTGACTGTGAATGTTTTTATCCTGGATGAGAATGATAACAGTCCCGGGATTCTTGCTCCCTATTCTGAGCATGGCTCTGTTCACACTGAGAACATTCCCTATTCTGCTGAAGCGGGCTACTTTGTGGCCAAGATCAGAGCTGTAGACTCAGATTCTGGATATAATGCACTGCTTTCTTATCACATCTCTGAACCCAAAGGAAACAACCTCTTCCGGATCGGAACCAGCAGTGGAGAGATCAGGACTAAGAGGAGAATGAGTGACAATGACCTGAAAACTCACCCGCTGGTTATTTTGGTTTCTGATAATGGAGAGCCCTCACTGTCAGCCACTGTGTCTGTTGATGTTGTGGTTGTTGAGAGCACTGGTGACATAAAGACCCAATTTAAACATGCACCGATAAAGGAGGACAGTTTCTCGGATTTAAACATGTATTTGCTGATCGCCATTGTGTCCGTTTCAGTGATATTTTTACTGAGTCTGATCAGTTTCATAGCTGTAAAATGCTGCAGGACAGAAGTAAATTTCAGCAGATATGGCGCTCCCGGGATCACCACACACCCTGATGGAAGTTGGTCTTACTCCAAATCTACTCAGCAATATGACGTGTGTTTTAGTTCCGACACGCTAAAGAGTGACGTAGTGGTTTTTCCTGCACCATTTCCACCTGCAGATGCTGAACTAATCAGTATAAATGGAGGAGACACTTTTAGTAGAACGCAGAGTCTTCCTAGTAAAGAAAAGGTAAGAATTACGAGAATATTACTGTTAGCTCAGTAAAGTCTTATTATTACTGTTGATTAGGTGGTCATATGTGCAAATAGTTTTTTGGAGTTTACAGTCAGATTAAATTATGGCATGGTTTCTTAGTGGTAATTTAATTAGGGCCTATATTACATATTACAACTACATATTGCGGCTAGGCACAGGCTCCCCCGTGACCCTGAAAAGTAATAAGCGGCCAAGAAAATGAATGAATGAATGAATGAACTACATATTGCATATTACAACTACATGGACGAATCTGTTTAACATAATTTTTGTCAGTGCACTCACTGGTACCTAACCTTATGCAAAATACATAGTATGAGCATTTGAAGGGTGTACCATGACTACAAGAATTCCGGCAAAACCTTGAACTTATGAAAGAAGTGTGGCCGTAAAAAGACTCTGGGTGAACCCAGCATCGGCTGGCAAAAATTGTTTCACGTGATAGGCGTGCAACCTACCAAGTTGTATATAATAATACTTGTAAATACTAGCAAATATTAAGTGATATACCAGTTTTTCTGGTACTTATTAATACTTATTAATACTAAGTATTAAAAATCCTTAAAATATTGTTTATTGAATCATTTGGTAATATTGATTTATTGGGAGTACGTTAGTGGTACTGCTTGTTTTAAACGCGGACAAATACGTTTGCTTCGCAGAAAATGTATTGCATGTCTCTGACCGTGGTGCTGAAGGTGCTGTTTAATTTCCAACAGATATAATGATAACATTTCCCCCACCCTCCCTTCAGTGTTAATTATGAACGCTATTCTGAATCAGTTGCTGTTTGTGATGCAGACGCAGTTCAGATTTCTTTCTTTCTTTCTTTTTTCTTTCTTTTGCGACTTAGCTACTTACCTACTTAACTTACCGATTCAGTTCAATTTACTTAACGTTTTCTAATTGTATGGTTTATACTTTTCCACACGATGTCACTATCTTTCCACTCTGAATAGCTTATTTCGTGGCCTCGCGACGCGCCTCCTTTTTACGTAGATGGTGATGTGTTGACTGGCAGTGTGCTTTGTTCTGGATACGCCATTGTACACTGATGCAGTTAAACATTTGTTCAAGTAGATGCTTTCTTTCAGCTATATAGATTCATTTTTATCAGTTCTCGTTGATGATGTACAATGGCCTCAACAGAGGTAGACAGATTTCTGATCTGGATGTGGTTTTCACTGCTTCTCTACTGCTTGAGAATCGCGGAGGGGCAAATCGTATATTCCTTATTAGAGGAGGCGACGGCTGGTATTGCAATCGGAAATGTATCAAAGGATTTAACTATTAATATACAGGACTTTGAACGACGTGGTCTACAACTCGTTTCGGCAGACAATAAAAGGTATTTCGATTTAAATATGACGACGGGTGTTTGCCAAGTTAAGGATAGAATTGACAGAGAAGCTCTGTGTGAACAGAGAACGAAATGTTCTTTAGCCTTTGAAATTATTGTCCATTCACCGTTGAACATTTACCGATTTGAAGTGAGTGTATTGGATATTAACGACAATCTGCCAACATTTCAATCACCGGAAATTGAGTTAAATGTCGTTGAGTCAGCATTTCCAGGAGAGAGATTCCCGTTGCCAAATGCGTTTGACGCAGACATAGGTAGTAACTCGGTAAAAAGCTACAAGCTAAATCAAAATAATCACTTCTCCCTGGATGTGCAGAGCAGCGGAGAACAGAGTGCTTCTGCTGAATTAGTGCTACAAAAGCCATTAGACCGAGAAAAGCAGTCTGTGATCCAGCTAACTTTAACTGCTCTAGACGGAGGAAAACCTCCTCGATCCGGGTCTATGAACATTATTGTGAATGTTGAAGATGTTAATGATAACATTCCGGTTTTCAGTAAGTCTCTGTATAAAGCTAGCGTGCACGAGAATGCGCCTGCAGGTACAGCTGTAGTTACAGTACACGCAAGTGATTTGGATGAGGGTCTTAATGGTGAGATCTATTACGAGTTTTATAAACAGGGCAATGACCAAGATATCAGTGCATTTTCTATAAATCCAGAAACAGGAGAAATCACAATAAAAGGTAAACTTGACTATGAAAGAAAAAGTGCTGTTGAAATTCGTGTCCAAGCTAAAGACAAAGGACCAAAACCAAGAGCTTCTCACTGCAAAGTGTTAGTCGAAGTTATTGATGTTAATGACAATGTACCGGAAATAACTGTTACGTCTTTAGTAAGCACGATAAAAGAGGATGCTCAGATTGGTACAACTGTCAGCATGATATCGGTGATAGATAATGATAGTGGTAAAAACAGTCAAGTAAACTTGAAAATCACCGGATCTGTTCCATTTAGGGTACAGAACTCATATAAGAATTATTATATATTAGTTATAGGTGGTCCTTTAGACAGAGAGACCATGTCCCAGTACAATATCATTGTTACAGCTACTGATGATGGGACACCAACTCTCTCCAGTACCACTGTCATTACTGTAGA
This sequence comes from Hassar affinis, assembly GCA_025674545.1. Classification (NCBI taxonomy): domain Eukaryota; kingdom Metazoa; phylum Chordata; class Actinopteri; order Siluriformes; family Doradidae; genus Hassar; species Hassar affinis. The sequence continues at coordinate 5,128,998 of JAOVYV010000009.1, forward strand.
AGTGTCTGATGTGAATGATAATGCACCACATTTTCCAGAGTCCTTAATCAATATATATTTAAAAGAGAATAGTCAGGTTGGAGGTGTTATTTATACAGTATCAGCATCTGATCTTGATGTAGGTGATAATGCCAGAATATCATACTCATTACTAGAAAGCTCTAAAAGCATTCCCCTGTCATCACTGATAAACATAAACTCTGACAGTGGAGATATGCAAAGTTTGCAGTCATTTAATTATGAAGAAATTAAAACCTTTCAGTTTCAAGTTCAGGCCACAGACTCTGGTGTTCCTCCACTGAGCAGTAACATGACTGTGCATGTTTTTATCCTGGATGAGAATGACAACAGTCCCAGGATTCTTGCTCCCTATTCTGAACATAGCTCTGTTCACACTGAGAACATTCCCTATTCTGCCGATGCAGGATGCATTGTAGCTAAGATCAGAGCTGTAGACTTGGATTCTGGATATAATGCACTGCTTTCCTATCACGTCTCTGAACCTAAAGGGAACAACCTTTTCTGGATCGGAACCAGCAGCGGAGAGATCAGGACTAAGAGGAGAATGAATGACAATGACCTGAAAACTCACCCACTGGTAATTTTGGTTTCTGATAATGGAGAGCCCTCACTGTCAGCCACTGTGTCTGTTGATGTTGTGGTTGTTGAGAGCACTGGTGACATAAAGACTCAGTTTAAACAGTCACTGATAAAAGAGGACACCTTCTCGGATTTAAACATGTATTTGTTGATTGCCATTGTGTCAGTTTCAGTGATATTTTCATTGAGTCTGATCAGTTTAATAGCTGTAAAATGCTGCAGGACGGACAGCGGTTTCAGCAGATACAGTGACCCAGTAATCACCACACATCCTGATGGAAGCTGGTCTTACTCCAAATCTACTCAGCAGTATGATGTATGTTTTAGCTCGGACACACTGAAGAGTGATGTAGTGGTTTTCCCTGCGCCATTTCCACCTGCAGATGCAGAGCTGATAAGCATAAACGAAGGGGGCACTTTTAACAGAACACAGACACTCCCTACTAATGGAAAGGTAAGAATGAATTGGGGTGGCATTGTTTTACACACATATACATCAGATTTATTTATCAGGGCAAAATTTTATGCAAATGAGTTTTGTGAATGTATTGCATTCAGCCAATTATATGAGGGTTCCATTAAGAGGAAAACCTTTATTTTGCAATTACCAAGAAAATGTCATAGAAACACTTAGTGAAGGTAAGCAGAAAAAGTATTCTCTTCATTTGTACCTTTGGTAGCCATTGTCTTTGGCATATAGAGATTTGTTTAAATTATGTGAAATGAATGGCAATGTTTTGGAAAGTCCTTTATAAACACTGCAAGCAAAGTCATTTGAGCCTGTCTAAGGTGAAACCAGTGAGCTTTTTTTTTTCTTAAGATTTCTCCATTAATTCCTCCAACAGCAACAATTAGCAATCCAAAATGAGGAGTATGATTAATGTTATGTCCACTGTTATGGAATTCAAGAGCACTTGAATGAGCACTAACTCAAAGCTGTTATCACACTTACAGCAGTTATTGTTTTGGCTATGTCTTATTCTTCCCTGGTTTTGTGTACATTAGGAATACTTGAATTTTGCAAAGTGCTAGTTTTACAAAGTAACGTACAAATACAAAGCGCTAGCTTTGGATATTCCATGTTAACAACTAAGCACTCATGTAAGCCACTCTGGATAACAGCATCTTCTAAATGCCATAAATGTAAATGTAATTGTTTTACCCCTTAAAAGGAGGTCTTTTATGGTAACACAAATGTGTTTGATAATACAAGTAGCTTGTCTTCTCTTGGTTTTTGTGAAGTGATTTAGCTATACAATTGTAGACTGAATCATAAGACATCTGGAGCATGTGAATATGCATAAGTACCATATTTATTATAGACTAAGACTAAGTATTTTTCTCCTCTACTTATCTTTCCTGTAGGATAGGAAAGGAGAAGCAGTGTCAGGATCATCTTGAAGCACACTAAAAACAATTTGAGCCACTGTTATATTAGCGGTCAGCTGCTGGTTTATAGGCTATGTCTATTTGTTTTCTCAGTAACAGCAGAACAACTTACCAGGGTGGGTCTCCCAAAACATTTGTAACCCTAAGTATTTCATAATCTCATATTTAAGAAGATTCTTTCATTTACAAAGCTTCTCAAAACCCTTCATAACTAATGTAGTAGTAAATTTGTAAATTTAAAAGCACTTTGACCCATTTGTCAAATCACTAAATACTTTGTGACTTGGATCTTGTGTGCAGTTCTGTGTCAAAAAGGATAGATGTGGCTAATTTTACTTGCATGCATTCTTAGCAACAAAACAATGCAAATAAGAATGTTGCTCCTAAATCAGAGATGCCGTTTATCCAGAGACTGCAAGTTCAAATACAGATGATGCCATAGCTGCCCGTGGCTGGGAGTTCAGAGAGCAAAATTGGCCATGTTCTCTGGAAGGGGTAGCACACCTCTGTAGACTCATGGATACAGTGCCTGTGAGCTCATGGATACAGAAGATGGGTGAGTAGCTGTCTTGTGATATGGAAGAAATCCTAATGGGTGGGAATTAAATGTGACTAATTAAGGAGAAAATCAGAGAACAAAAAACTGTTGCACCAAGATGTGTAACATTTCCACAAACTAGGGATGTGTCATGGAATTGGAAACATTTCTGGAATTGTTAGGGGAGCTGACAGCACACTGATCCTCATACACACTCTCAACCTATTGAGCCTATCTACATCTGCCGTATTTTTTACCTCCGCATTTGTAATTGTGGAGGTTAAGAAGGGTTTCCAATACTCCATATATGCTCCAGGGCTGGGTGAAATTTGGGGAAAGAAAAAAAAGAACAACTGGAGCTTTTCAAGTGACAGATAGTTATGCAAAAATAAAAATGCCCAAGTTAGTTACAGTGTTAAAAAAGTATTCTCAACAAATCCTTTGAATATGTGTGCATACTTATTGCAGTACTGATACCTCAATGTAGAAAGTAAAACCTAGAACTAAAGCTGGAGCAGTGTTAAGACTATTAATGCGTCAAGGAAAATATTTACAATTCTCAGTCCAACTTAGGGATCTGTAGACTTTAGACGTCTATAAGAAAAGGGTAGAGGAAAGTTATTCATGGACTTTTCTTAATGAAAGAATGAACAGTTGGCTGGAAAGTTTGGAATTTTTCATTAGGAAACCGCAGTCCTAATTTATATGCGTATTAATTATATATAAAACCTCAAGCAGAACGTTAAGAGCTGCAGTTTTCCACATGATGTCACTAGCCTTCTGTTGTTGCTTGTCTTTACTACGCTCCGCCTTTCTCGAGGCAGGGCAATCTCTCTTCTGGCCAGACGGCTTTGTTTATACGCCATTGTGCTTAGGTGCTGTTTAAACGCGGACAAGATGCATGTTCGCAAATACAGGAATGGATTTGAATCGTTTTCTTGAGAGAGCTATTGGATTGGAGTAAAATGGCTTTATCGGCGGGTCAAATATTTCAGTCATGGATGTGTTATTCACTTCTACTTCATTTCTGGAGATTTGTGAATGGACAGATTGTGTATCATATATCGGAAGAAGCAACCCCGGGCACGCAAGTCGGAAATTTGGCAAAGGAATTACATCTAAACGTTCAGGACCTTGAGAGCCGAGGATTCCACATTGTTAGTGAAGCCTATGGCAGGTATTTTGATCTTAATCGGAAGACCGGTATTTTAAGTGTTAAAGATATACTTAATAGAGAAGAGCTTTGTGAACGCAACACACACTGTTATATAGCACTACAAGCTGTCGCTAAGTCACCGCTGAACATTTATAGGTTTGAGGTGAACGTTTTAGATATTAACGACAATTCACCAGTATTTCGGCAGACAGAATGGATGGTAAATATTTCAGAGTTAGCTTCTCCAGGGGAAAGATTTGCATTACCGAGTGCGTATGACGCAGATGTAGGAATTAATTCGGTAAAGAGCTACACGCTGAGCCAAAATGAACATTTTTCTCTGGATGTACATAGCGGAGAGCAGAGTGTGTCAGCTGAATTAGTTCTGCAGAAAGCTTTAGATAGAGAGAAACAGCCTACGATTCAGCTCACACTGACTGCTGTGGATGGAGGAAAACCTCACAGATCTGGAACTATTCTTGTTATTATCAATGTGGAGGATGTTAATGATAATGTTCCGATTTTCAGTAGATCACTGTATAAAGCTCGAGTTAAGGAGAATGCCTTGCCAGGTACTCCCGTAATTACTGTGCATGCCAGTGATTTAGACGAAGGCGTTAACGGAGAAATTACATACGCGTTTGTTAACCACGACAGCGATAACAACCTTAATGCATTCTCAATAAATCCGGAAACCGGCGAAATTGTAGTGACTGGTGATGTAGATTATGAAAAGAAAAATACGTTTGAACTTCGCGTACAGGCAAAGGACAAAGGTCACAATCCAAGATCTGCAATGTGCAAGGTTCTAGTAGAAATCACTGATATTAACGATAATGTTCCGGAAATATCTGTGACCTCATTAGTTGACATTATTAAGGAGGATACCCCGGTTGACACAATGGTGGGAATGACAACTGTTATCGATAATGATGCTGGTAAAAACGGTCAGGTAACGCTCAAAATTCTTGGCTCTGTCCCATTTAAGATTCAAAGGTCATATAAAAATTATTATACATTAGTTGTAAATGGACCTCTAGACAGAGAAAGTGCGTCTCAGTATAACATAACTATCACAGCTACTGATGAAGGGACTCCACCCCTCTCCAGCACGACTGTCATTACTGTACAGGTCTCTGATGTGAATGATAATGCGCCAGGTTTTACTGAGCCCTTTATTAATGTATATGTAAAAGAGAACAGTCAGGTTGGATCTGTTATTTATACAGTATCTGCTTTTGACAGTGATGTTGCAGACAATGCTCGAATATCATATGCATTGCTGGAAGGCTCTAGAAATGTTCCTGTAGCATCTATGGTAAACATAAACCCTGACAGTGGAGATATTTACAGTCTGCAGTCATTTAACTATGAAGAAATGAAAACATTTCAGTTTAAAGTTCAGGCCACAGACTCCGGTGTTCCTCCACTGAGCAGCAATGTGACTGTGAATGTTTTTATCCTGGATGAGAATGACAACAGTCCCGGAATTCTCGTTCCCTATTCTGAGCATAGCTCTGTTCACACTGAGAACATTCCCTATTCTGCCGAAGCTGGCTACTTTGTGGCTAAGATTAGAGCTGTGGACTCAGATTCTGGATATAATGCACTGCTTTCTTATCATATCTCTGAACCTAAAGGAAACAACCTCTTTCGGATCGGAACCAGCAGTGGAGAGATCAGGACTAAGAGGAGAATGAGTGACAATGACCTGAAAACTCACCCGCTGGTTATTTTGGTTTCTGATAATGGAGAGCCCTCACTGTCAGCCACTGTGTCTGTTGATGTTGTGGTTGTTGAGAGCACAAGTGCCATAAAGACTCAGTTTAAACAGGCACCGATAAAGGAGGACACTTTCTCAGGTTTAAACATGTATTTGTTGATTGCTGTTGTGTCTGTTTCATTGATATTTTTATTGAGTCTGTTCAGTTTAATAGCTGTAAAATGCTGCAGGACAGACAGCGGTTTCAATAGATACAGTGCCCCAGTAATCACCACACATCCTGATGGAAGCTGGTCTTACTCCAAATCTACTCAGCAGTATGATGTATGTTTTAGCTCGGACACACTGAAGAGTGATGTAGTGGTTTTCCCTGCACCATTTCCACCTGCAGATGCTGAATTGATCAGTATAAATGGAGAAGAGAATTTTAATAGAACACAAACACTTCCAAATAAAGAGAAGGTAAGATTCTGTGGATCCCAGGTCTTGTCTTTTGTCATAAGTTATTGAATTGAAAATTGCTGAATATAGTCTATTGTGAATGTTTGTCTCACTGCTGAATGCCTTTATTTTACCTCTACACATAGACTCCTTGTGCATAAGCTAAAAATATAGGTTTTGACTTTGTATCACTTTATTTTATGTATATTTAATGTTGCTTGGAATAACAATAACAAAAAACACAACAACAGCAGCAGCAACAACAACAAAATATTATTAACAAGCAAATAACTATTATTATTATTATTATTATTATTATTATTATTATTATTATTATTATTATTGTTGTTGTTGTTGTTGTTGTTGTTGTTGTTGTTGTTGTTATTATTTGCTTGTATTTAAAGACAGCTACGATTATGAGAGTTTTATTTATTTTCCTTAATACGTCAGCTTCTTGCAGGCATGCTAATTATTTTAGTTGTTCTGAAAGTTTTTTTTGTTATTGTTGAAAAAGACTTTTACTTTTTTACTTCAATCTAAGGTTTCTTTTTCCGTGTAAAATGACAATTAAAATATTAATTCAGATGAATAGCATTATTTGTCAGAGTTTATTTAGTTAAACGTGAGAAAGGTGGACTAGGTTAGATATTTTCTCGGGTTATGTACTTTTAAAATATCATAAAAACATTTTTACAACAAACACCTCTTGGTGTCACTGTAGAACTGTCGTAATGTAAATTTTGGCACCTCCTCATCTGGGATGTACTGCTCATGCGCTTTGTTCCTCAGTCCTGATGAAAATGGATCTTACGAGAAGATCTTTCACAAGGCCAACTCTAAAGGATTCTGTTTCAGTAACATTTTAACCATTTGTTTTTGGTCACTGGATTGCGCAATATTATGCACCATGGATAACCGGGCGGAACACTCCTTCATTCTTATTGCTGTGGTTTTATTAACAATCGCGGACCTTGCTGTTGCTCAGATGACTTATTCGGTATTAGAGGATGTAAATACGGGGACGATTGTTGGAAATATAGCAAAGGATCTAGTCCTAAACGTTCAAGAATTGGAAGCACGCATGTTTCACATCGTTTCCATGTCTGGGAAGAAGTATTTTGAGGTTAATTTGAAAACAGGGGCATTGTTCGTCAACGAGAGACTGGACAGAGAGGCACTTTGCTCTGCCTCCCCACAGTGTTCCGTGCATCTGGAGGCTGTTATTAATAATCCATTGAATTTGTTTCGCATCGAGGTGAACATATTGGATGTAAACGACAATGCGCCCGTCTTTCGTGTTAAGACAAAGCATTTTAATATATCGGAGTTAGCTCTTGTTGGGGACAGATTTCAGCTTCCGAGAGCTTCAGACCCTGATGTGGGTAGTAACTCGGTAAAGAGCTACAGACTGAGCCAAAGTGAGCATTTTTCTCTGGATGTACAATCTAGTGGAGAGCAGAGTGTATCTGCTGATTTAGTATTACAGAAAGCTTTAGACCGAGAGAAACAGCCTGTAATCCATCTCATTCTGACCGCTGTTGATGGAGGAAAACCCCCCAAAACGGGTACATTGCAGATAGTTGTAAATGTGCAAGATGTTAACGACAACGCCCCGGTGTTTAACAAATCTCTTTACAAGATGCGTGTTCACGAAAATGCTCCTATTGGAACAATTGTGATAGATCTGAATGCGACAGATGCAGACGAGGGAGTGAATGGTCAAATAGCCTATTCTTTGGTTAACCAGGATAGCGACGAGAAAAACAGTGGCATTTTCAGCATTGACTCCGTTTCCGGGGAGATCACTGTACAGGGCGCGATCGACTTCGAGACACAAAATGCGTATGAAATCCACGCACAAGCTAAGGATATGGGGATTACTCCCAGATCCGCGCATTGTAAAGTATTAATTGAGGTTGTAGATGTGAACGACAATGCTCCTGAAATCTCACTGACATCGCAGATCAATGTTGTTACGGAGAATGCCAAAAAAGGTACCGCCGTTGCTTTAATAACAATATCTGATAAAGATTCCGGGAAGAATGGTAATGCGCATGGAAGATTACTCGGCGAAGTGCCGTTTAAACTGCAGTCTTCTTATAAGAACTATTATTCTATTGTGGTGGATGGGCCTTTAGACAGAGAACGTGAAGGACACTATAACGTTACTATTATAGCTATAGACGACGGAACCCCATCTTTTTCGAGTACTAGAGTTTTTACAATTCAGGTATCAGATGTAAACGACAATGCGCCACAATTTTTAAATCCCGTAGTCAATGTGTATGTAAAAGAAAATGGCCCAAAGGGGCAGCTTATTCATACTCTCTCAGCTGCTGATCCAGACTTAAATGAGAACTGTAAAATAACATATGAATTATTAGACTCCCAAAGTTTATCTAATGTGTTTTCTGCAGTCACTGTAAATGCTGACAATGGAGAGATACACACCTTACAGTCTTTTAACTATGAGGAAACGAAAACATTTCAGTTTAAAGTTCAGGCCACTGATGCTGGTGTTCCTCCACTGAGCAGTAATGTGACTGTGAATATTTTCATTCTGGATGAGAATGACAACAGTCCAGGGATTCTCGCTCCCTATTCTGAGCATGGCTCTGTTCACACTGAGAATATTCCCTATTCTGTTGAAGCAGGCTACTTTGTAGGCAAGATCAGAGCTGTAGACTTGGATTCTGGATATAATGCACTGCTTTCATATCATATCTCTGAACCTAAAGGAAACAACCTCTTCCGGATTGGAACTAGCAGCGGAGAGATCAGGACTAAGAGGAGAATGAGTGACAATGACCTGAAAACTCACCCGCTGGTTATTTTGGTTTCTGATAATGGAGAGCCCTCACTGTCAGCCACTGTGTCTGTTGATGTTGTAGTTGTTGAGAGCACTGGTGACATAAAGACTCCATTCAAACATACACCGATAAAGGAGGATAATTTCTCGGATTTAAACATGTATTTGCTGATTGCCATTGTGTCAGTTACATTAATATTTTTACTGAGTCTGATCAGTTTAATAGCTGTAAAATGCTGCAGGACAGAAGGGAATTTCAGCAGATACAGTGCTCCCGTGATCACCACACATCCTGATGGAAGCTGGTCTTACTCCAAATCTACTCAGCAGTATGATGTGTGCTTTAGTTCTGATACACTGAAAAGTGATGTAGTGGTTTTCCCTGCGCCATTTCCACCTGCAGATGCTGAACTGATCAGTATAAATGATGGGGACACATTTAACCAAACACAAACCCTTCCTAATAATGCAAAGGTAAGATTCTTAAAAAAAGTGTTATTTAAGGATTTTTTGGATTGTTCTGTATTCTTAGTTTTCAATCTAGCCTGTTCTTGGAAACTTCTTTGACAGACAAACACTCTGAAGTGCTCTTACAAGTACTAGATTTAACTTTTCTTCTGAGTGTACATTCTTTGTAATGTGCTTATTCCTAATCACTAAATGTGTCATCTACCAAGGCCTCTGTCTCTTTTCATTTTTACTTTGCTTGGCTCATACAGACCAAGTGTTACTGCAGGTTTTGCTGTCCATGGTTCTGAAAACTGTAGCATCCCTTGCTATCCAATTCTCTTGCTCTGAATGTTCTTCCTACTTGTTGCAAGCAACCCGTGCTTTAAATATATTTGTTATGTTTTGTAGAAACATTATACAATGATATAGCACAGAGCCAATATTGTCTAAATTGATATTTTTATTCAAATTGCTTTATGATTTCACTAATTATTCAAGATTAGCTATGTAAGATCTTGCCTATTTTCTTACACTTTATGTCTTCTTTCCCTGTGATATTGCTTTTGTGTTCCTTTCTTTCTATGTCTTCCTATTGTTTTTATGTTCCTTCCTTTATCTTTGTGTCTCTAGCTTTGTCTGTTAGCCCCCACCCTCCCCCACTTTCTCTCTTCATTGGCCATTGTCCCTGATGATAAGTATAACATTATTTTATGCTTTTTCTAAGCATTTCAGAAAATAGTTGTCTGTACAAAAAATATAAACATCTTTAATTTTTGTTTATTTGTTTATTATATCTTTTTATTATATCACAGCTTCCTGAGGCTTTACAACATTATATGTATTATAACACTTCAGTATGCCAATATGCCAAAGTAATAGTTAGAAAAAAGCTAAGCATTTTATGTATAGAATTTACATATATAT
>JAOVYV010000009.1:5146745-5167869 GCA_025674545.1 Hassar affinis
CACTTTTCAATGGTAACAGTCTGGATGGTATTTCTCTTGGCACATAAAATCCGATGTTTTTTTTTTTTCAAAAAAATATGCTGAAGCGTGGACTTGTCTGACCACAGAACACACTTCCACTGTCTTTGGTCCATCTCTTACCATCTCTTGTTCCAGAACTTACCAATGTTTCTGGCCATCATTAATATATGGCTTCCTCTTTGCATAATACAGTTTCAAGTTGTATGTCTTGGTGCAGTGTCAGACTGTATTAAGTGACAATGATTTGTACTGTATCCAGAGTCCATGTGGCAATGTCCATCATGGTAGAATGACCATTTGTTAAAAAGTTCTGAGAGCTTGATGGTCACACACATTCAGCAGTAGTTTCTGCCCTTGGCGTTTATGCACCAAGATTCCCCTGTGAATATTATCATGATATTATGAAGTAGATGGTGAAAAAATATTGACTTTTAACTGACTGACAATTCTCTCATGAAGTTTGGCACAACGTGGTGAACCATAAACCATCCTTGCTGGTAAAGTCTAAGACTTGTAGTGGATGATCCTTTAATATGCAACCTTGATGTCCTCACATGTTACAAGTTAAATCAGCAATTATGGAAGCTTCTGGTGTTATTTGTATAACCTTTTCAGTCTTATTTTGCCTCTGACCTAACATTTCTTAATGTGTTGCAGAAATTACTTTCTAAATTATTATATTATTATATTATTTATATTTAACAAATTGAATTAGGTTTCTCATTGAAAACACTGAAAATCTTTTCTTTGTCCTTTTACTTGCAAACACACACAGTGCTACACATTAGCAGGTGAATGAGGACATAGCCCCTATTTACCGCTGGAATAAGGAGAGGGAATTGAATAGAGAATGATTTTTGCCATGTTGTGGTCAGTGTTTTGTTATTTGACCTGACGGTCTGTGAGCCAGGGATATTATAGTGAAAAAGCAATCTGAGATTTTGTGCTGGTGGTTGGCTGATAAAAATTGAGGCACAAAAATGGTGGCAAAATATGTATTATTGTAAGAAAGATATTAGGTAGATTTTATAATTTTTAAAAATTTGCTTTATTCCTTCACATGTTCTGTCAGACATATTATGTTATAAAAAGGCAGTGTAGGCGAGATACAGCCAAGCGTCTCAGCTACATGCACAGAGGACACAATGGAAAAAGGGCGGCGGCACTCTCCTTGTGATTGAATTCGTCGATGTTTGCAATAGGCATTTATGAAGGAAATATAAAATGCAAACGTTTTAACAAACGCCGATACAAACAGATTCTTTTCTTCTTTATTTTGCAAATGGAAATATATAGGGTGCACTTTGTCTTTAAGCGATTTGACGCTGTTTTATGTGTGTGCGTGTGTGTGTGAGTGCATGTATGTGTGGTTGATGGAGAGGGTGCAGTTCCCCCTCCCTCGCCTGCAGAGTGCAGCGAGCGCAAGGGAGGAGAGAGAAAGAAAGAGAGGGGAGAGGCTGCGGCCAACTGAGAAGAAACAATAACCAGTCGCGCTGAATACTGGGGAAAAATATAAGGGTGAGGACAAAGAAGGGACCATGGACGGAGCAGGAAAATGTCCGTTTAACGTGAAAGCGGAGAGGAGATTCTGGTCGTCCTGCACATAGTCGAGGTAGAACCGACGACTCTCCCTGGTTTTTCATGCCGTGGCTGAAGCAAGCACACGCCAAGCTCGAAAGGCGGAAAACATTTTTAATCCGTCTGCAGATGCTGTGCCAGCTTGAGATGGCTGTTGCGGGGCGATGCAGAAGCATAAACGATAGCGTACTTTGTTTTTATTTTGTCGTCATATTTGTACTAAGCGGCCTTACAAATGCACAAATTCGCTATAGCATTCCCGAGGAGCTAGAATCCGGGGCTGTCGTCGGAGATCTCGTTCGAGATTTGGGGTTGGACCTTGGAAAGCTCGCGGCTCGACGGATCAGAATAAACTCGGACAACGCGCGGCGCTACTTCAACATTAACCACAAAACCGGTAAGCTCTCCGTCAGTGACCGGATCGACCGCGAGACCCTGTGCGAGTTCAGCGGCAGCTGCCTTCTCAGCCTCGAAGTGGTCTTAGAAAACCCATCCGAGACGCACAACGTGGAGGTCGAAATTTTGGATGCAAATGACAATGCACCGCTTTTCCCCAGAGATGAGTACCAGTTAGAGATCTCGGAGGCGGCTCAGCCTGGCGCAAAGTTTCCTATCGAAGGCGCCCAGGACGCCGACGACGCCTCAAATTCCGTTCGCCATTATCGCCTCTCACCAAACGAGCACCTTGCTTTGGAATCAAACAAACCACCTGCCAGCGGAAAGCACATAGAGCTCATTCTGAAAAAACCGTTTGACAGGGAGATGGTGCCATCTCATCAGCTACTTCTCACTGCTACTGACGGAGGCTCTCCCCCGCGCACTGGCACAGCGAAAATCAACGTGCGTGTTTTGGACACCAACGACAACGTGCCAAAGTTCGACAGCTCTGTATACAAAGTAAAACTGCAGGAGAATTCGCCCATTGGCGCTCTTGTGATTAAACTGAATGCTACGGACCGGGATGAAGGCACAAATGGAGAAGTTTTTTATTCCTTTAGTTCATACACACCTGAGAGAGTTCGGCAAATGTTCAGCATGGATTCAGACACAGGAGAGATTCGCGTCAGGAGTAACGTTGACTACGAAGAGACCAACAGTTATGAAATGTATATACAAGCTATGGATAGGGGCCATGGGGCAGTAGCAGTGCACTGTAAAGTAGTTGTAGAGGTGCTGGATGTAAATGATAACCCACCTGAGATTGTACTCTCTACTCTGTCCAGTCCAGTGAGGGAGGATGCTCGAGCAGACACTGGAGTGGCCCTGATTAGTGTTAATGACCGTGACTCTGGACAAAACAAACATGTCACCCTAGACATTATTCCTCCTGACCTCCCATTTAAAATAAAATCGTTTCGTAACCACTACACCATAGTCACAGCTGCCTTTCTGGATAGAGAGACAATATCATCATACAATGTCACAATAACAGCAGTTGATAGTGGAACCCCACCACTGTCCTCTTCAATGACTGTCCGTGTAGACGTGGCAGACGTTAATGACAACCCTCCTCGTTTTGAGCAGACATCATACACTGTGTATGTCACTGAGAACAATGCCCCAAGTGCTCCTTTATGTGTGGTAAAGGCTACAGATCCTGATGCAAATGAGAATGCACGCATCACATACACTGTTCTCAATGACAATAACCATGGGATCTCTGTGGGGTCATACGTGTCCGTCAAACCTGCCACAGGTGAGGTCTATGCCTTGCGCTCTTTTGACTTTGAGAAACTGCGAGAGTTTCATTTCCAGGTCAAAGCTCAGGACAATGGTGTGCCACCTCTTAGTCGAGTGGCAACAGTTTATGTTTATGTCATGGACTCCAATGACCACACACCATGGTTTGTCCACCCAGCAGCAAATATTTCGCACATGGCTGAAACTATCCTGCGTAATGCAGAGGCAGGTGTCCTGGTGACTCGTGTGTTGGCATGGGATGGCGATGCAGGGCAGAATGCTTGGTTACTCTACACACTTGAACACCCCCCTGAACTTGACCTTTTCAAGGTGCACGAGCACACAGGTGAGATCCGAACAACGCGTCGTGTTGTTGAGGACAACTCCACAGTTTTCAGCCTCACTGTGTATGTGAAGGACCATGGACAGCCACCACGCTCTGCCTCTGCAACCATTAATGTGGCCATCATGGAGCTCCCTCCAAAAGTGACTTCTGACCCTAAACGCATAATTAGACCCCATGGAGCTCTTATTTTCTCCAGTGTTACACTATACCTCATTGTTGCCCTCACTGCCACTACCTTTGTCTTCTTGGTCACTGTTTTTGTCCTCGCCATTGTGCGTTGCCATGCCTACTGCAGTCAGCCTGATGCATGCTCCTGCTCACCCTGCTGTGGTGGAGCAAAGAAGAAGGCACCCAAAGACGGTGGAGGAAATGGTGGAGGAAATGGTGGAGGGAGTGGTGGAGCATCAGGTGGAGGTGGTGGAGGTGGAGGAGGAAACCAGCAGCAACAAGGTGTTGCACTAAGAAGGGACCTTAAAGTAGAGCCACACTATATTGAGGTTCGTGGAAATGGATCTCTGACCAAAACCTACTGCTACAAGACTTGCCTAACAGCCACTTCAGGAAGTGACACATTCATGTTTTATAACATGGGACGACCTGTGAGTGGAACCTGGGGCTCAGGGGCTGAGCGATTCTTCACCAGTCAGAGCGGACAGTTTGTGCGCAGGCTTAGTATGCCTGATGCCACAGCCATACAGGTGTGTGCCACACCCACATTTGTCTGAGAGGCATTGTTTTCTCTGTCAGTGGTATGCTTGATGATGTCATTGTCCCTCATGCCATGTGGGCTGCAATTACAGCTAACCTAAATTAAGTATTTGATTTTCTAATGAAATGATAACAGACAACATGCCTTTGTCTGATGGTGCTTGCATATTTGAGTAATCTTTAAAAGATTTCAGCATCCATAGTACTCTGTATTCAAGAAAAAGCAATCTCTACCTTCATGTTTGTGCTCCCTTACTTGCTCTCATTCTCTTGCTCTCTCTGTTTGCACTGCAGTGCAGTCTTCAGTAGCAGTACAGCTGGGTGTGTTATATTTAGAGGTGAGAAATGCAAGCAACACCCCAGATTCTGTGTTCTCACTCTTCAACACTTCAAGTAGTTCTGTTCCAGTTAGTGTTCTGGTCCACCTTCTTAAAGAGAATGTGTGATTGAATTATGATTAGTCCTTTAGCATGTGCTAATGAAGAGATTATAAATGGGTTGATTGTTGATGATTAACGTAAGCAGGTATCACTGTGATACAATAATTTGTGGTATTTTATTCTGTCAACCTCAGCATCAGTACTTATGGTTACCCAATGCTGCATCAAAGTTCATGGTTACTGTTAATGATTTGGTCTTTCCTATTCAATCACGCAATCATTCAGATGCTCCCTAAAATTTTCCCTGAGCAAGATGTTGTGACATAAAGGTAGTGTTTCAATTCATATTAAAACATTAACAGTAACACAGTCAGTAATCGAAAGGTGCATAGAAATCTAACTGTCGAGTTGAGACTGTTATATATTTTGATTTGGTATCTGCCTGCATAGAAATTCATGACAAGAAAGTGGTAGTTGGTAGGAAGGAATAATTATTGGTTGATGCCTGTCTCTCTCATTAAATGCTAGTCATGTTTGTTCTCTCTGTGTAATTTAGTGCTGATGATGTGTGGCTCCATGTTGCTACCAGCTGATTGGGTCTTTTGCTTTGGAAATAACAGGGGGAAGTGATGTGATTGGTTGGTGCAGGGGTATGAGTGCTGTATCTAGGCGAGGTGTGTCCATTTGGCAGAGAGAGAGCATTAGCAGGGGAGAGAAAGAGAACAAGGGAGTGAGGGCAAGAAAGATCAGATTGAACCCAAGATCCTGCTTTTTTTCCTCTGTCCTCACACCTCTCATAATAAGATATACATATTTGTTTTTCCCTACTTACTTAAATTGGCAGTATGAGATGAGATAGAATACAGAGATGACATACATCAATTTCATTGTATAGCCTATACCATGTGGTCATGGGAAATCTAAAAGCTGAAACTGAACTTCTGGTCACTAACAGACTAATTTCCTATTTAATGATACTGTTTCTATAAAGGCAGCACATTTTGGGGAGACTGTGTGTACACTGTGGATGGGTATTATATCAACATCCATTTGATAAGGATGCACATTAGACAGACTTTAATGAGCATATTAGACTGTTGCTTCTGGCATTGTTTTGCAGTTTGTTGGTTCTGAAAGTGAAATGGTTTAATAATGTCTGGTATTGCATAATTTGTTTGCTCCATGGACACAGAAACTAACATCACATATACAGAGAATCAGAGTTGTGTTAATGTGACAGGCTAATAAATTATAAATGTAATGTAAATAATTTTCAAGAGAGTAAACAGGGTCTTCCTGTTATAACTTGGATTGAAGTTTTCTGTTTGTGTGTTAGGGACAGAAAGCCTGAACTACTGTGTAAGCACAGATTCATTTCTCATTTCCATATTCTTTCCTTTTGTACTGGTATCTTTGTTATCTATCTGTACAAGGATTTGTATATATATTTTTTCTTTTTGCAAAGAAATATATAATGCGTATGACCTGATGTTTTTGAGAAAACAAAGCATGTTAGGTTTTATTGTTAATGTTTTTCTTTCTATGCAAACCCAGGCTCTTTGAAATGCATTGGCTCTTACCATATTTTATTTCTTCTGAGCGTCTATCACCTTGACATGATTTTTTGTCTGTGTTTATGTGTACACACTAACCCTATCTTCTGCAGGAAAAGAATGAAGAATGAAGAATGAAGATATCACTACTGCAAATATAATTTATAACCTCTGTTGTTTTATTTTGCTTTTGTAGGTAGTCATCAGTATCTAATCTATCAGTATCTTCTTCTTCTTCTTCTTCTTCTTCTTCTTCTTCTTCTTCTCTGTTCTCCTTCACTTTTTCTGCAGCCCAAGGCTCCCAATGCAGACTGGAGATATTCAGCTTCTCTTAGAGCAGGAATGCAAAGGTAGGACTGTTAGAACATTCTTTATTTCATTCATACCAGACATTATAGAGCATGTTATACACTTTCAATCACCTTTGAATCTCAGTAGCACCAACTATAACCTGTCCCTCCAGCAGTCCCTCTCTCCAGTTGTTTCTATCCTTTGTCCTTTTCCTACCTTAAAATAGTAATAAAAGGAAGTTGGAGATCAGTCACCTTTAAAACAGACCATAATAGTCCCATCTATGATCATATCAACAAGTAAATATGATGTCACTTGCAATGTGGATTGACAGTGTTTTAATCTGTAGAACCATACACAAACCCACCTATATAATCTTCACTCTACTGAATAAAGAGAAAAAAGGTGGGTAAATACATGATGAAAGGCAGTTTATCACAAAATAGTCCATTTTAGTCTGCCAATGAAAAAGCAATCTATCGGGTTACCCACAATCCACTGTGCAATGTGATAATGTGGCTCGCTCTAGCTGAATGAAGGTCACTGTAATAAGCATAGGGCTGTTATGATAAGATGCATTTATCTTAATGAGAACAAACCCTACTGGAATTGCATGTTCACTCAGAAGTGAACAGTATTCTGATGAACAAAGTACGGCTAGAAAACTCAATACTGCAGGGCTGTTTCTTTTTGGTTATTGGGAAAAAATTGTCAGGGGCATTGATGTCGCTATTGCTGTGACACTGAAGGACACTGGAGGCGTAAGACTGCATCGCACTCACACAGCTGTTAGCACTCTGTATGAACAGGGGCTATTGTGTGTGCAAGTGTGTAAGATCATGCATGTCTCTTGGTGTTTTATATGAAGGTGTGAATGCCTGTGTGGCTGTGAGGTATTTGTGTGACTATACATGTATGTCTCGTGTCTGGTCTAGTATCTGACCTCAGTATATGAAGAGCACTGACTAACTTAATTACATCAGGGTTAATTGGAAGAGAAGGCAGTATAATCAGTATAAATCAGTATAATCTAATAATCAAATCAGAACATATACTTATTTCTACACTGTACTCTGGGTTAATTATATATTTTCAACAACTTGTAGCTCACTTACAGAGCATTTAGTCTGATTTGGGAAGATTTGTTCTCTCAGCATTTGGTCAGTGTGAGTGGATTTGTCTGTGTGCTTAGAAAATTGAAAATAGAAAGTTATTTTTATACAAAGATTAAATTTCAGAAATCCTAGGTGTCATTCGTGGGAATGACAGAATAGATTGTAAAAAGAAGGGAGATGAAACTCATACAGTGAGGAAGAGTGGAAAGCATTAAGAAGTAGACAAGGATCATGTTTTAAGTCAGTCCCTCCTCATTAATAATAGATAAGTCCATCTCAGTGGCTCATGTTTTAGAGATATTAAAATGGCCTCCACTAAGGCAATCTAAAAATAACAGTAGATTTTAAAACAAAATCATACAATCTGCATGTACAATCTTGGTAAATTAAAAAAAATAAGTAAATAAATAAAATAAAATATGTATTATGAGAAAGACATTTGAAAGGGAGGTAGGGAGAAATTGTGAGATGCAGGGGTGTTACATAGCAACCATAACTGCCTAACACATATTTATTAGCAATTGAGAAAGACAGAAAGCACAACTAAAATGGAGGCCAGTTAGTACCCTCCCATCTCTTGGCATTCTGCAGCAAGTCACCCATATCTCATTCTCTTGTATGTACAGTACATTTCCTCACTTGCACCCATGATATTTTTTGCTTTTTGCTTTATGCTTGAACCAACATTCTTCCACAATTCATAAGAATCAACAAAAGCTCCAAGTTGTTAATGTTAAGGCAAAGGAGGATGGTTAGCAGATTTATATTTTCGTAGAATTCTATTCTTATCCAGTGAAATTGCTCTTGCTTATCTGAATTTGGTTGGAATATCAGCACAGTCTACATGCTTTATGGGCATGACTGTTTTTAAATTCTCAAAAAGCACATTTTTAAAATGTATACTAATTTCCCTGTGTTATGCTACAGACATTGCCAACCTTATCTACCCTCAATGATTTATATCCTGAAATGTAGCTTGGCAAAGGAAGACAGGTTTGCCGTATTACAAGGGTACAAACAGGCATTTTATGTTTCAAGCAATAGTAGCATAGTCTATCGTTGACCATCTAGGTTGCCGTTATTAATATTTCTGTCTGAAATGATAGTCTGTATGGCTCTACTCCATTACTGTGAATGCGAAGTCAGAGATATTCCATCTTTAACACAGTTCTCTCTTCGCACAGAGACAGAGATAATATTCACTCCCATTTACACAGCCATAACAATGAAAACATTTTATTTCATCCTGAAAAATTAAACACTTTACTGTTAGTCTCTGTTAATGATCTTTGTAATTTTCATAATTTTTTCACTAAGTTATAAATATGTATATGTAATTGCTGTTACTTATTTATTGTTCTGTTACTCAATTTATGTATTATAAGATTTGCAAGCAATTTCCTGGTTGGTTATAAGTCCTGATCCATCAAGCTGGGTCAATATACAGTATATCTGAGAGTACTGCATAATACTCTTCAAATTTAATCTCTCTTCCAGACCGTGGAATCCATGGAGTCAGGATTTAAATAAAAAGAAAACGAATAAGCTACATCTACCTAATGCATATACTTCTATTAGAGCTCCAGACATTCACTCAGAGATATATAAACTCTAATTTCAGTAATGCTCTCTTCACCAAGAGTGCATACAGTAAGCTAATGCTAAGAAGGCATAAGGTGCAATTTGTCTTCTATAAACAACCCTTACCAAATCTAGCACTGGAGCAGCTTCATTCACTATCACTAGGCAAATGTACAATGCAAAAAGATTATTCCTTTCTGGATAGGTTTAAATAAAAATCAGTTTGCTTTAGAGTACTGCAAGGATTTGCTTAAATAAATGATGTTGAGATTACGGTCTCCAGGGCATTTTAGGTTACTATATCTGTATCTACAAATGTAATTTATTCATTATGCCATTATCTTGAATAAGTCTGTTAACATCTAATTATGCAGGTTAATTAGATTGATGAAAATTCACACTCCTTGTTCTCCTCTGCATGTCTATGTATCTGTGTGTGTGTGTGTGTGTGTGTGTGTGTGTGTGTTTACGTTTACAGCTCAGTCCATATGGAGGAATCATCTGTGATGCAGGGGGCTCAGGGCGTTCTGGTCCAGAATTGGCCTACTGTCTCTAGTGCTCCTGGTAAGACACCACACTGTCTAAAATCCTGCTTTACACCAGTTCACCAGAAGGTGAACCCAGTATATTTTAAATCATACAGAATTTACAGTATATTTAATGATACTCTTCTTTGATGTAACTGCAAATACAGTGAATGTAAGAAAATTTTAATTGTCTGCTTCTTTTTACTTACTAGTACTTTTTAGTTTTAGCTTCAGAATTATTACAACATTACTCTCTGTGTATCTTTTATTGTATATCCTGCACTGACATTTGGTTCTCCTACATATCTTTCCTTCCCATTGCAAACCCAAAATAGCTTTCTGTCATATTTCCCTGCAGTTGTTTCTGAATAAGTGAAATAGCTTTAAATTGCATCTGAAACTCAAGGCCAGAAGCTAGTATGATGATGCATCCTAAATGACAGTTGAACTGAAACTGAAATGAATACCCTGAAGTATAATGTAACTGTATTTAGACTACAGAATACACAACTGATTTGGTACAAAATAATGACAGAGCTAAGATAGTTATTGTGTCTTTCTTATATCACATTAGAATCTGAAGCTAAAGCAAAATGTTTATGGCAAACCTTACAAAGCCACTAGACTACTCCTTAGACTGCTTCTCAAGTACAGAACAATAAAATTAATTTTATGAAGCAATTAAGGAATTGTACTTTTCTTCTTTATCCTCCCCCTTCATTAGAGGTTGAGATTGGTTGATTACCAAAATAACACTTATTTAGGTAAACATGTGGTTAATGACTTCAGAGAGATGTGAGGTTTTTCATAAAATTTTCTTCCTGATTTGGTTAATGTTGCCAATTCATAGTCAATAACTAGCTTTACCCTACTACACAACAGCTAGCAGTAGGGGAGGGTGAAGGCTAATTTACTTCCTCTGAGACACATAAAGCCAGGCATCACATGTATTGTTTTGTTGCACATGCATACACTCAGAGCAATGTGCTCTATGCCCTCTTCTACATACTTCTACATGAGCTCACTAACCTAACCCACTGTCACTCTAACCCAGTGTTTCGCTCTTGAACTCCTAGCCACAGATAGCTATGTCATCATAAGCATTTAAACTTGAAATCTCCAGTATGGCAAACATCTCTTGGGTGCTCATAGATTTTTATTAGGAAGTGAAAGAGGCATGTAACTGGAAAAACAGATCTATATTTACTTGCATAAAAGTACATTTAGCCTTTTTCAGTATCTCCCATTAAATCTACTCTTAAAATATGATTTAGTTAATAAGGTGCTATAAATAATAATAACCTATTCTAAAACAAGTCATGACATGACCTCATGAAGTTGGTGATGGTTGTCTTTGCAAAAGGAAAGATAGAGAATAAGCAGAGCATAAACAAAACAAAAGACTGACAAGGGCTTACAGTGGAGATGTAATTTAGATAGACATGTTTACAGTGCTCAACACAGGCCTGTTACACACACATAGACACACACACACTTTGATTATGAATGATTATTACATAGCTCTTAAAGAGGTTGCTACACAAACATTATGAGAGAACAGAAGTTGTAAGATATGTAAGATAAATGCTACCATTCTGTGCACAGTGTTAAAGCAACAGGAACACTCTGTCACAGACATGTTCCCTGCTTTATAATTATCTTCTCTAATTTTTGAGAGCATTATAGGTTACAATTGTTAGAGGGTCAGTTTTAAGTAAGCCTGTATAATGAATGTATATTTAATTACACAATTAGCAGAATAAGAGAACTACTAATTTACTGTCATGCTCACTCTGCAGGATTATGTGATT
Source organism: Hassar affinis (assembly GCA_025674545.1). NCBI lineage: Eukaryota > Metazoa > Chordata > Actinopteri > Siluriformes > Doradidae > Hassar > Hassar affinis. The sequence goes on from JAOVYV010000009.1 coordinate 5,158,337, forward strand.
TAGAGAAGTGTAGATCAGTTAACATAGGGAAAGACGCAAATCAAAATGATCAAAATCAAAATGATCAAATTGTTTAGAGAATTTACTGTCATGCTCACTCTGCAGGATTATGTGATTTAGAGAAGTGTAGATCAGTTAACATAGGGAAAGACGCAAATCAAAATGATCAAAATCAAAATGATCAAATTGTTTAGAGAATGGTCAGATTTAAATTTTTATTTGGAGAAATGCCAGCAAAGAATGCTTTTGGAGGTTCCTAAGTCTGTTTTATACCAATGACTATGTGTGATATAACACTAAGGCCTAGCCTAACACTATTGCTTCACTCATAGCTTGACAAGTAATTTTTCTACTTTCGTTGTCAAATAAACCCTCATTAATTTCTATATTGGCTCAATTAGGTGCTTTCCATAATTCCTTTAGTAAAACTTAAATACACCAGAGGTAAGCTCAGCAAAAATGTATAGTCTTATTTCTTGAATTTGAAATACGTATTGTCTAATTATACAATCATTATCATGCTGTGAGTGAGTGATATTTAATTATATTAAGGCATAAAAGCTGTGTCTCTTTTGAATGTTTATATTTAGATGTGTCATGCCACCTGGAGCTAGGATTTTATGTTTGAATGATGTAGGTACAGTATATAGGAAGCTCATAAAAGCCAGTCTTTTTCTTAGAAGACAGAAAACAAAATTACACTATTACATCAGTGAAAATAGACTCAGAACAGATACAAAAAAATATAATACAGTTATATAACGTTTTAAAGAGGGCAGGATAGAGAGGAGGGTGAAAATGAGATGGGGGCATAAAATATGGGTAGACCAAGTGGAAAAGGGAGAGAAGAAATTACTTGGGTTATGAAAATCTATTTTTTCTAATTAAGTTGGTGCTAATGACCAAATGAGCAAGGAATGTCTTTGAAAGAAGTAGCAGTGATCTCTTGCTCTCTCTTTCTCTCTTGCTCCCTATCTGAAACATGGTTATTGATTGCCTGTTGAGTCTGCGAAGTTACAGCATAGCGGTGATTGGAGAGTAAATGTTAAATGGAATTATGTACTGTAGAGTGAGTGATGTTTCAAATAACTATATCAGCATATTTATTTCCCACAGAGAATAAGTGAGTCAGCATGTGTGACCATTTATCTGTGTTGATTTGCAAATAGTGACCAAAGATAAGTTAATGCGTATTTTGAGATGATGATTGAAAATCAGTAGTGCTACCACTGCCTATCATGGGCGTGTATATGCTTGTGTGTTTATATGTGTTTTCCTGTTGGAACAGATGGAGACAGCAGCCTACACCCAGATTAAGAGAATCACATTAATAGAAGCACACTGCTTTTCTCCAAGGACTTTCTCCTATTGTGTATCGGATGTTTTTGAGCAGCAATGTACCCAACTTAGATAGAAAAAAGAGAGGTTAATCCAGAGAACATAGAGGTAGCATGTAGAGAGTGTGAAAGTGTTAACAAGAAAGGGTCCGCAATGGCTGCTGTTACTAGGAGGAAACAGACAGTGACAGAGGGAGAAAGAAAGAGATATAGAGGGTGCAGCATGACATATCGAGAGCTTAAAGGCTTACTTTCTATCAATGTCTTTGCCATAGTCACTGGAAGAGGCAGTTTCCACAGCAACCATTCATTCTCTTAATCAGAGCACAGTGAGAGAGAGAGAGAGAGAGAGAGAGAGAGAGAGAAAGAGAAAAGTGTGGGGGGAGGTGTGGTATTGTGGTGCTGAATCACTTCAGCAAAGGCCAGGCAGGTGGAATGTAAAACACATGGCAGAAGAAAATGTTAAATTGGACATGACAGATCATCATCCTTTGATCAAAATTGTCAGTGTACACTCATTGTCCACTTTATTACAAACACTAGTACATCTGCACATTCATGCATTCATGTTATCAAATCTACTACAACAGAAAACCACATTGGGTTCTACTTCTGACAGCCAAGAACAGTTAGACAGTTAAAGATTAGGGGGAAAATCACTGATAATGTCAACTGTCAGTTTGGGTGACAGGAGTGGAAACCAATGTTGTCTTCCGCTGTTGCAGTCCAACCACCTCAATTTGTGATGTGTTGTGCATACTAAGATGCTTTTCTGCTCACAGTGGTTGTGAAGAGTGATTATTTGCGTTATTATATCCTTCCTGGCAGCTCAAACCAATTTGGCCATTTTCCTCTGACCTTCCTCTGACCTGCTTGTTTTTGTTTTTGATGTTTTTGTTTTTCACACCATTCTGCATTGTTTGCAAAATTCCCAGTATTGGCAGTTTATGTTATACTCAAACCAGTGCATCTGGTGCCAACAACCATGCCATGACCAAAGTCACATAGAGCATCACACTTTTTCTTGATTCTGATGTTTGAACATATGAACAGAAGCTCTTTATGAATCTACATTCTAACAGTCTGGAGAAGGCCCTCATATGGCTGTGAAAGTCAGGTGTCCACAAACATTTTTTGCTATACAGTGTATTTTGAAAGGGTGATGGAAAAAAAGTAAAGTAAGATGGAAAAACAGCATAAAACAGATCATACCTGGAAAAATAGGCAAGGTGAAATGCTGAGGGGAGGATGGAAGGCAAAGAGAGAGAGAGAGAAAGAGAGAATTAGGAGGAAGAGAGGTGGATGACTTTTTCCATACTGGCAATTGTGCCAACCTGTGCTGCCCTATGATGCAGAGCTCGTACATGATGCCATATGTCCGCATGCTGACAACACACTCAGTAATTCATCTTGTGCTTCAGAACTCTGGTGTAAGAGCCTGCTCTGAAATCCAGCAGAATTATATGAGCATCAGTTTATGAACACTATGCAAAGCATATGCTTTTATTATTTTAGGAAAGTCCAAATATTCAGAACACAAAGGCTTTTATATGGCTATATGTTTACAACCATCAAATACGCATTTGAAATATTTTGTATTTTAAACACCTCTTTTATATACATCTATCAGAACCACTGTTGTAAAGTTGTCAAACATGAATTTGATAATAATTGCATACTAGGTTTCAAATAGACTTTGCATATTCATTTATATTAACTCTATATCCATATATGCATACTAACTGCATATTTATTCCTTTAACTATAAAATGATAAATAATCATTCATAATTATGTATTACCTTTAGAATCATTTCTGAATAAAATAATTACCTTTTTAAGCTGTCATATATTTAACCCATGGTATGACCCCCAACCACCACCAGAAAACCAACCTCACCCATCCTGAACCAGCACCACACACATATGCACACAGACACAAATGGGTTTCTTGGCTGAATGTACACAAATCCTGTCTGTGCCATCTGCTGTGTTTTATCAGGATTGCTGAAGCCAGATAGACCTAGGTGTGGCATATCTTCACATACAGACAATAAGTTGACTATATAAGCTGCAGTTAATAGTGGATTCTATATAAAATGCTCTTAAGCGCTATTAAAAATGTGTATTTTATTTAAATGTATAAAATATCATTGTGCAGGTATTGTGCACTATTTCAAATACAGCTACATAATGCAAAAGGGATTAAACTAGTAGCTTCCATGTTAAATCCTGAATCATAGGATTTATTATGAAATACCTCTCCAAAAGCACACAAAGATGTCAAATAGTATATTTTTTTCTCATTGGTGTGGCCTAAAAGCTTGTGGCCAGCTTGTGCAAAATTGCACACCTTCATTAACATCGCTTTGCTCGTAATTTTTTTTTTTATTAGACAAGCTGGCCACTCGCTGTAATATTTTTCATAGCATCTATATTGCTTATTAAACTTTTGTCAATGATCACAGGAAATAGCAAGTTTATCCACATTCTACATGAAATGCAAGGTCAATGTTTGTAGTAAACGCAAGGAGATTTTTGTATTCTACTTTCTATATGAGTGGAGAAAATGCACTTATACCTAAAACCTAAGAGCAAATAATGCAAAGAGATACAGTGTCAAATAGTCATGGAAATACAAAATGAAATAAAAATGTTAAAAATGTGTATAAATAAGGTGTCTAAAGCATATAGAGAAAAAAGGAAGAGAAATGGAGAGAGTTTTTGTGCATAATTGTTGGCTAAGTGAGTCAGGCAGCACCCTCAAACCCAGTTCTTTCTCTCTCTCTCTCTCTCTCTCTCTCTCTCTCTCTCTCTCTCTGTAAGTATACAGTACAATTTGACATTTATATATAGTACATCTTTGTTTCACAGGTTGTGATCTGTTTCACAAGCTGTTTTTCCTCCCTTTAAATGCTGTTGCAAAAAGAACATACAAACATGGTTCATCATCTGGGGTGATTTTTGCCTTTATTAAAGAGAAAATATGTGCTGGATTCTTTAATTTATTAAAAAATGGCAGAATAATTCTTTTTTTTTCTTTGATGGGGAAGAACAGATTTATATTCTGCAATGGAACGTGAGAGTTGTTCGTCACTATTGCACATTCTGCTGTAGTAAGCACATTCTTGAGAGAAATGCTATAAGGAGACATCATAAATGAACAGCTCTTACATTGACATGACCATTCACACACCACTGAACACAGTCTCTCAAACACTACTAGTATTACATGATCAGCCTACAGACATTAAGTAAGGAAGCTGTGTCCCAAAAAAAATTTACAAAGAAGGTCACAGTTGTGTTGACTAATCTTGACTGGTATGTCTCACAAAATGTAGAGTTGGGCAGTGTATGTGTGTGGTTGGGTCTGTGTGTGACTGTCTGAAGGTTTCTAAAACTCATTATTCATTTGGTTTTCAGTTTGATCAATCCCTAAATCTAGCACTTGTTATGGCCCCTTATCATATGTCAACTATTAAGTTTAGGAATCACATTATCAACATTTTTATCAATATTTGTACCCATTTCTTCTCACTGTAACTATTAATGTTTGGCCTATCATTTGTTTAAAGTGCTGCTTTATTTTGTCAGCTGTATTTTTGGATTAATATGTTACTGGGTTGTTATCCTTTTATTATTGTATACCTCTTTTCTATTTCCCTCTTCTTCAAGTGGCTTTTGCTGCTTGCCAGGCCACCATTGAGCAAGAATTTGTTTTTAATTATTTGTCTGGTAAAATTAAAGGTTAAAAAAAATACAAAAAAGTCATCCTATATGTTAAAATGAAATCAGCCTCAGACAATATATATTTTTGCACTCTGAATTTTAGGAATATGATATCTGACAGTCATGTCATGACACTGGGAAGATCAAATGACAGTCATATGTAACTGTTTTAGAAAAGCTGTATCTCCCCTTATCCATGCTACAGCATGAAAATTACATTTTCACATTTACCCACATGGAGGGGCAGAAGTGAAAAATCAAAAGCATAGTTTTAGTGTGGGTGGAAACAGAAAAAATGTTAAGAAGCATTTTCATATTTTCTTGTGTCAAAGAGGACCTTTTAAGCTTACATTTAATGAAACATAAAATGTAAATATTATACAATACAATGACAGCAGAGATGATGTTCACTAACCAACATTTAGCCCAATGTTAATGTTGGCTACATTACCAACACTAGTTTATGCTAGATTACTTAGCAAATGTTAGATAGGTAGCAAAAATAAACCAATGGGTAATTTGGTTCTTATTAGCTAGCTACATGTATTTAACATTTTATTTGCTAACTGCACATACTTTAATATTATTTATAGTGGTTTCCATCCCTTCTTCTGTGTTCAGAGTTGAATTTTTCTGAATTTGTTTAGACTGTATACAATAACAATAGCACTCATTTGAAGAACGTGGTGGCTTGGTGGCTTCTCTAAGATTAGGGTTTCCTCTACTGAGACAGATGTATGTGACACACACATGCACAGACACACACAGAGCAGACCAGCATGGTGACTCATGTTAACCCACAGACAGCCTGAAGGATAAGACTTCACACTGATCTGACTTCACACTTGCCTGTGCATACTTCCTCTTCTTAGCTTATGCTAGTGTTAAACTAAACAGTGAAACTTACACAAATGTATAATTTCCTTTTCAAGGAATCTATAGCCACATTTTATCTTTAAAAGAGCGTAAACTCAGCAAACTGTGAAGGTGTATGTGTGTATTCATGTGTGTGTTACTCTCTGCCTTCCTGTCAAGTGTGTGTTTACCTCTGTAAAAATGCCAGCCTTTCTTCTCTGACCTTTCTGTCTTCCTGCTCTAATGGGTTGGACCCAACATGTAATTCTGTGCTGTCGGCTCCTGATCCATTCTTTTCCTTGGCTGTCTAATACTGCATGCTTATCTGTGCTTGTAGAAATACAATTGCCTATGCCATTAACAATAATCTCTGTCTTTCTTTCATAGATAATGAGGGAGGTGAGGTGTCTCCTCCTGTAGGCGCTGGTGTGGACAGTAACAGTTGGCATTTTCGATATGGTCCAGGCCCTGGTATGCCCCCTCAGCATCTGAAGCCAGGTGAGGTCCCACCTGAAGCCTTCATCATCCCTGGCTCTCCTGCCATCATCTCTATCAGACAGGGGCAGGATGGTGATGAGAAGGGTGACTTCATCACATTTGGCAAGAAGGAGGAGGCTAAGAAGAAGAAAAAGAAGAAGAAGGAAAAGGAGAAGAAGGACAAGAAGGAGAAAGGGAAAGATGATGATGACTAAAAATAGACATCCTAAGTTTATATACATAAGACAGAGATCTCAACAGGGGTCATGATAAAACTGATTAATAAGATTATTGGTTAGGAGATTATTTTAGATTTATTTTCCTCATTTTGAACTAAAACAAATATTTTATGTTGAGTCATGATGTCTGACTCAACATGAAGTCTCTAATTAAGATCTTTGATATTTCTGTCTCATGCTATCAAAATTGGCCTTGCATAACATTGATGATCTTATTGATTGGTTTTCCTCCATGCTTACCATGCTTGACCACACAATGTTCTGTTGCTTTCTGATTGCTGTTGACACCTCTGTCTTATTTATCATTGTGGTTTCTGTTTTCTGATTTAGGAAGGTTAAAAGCAGTACACCACTTCTGATTATCAAGAGACTTATCAAAAATAGAAAAAGAGGAAAAACATGAACAAGATACAAGGGGAGAAGGATAAGTTTTGAGATTAGAAGTGGGGTGTGTTCTGGTGTAAATATGGTGCCAACAGAGAATGTGTGCCATGTTGTAATGTAAAACTGGTTTACTATAAGAGACAATGCTAATCTAATGCTTCTGCTTGCTCTTCCCTGTGTCTTTGTCTACACTATGGAGAAGTATCTCAAATCCATACGGAGCATGTGGACACACTCATGTGACACCCAGCAGCAAAATACAAATGAAAAAAGAAAGACAAAACAGTGGTGAACGGTAAAAATGCAAGCACATTAAGTTTACCAGCACTCTCTCCCAGTCATTATAAGCAAAAGTTATCAAAAAATCTAAAATTAAACAGTTATATACATGCTTGTACAGGGTCAAACGTTAACACTCCACTAATTATAGCTTCCCTTTCATTGTGCCTATTTTTTTTGAAGATGCAGCTTTGCATCAGAAAAAGTGTGATTACTTACAGGGCTGTCTGGCCAAAGCTGCCTGGCAAAATCTGAAAACTGAAAAGCAGCAGAGACTGGTGCATGTAGTGGTGACTGAGCTACATAAACAGCAAAGAAAGATTACTGGATAAAGCAAACATGTGGGTAGTGTTGCTTAGATGGGTAGCTGATATAGTTGTACAATACATGTAAAAAAAAAACAGTGTTAGTGCTAATGTACAAAACATGCAACCATCCCCTGAAAACTTTCAATGACTTGAAGCGTTTGCTTTGAATGTTTGATATCGCTGCCCTTGAGCTTGTTTTCTATTAACCTTAAACTCTGACCTTTAACCCTATTTTGTGCCTGCTTTCTCATCGAATATGAGGATGTGGTGTATGAATTTTGTCCTGTACAAAATACCCTTGCATTTCTGCTTGGAAGACTAAAACATGTTCAACTTGGATTAAAAATATAGGTTGATTTGTGAGTGTTGTTTTAGCAAAAAAAATGTGTTTTTTTAAGATCTGTTTTATAAGCTTTAATTGACCTATATTGCATTTGTACAGCACATATTTTGCTCTCTCTGACTCTTTCTACCCTGGCTTTATGCTCTGTTCTGTTTTGAATGTAGAATAGGCCGGGTATAAACATTGTACTGCACCAAGGGCACTGAACATCACTCCTGTGCGTAAGTGTGTCACTAGTGAACAGTATAATTGCTGCCGGTCCTTGTATTTCACTGCTTGTATTTGTCAAGGGTAGAATGGAGAAAATAAAAGGGAGAGTCAAGGCATGGTCAGGGGGTGGAGTTTAACCAGAGCATGACATGATGTGAATTGGCCAAAGTACTGAATTGCCAGTTTTACCTATTTGAAATTCAGTTTTCCCTGTTGCTTTTGCATTGGAAATTGGACTGAGATGGTTACTGAATTATTGCAGTACAAAGCCTAGAAATAGTCAGACTCCACCCCAGATTCCAATCTTTGCACTGAAAGCTTCATGCTTCTGCTCTGTTGGATCCCTCCCCCTGTCTGTTTACACTGTACAACCTCATGACTTAAACCAATGTCACAATGGCTCAGCTGTGACTGCTGCATGAACTAACCAGAGGGAAACTCTTACTATATAGATATATGAATATAGATATAGATTGCTATAATTTTGCTATTTTTTGTTTATGATTTGTATCCATTACATGCACAAGAGATTTGCATATGTACCGTCTCTGCCAAGCCTTTGCATAATGATATTTTCCCCACCCACTCAGTGTACATCTACCATGTTACTAAGCTTTCTCCTTATTGGTAACTGCTTTATAGTGTGATGCCCTAAAGCTTCAATCCTTATTGTTCTTTTGGTTTTGTTTTTGAGAAACTAAAGCGAAGAAAAAAACACATTTGTGTATGGCTTTGACATACTGATCTAACACTTTATTATTGTAACTAAATTACTATGTATGACAACACTATCTCTTTTCCTTCACCTTTCGCTTTCAAGGATAAAAAAAACATAATGAAAATGTAAAAAAAAAAACCTGATGTAAAATACAGTATATGTAGTGTATGCTTGTACCTAGTGAGCGTTCATACCATCATTATTTCTCAGTGTCTGGTAGTGGTAAGTAGGTGGTAAAGCACTGTCCAAATGGGCAGGGCTCATCTGTTGTATATTTTGTACACCTGCTCATCAAACTGTGACAGTAAAGTAGTAAAATCCATTTCTCTTTCTCATTTTTGTTTCATTTTGATGAACAAGGTGGTACTGTGTTTTGATTAATAAAGCACCAAAAAAATAAATAATGTTTTCTTTCTTAATAATGTGACAAATGATCAACACCCCATCACTTCTGTGAAAAGATATTTTGCATGATGATCTGTGAGAATCCTAAAAAAAAATACACACACACACACATATAGATAGATAGATAGATAGATAGATAGATAGATAGATAGATAGTAGCATAAATAGTATTAATACAGTGGAGGAAATAAGTATTTGATCCCCCACTGACTTTAAAAGTTTTATAACAAAAAAATAAATGAAACATCTC
>JAOVYV010000009.1:5246743-5257576 GCA_025674545.1 Hassar affinis
CCCTTGCGCTCAGAGTTGCCGGCTGGGCACCGGCTCCCCCGTGACCCCGTAACTGGGAATAAGCGGTACAGAAGATGGATGACTGACTGACTGACTGACTGACTTAATCAGTTCTTGAGATAGTGTGTGAGTTGCAGTGCCCTCTAAGGATGAAATTTCATGAAATTTGGCATGCATGTAAAGAATGTAGTAGTGATGCAGGGTGTGAAATATTGTAAAGTTTGAGCCTTTACATCACAATAGGTTGGCCAATTGCTTTGAACATTATTCAGTAGGTTGTACTACTCAGCAAGTGAATCGTAATGACACGCTTCATCATGACGATTCATCATTTTTGGCAAAATGGTTTTCAAGCTATTGTCCAAAAACAGCTTTAAGCTCACCCCATATCAGGGGTCGCTAGCACACACATATGGACACAAATCTTGTATTCTGTATCTGACATGTGGTGCTACAACCATACCAAGTGTCTAAGTGTATGATATAGTACTTGTACATTTGAATAATTCCAGTTCTGCCTGTCTGCACCATGGGGTTCTGATCTTTCGAGTGATGTATCAGGAATCTTGGAATAACAAAGAATTCTCAAGATTAGACCACACCCAGGCCTCAGACACACCTGATGAGGGATATTAGCTGCTTTTATTATGTTTCTTATTGCATTCATTGCTCATATCACAAGGTAAAAGGTCAATTTAAGGTGATGTGAAGTTGACTGGCTGGCAGTGCAGGCGTGCTTCATAAATGATCAATATTTATATGTGTGTTTTTACAATAACATGCCACTGAGCTAGAGAGTTTCTACTACAGATATTATCAGATCTGTGCATAGCCATTAGCAATAAACAGTAGGCATGTTTCATCCACATACACATGCACTCACACAGTGGGTGTTCCTCCATTTTCCTTGCAACTAAACTATACACACACACAAGCCATTGTCAGCTCCTGAGGGCAGAATGGATCATTTCGTACAATTTTTTTGTTATTTCTGTCTCAGAAAATGATGGTTATAACAGAAAATCGGACTAAAGGCGAATAATTTTGGGCTGTTTTGTTTAGTGGTACAGACTGCAGAAAGAGCACCAAGTAACGTGAGTCAGGGAGAAGGAGCAGCGATCATTATTTCCATTGTTATTGCCTCACTGTTCTCCTCCAGCAAAGCCTGCTTGGCCTCTAGAGTTTCCATGAACACAGTTGTGTGCAGGGAAGACATGAGCTGGAGTGTGTCAGAGAGTGGAAAAGGGAGAGAGGAGGTGTGGGGTGGGTTGTAGGGGTAACCTTATATCTACAGCTCTGTTAGAAGAAAAGACCTGGTGTGAACACAACTCTGAACCCTAAATGTGTTAGGGGGTTAGAATAGGTTTTAATTGTGTTGTTTTGCATTGTTTAGCTATGCTGTTGTGTGTGTGTATGTGTGTGTTCTGAGCATAACTGGGCATGCTGGAGACTGGGGGAGGGTTTCATTCTTTCTGGTTCAGCTTGCACAGGATGAGACAGTTATGAGCCAAGTACTGTATCATACTGACACGAATAGGAGGGAGAACAGATCCACATAAACACATACAGCTGAATGTTCTCTCACACATCCATGCGTCACATTCTTGCCTTCAGTGTTTTGAGCTCTAATTTTGATCCAGCTGTGGTTTGTTCTAACAGTATCAACCTGTGATTTTTTTTTCACCATATAGAAGCCTTATAGAAACCTTACCAGTTTCTGTAAGGCTTTCTATTCAGTCTTTCTGTCATGGTTGGGAGTCCACAAGAGCAAAGCTGGCTATGGTGTCTGAGTGGGTGGGATGGCCTGACTCTTTAACCTGTCAGTCAGAAAGATGCTAACCAATCATATGCATCTGCGAGCTCATAGATGTAAAAGAGGGTAGATAGCACGTTCCTCTGTGTGTTCAGCTGTACTGGAGGCACATGTTAGGCTTCAGTCTCCTTGCTTGGTAGTTGTGTGATAGGGGAGATCTGGATAGGGGGTGGAAATCGGGAGAAAATGAAGTGACAAAAGTGTGGCATAAGAATTCATCCTCTGTGAACTTTTAACCTTTTTGTAGTGTTATAACCTGGAACTGAAATGTGCAGTTTCAGGTTGTAACACTACACAATGGGGAAAGGTTCTATATCAAGGATCTACACAAACTCTATTCAACAAATGATGTGACTTTTGTTGCAGAAGTTGCTATAGTACTAATGTAGGGGTGTCACAGGAATGAGGGTGAACACTTGTGTTATCACAGCTTTTTATGTATTCTCTTTGTGAAGGAGGTTGTGTTTTCAGATTGTTTGTTTGTTTGTTAGTTTGTCTGAAAAACTACAGGGCTGATTTCATGTAGCATGGTGGAAGGGTGTAGTATGGGTCAAAGTAGAACCCTTTACATTTTGGAGCAGCTCTGAATTGTGTGGTGGAGCCATGTATTATTTTCAACTTTTGTTATCATTGAGTGAGAGCGCAGAATGAACTGAATTTGATGCATATGTTAAACCATTGAGAAACCAAAGAGACTGCTATTGTTTGTATACCCTCTTTTTCGAGGGAGACCTGGCCAAGACGGTATGTAAAACATGAACATACAGAACTGAGAAAATACATGATGTACAGTCCCTGTTACATATCCCAAGCACATTTCAGTTTCAAAATTGTAACAGTACAGAAATGTGTAAAAGTCCAAAAAGGGGTGCATACTCCTGCAAGCCACTCTGTCTTGATCTAAAATTGTACCTGTATCACCAGGCCCTAATATTTATAAATATACTTTCAGCACTGTACATTCCTTCCCTCACACTTTATACTCAAACACCCAGCTGTTTGTTCTGTCATGCCGAATGTCAAAAAACATTCTTTTTCCTTCTCTTTCCTCTGCAGAAGTGAGTGAGGCTACTAACACACTGGGTCCTGGCACCATGGGCCTGAGCGCACGCTACGGTCCCCAGTTCACCCTGCAGCATGTTCCTGACTACCGACAGAACGTCTACATTCCAGGTAGCACTGCCACGCTCAGTGCCAACCCCCAGCAGCCCCAGCAGCCTCCTCAAGCACTGCCTGCTCCACAGGTCACCAGCGCCCAGATCGAGCCACCCAAAGCCCAGACGCCTGCTAGCAAGAAGAAGCTCGCCAAAAAGGAGAAGAAGTAAAGAGAGAAAGAGAGAGTGTGTGCTGAGTTGGATGAGGTTTTGCTTTTAGTGTCAGGCTAGATAAAGTAGAAGTAGAGTGGTGTGAGGGTCAAGGGTTATGGATGGAGATCAACTCTTGTTTCTTCACACGTGGGTGAGCGTTTGTGCACTTGTTGTTTCAGAAGTATGAAATTAATGAGAAGAAATCAGTGTGCAGCTCCAGCTTTTTTTGTGTCCATGTTATTCTCTTGGTTTTTCATCCATTTCAATCCTGCCACTGACTTCTATGTAATATAAGCACCTGTGGCTGGATTTGTGTTTTATGTACAAATTTCACATTGGGATTAAGTTTTCTTTGGCTTTCTTGTCAGTCTGAATGTTCCTGAGGTTGGGAGAGTGAACTAAGATGCTGGTTGATATTTTTTTAAGCTTTTAAAGGGCAGAACATTTTACATATATATATATTCATTACAGTATATAACAGTAGAGGGAGAAAGGTAACCTGTGACAGACATCTTATTGACAATAATGTGCTTGGATTTGTATTAGAGACTTTTGATTTCGAGCTGCATTTGCTGGCCTTATTGACAGATGTTATCACAGGTCTTGTAAAATATCTCATGTTTTGATTTTGTTGCTGTGTATCAGTTACCACTGTTGGACTTTAGGTAAATATAACACAGTGTAAGGGTTTAGATTTGGGGAATCTTTGTTAGAATAACACAGATAATCATTTTTGCATGATGCTGAACAGTAGAAAACTATGCATTGCATGCCTGATAAAAAAAAAAAAAATCCCCAAAAGTGAGATTTAATTGTATGCCTTCTTCAGTTTTTTTAACCTGAGTCCCATCAGGGAATTTGAGTGCATTGTGATGTTCAGGTAAAGTTCCAGAGATAAAATATAATATAAAATAGACTCAAACACTATATCTGCTATTTACATAAATAAAATTACTGCCCCATAACTTAGAAACCTTAAAACCTATTCCAGGGCAAATGTATTATGCAAATTTGGATGTTTTCTACTCTTCTGGAAGAGTAACAAATGAACGTTGTGCTTATAATGAAGATGGCAGTAAGTAGATGCTGTACACTGAAGTACCAGAAAAACTGGTATACCCGTTAATACTTCGTATGTCCTCCATGGGATCTTGGAGGGAACATTGCACAGTCCTCACGCTGATGTTTGTTGAGGCTCCAGCATTGAATTCCGACATTACTTGAGGCAGTGTTGCATGCCTATTGCGTGAAACGATTCTTGCCAGCAGATGCTGGTCACATTCACCCAGGGTCTTTTTACGACCATGCTGCTGTCGTAAGTTCAAGGGTTTGCCAGAATTCTTGAAACGCCAACAAGTAACCTTGAATGTACACCCTTGAAATTTTCATACGTGAAAATCCAAACTTTGTTTCTACCTCTGACCCATCTCACGAGCTCCAACTATTAAACAATGTTGAAAATAGCAAAAACTTGCCATTCTAACAATGTCACTTTATATACGCGCCGGAGGACGCGACTAGTGAAATGCATAAGTGGTGTTGCTATGTATTTTGCATAGGTGTACCAGTTTTTCTGGTACTTCAGTGTACATAATAACGTTGTTCCAAATAAGTAATCAGGACTGACCAGGCACAGACTTACATAATATGTCCATGAATAGCTCTAATCACCAAAATGTGATTATATTCCTCCTCTTTTCAGTTTTTCTTATTTTTTCATTTCTCCACTCAGTCTTCATTTGGTGAATATTAACTTCACCTGTCAATCCAGAAAAGTCCAAAAATGCACAATCGAGAAGAATTTTTTTTTTTTTTTTTTTTTTTTAATCTGAGCCTGAACCGCAGGCTTACTACTGGAATGTGTTACATAGTGTTTTTTTAGTAAAATATAAAAAAAAACAAACAAACATGTATAAATAAAGAAAATGATCATGCAAATCGTTACTGTCGCAGACGTAGTTATTTAGCACACGAAGGCCGACTAACTCAACTGTAAATAAAGAGATTAACTTTTAAAAAAGGTGAAACACGTAGTCTAGAAACCTGTGATGTTTGTGCATATATTTTTGTGTTTTCCTCTCCTTCCTCTCTGATCACCCTTAAATAAATAGACACGCCGTAAATAATAAAACCCTACTTCTGTCCATCCACTCTTCTTTTGGGAATTCTATGTGCATATGTGCAGGACTGCTTCTTAATGTCTATATGAAGAAACAAATATAAATATTATGTGTGTGAGTGTGTGTGTGTGTCTGCCAATGGCTTAATGCTCTGTACCCACTTAAATATCATCCTTATAAAACACTAATACTCCCACCTGCTCCTCAGTGTTACACTTATTTTATATGCTAATATTTATATTGCTGTTTTTTTTTTCTCTTGAACACTGACATTTCAAATAAAAAGGTTCTGAAAATTCACTTTTGCTGACTGATGATTGTTGATTGGTACTCTTTTAATTGATACACATAATAATAATAATACATAATAATACCATAAGAACTGTCACAGTGTTTTGTAAATGTTGTCTTATATATATTCATTCATTCATTATCTGAACTGCTTATTCCTATTTCTGGGTTACGGGGGAGCCGGTGCCTAGCTGGCAGCTTAAGGCGCAAGGCAGGAACAACCCTAGACAGGGCGCCAATCCATCATAGGGCACACACACACACACTTTAGAGACACCAGTCAACCTAACATGCATGTCTTTGGACTGTGGGAGGAAACCGGAGTCCCCAGAGTAAACCCACGCGGACACGGGGAGGACATGCAGACTCCACCCACCAAGCCACCGTGTCGCCCGTTGTCTTATATATTCAGAGATAAAAAGAAACAAGACAAACACAGAGAAAAAAATGACTGCAAAATCGCTAGTGTTTCTCAGTAGCATGTATATTTTTTAAACTGATATTTAATATACGGTCTTCAGAAATGTTTGGATTTCTGAACAAGCAGCTGAGTTTACTATATCTATAGCTACTATATGACTATAGCTAATATAACTCTCCATTAACATAAGGGTTTGTCCACATGACCTTAACATACAGCTGTGGCGAAGAAATGTATAAATAGCTCAGTAACTGCCCTAGTTGTCGAGTTGAGCATCAGTGCAGTATAAAAATGGATCATTACAATTTTATTACTGACAGAAGGAAATTATCTGTGAGATGTATTTTTAGCATGTACACTGATCATGAGATTGAGTTGCATGGCTCAATAGTGTGTTATGTATTGAGTGTGACTCTGGAGATGATCTAGATAAGCTAGCTAGTTTGTCTTCTTAGATGTGTGCCAAGCCAAAGCGTGATGTTTAAGAGACTGGACTACTGATCAGAAGGTCATGAGTTCAAATCCCAGCACCATCACACTTCCACCCTTGAGCAAGGCCCTTAACCCTCAACTGCTCGGTTATATAAAATGAGATAAATGTAAGTCACTCTGGATAAGAGTGTCTGCGGAATGGACCGGTTTTAAATGTAAATTGAAAAAATATCAAGGCAGAAGTCGAGTGTAGCAGCTCCTCCATATTTCTTTTATTGAGCAATGAAACCATCTCAAGACCAGGGCTCAAGAGCTGTGAGGTCAGCGTTCACCTAGATTTACATTACATTTTACATTTAAGGCATTTGGCAGACATCTTTATCCAGAGCAACTTACATTTATCTCATTTACACAACAGAGCAGTTGAGGGTTCAGGGCCTGGCTCAAGGGCCCAGCAGTGGCAGCTTCACTGTGGTGGGATTTGAACTCACATTGGAAAAGAGCATATTTTTAAATAAGGTAATAAGGAATGTATATTTAAGAATGACAATGTGACAAAAAATATTGGGAAAACTGCTTCCACAATAGAGTTTAATTAAATAAATACACAATGAGTGTAGGCTATTTGCTGCAAGTGTAGGATGCTGCAATTTCAAAGGGTTAAAGATCATAAATGATATGGATAACCCGAAGAAAAACATTTTGTAAGCATTAAAATAAATGCATTGCCTTTTTATCTTTAGGAGTACTCAAGTGATGAACGTTCAGTGTCAAATATAAAAAAAGGCCAGAAAATGCCATTTTTGCTACAAGTTGCTCTAAACTCAACTTTACAAGTTAACAGTGCAAGGATATGTGCTTTATCTCGGAGCTATTTCCTGCTGCTAGCCTGCAAGCATGCAGATGCTGTGCTATTCAGGCTAACTTTTCCAGGCAGATATTTATGCATGCTCAGCAGGCCTCAAAGGAGAGGGAGGGAGCAGCTCACTAACACAGAGTCCCCTTTCAGGCCCTTTTTTTTACTTGTTTTTGATTCATTCTTCTTCTCTGAAAGGCTCTCTCCTAGCTTCTCCTGCCAGAATGTCAGTGCGTTTTCTCAGCTGTGAGTTTAGAATACAGATGAAGCTTCAGCAGTTTTGGGGAACACAGATAATAGAGGTGAAAATAAAATCGTACAATCTAAGGTCTGGCTATACTCCTCATTTCGAGATATTAGAGATATATATTAGAAAGTTTGCTTCTGGGGGGAGGTGATTATACTGTATGTCTTTATTTCTAGGGAGAATCAGAACTAGAATATGAGAACTTTTGGCTTTGGTAAAAATAAATAAATAAATCCAGCACAGCTGTTGTAACCATGGAAAATGCTTCCTGTCTGAATCACCATCTGAACAAGTGAGCAAAATAAATAGCAAGGAAAGAATACAAAGTGGTAAAAAATGAATAGAGTTTAACCAAAAGGGGGATCATAATCTAATCTTCAGTGTAAAGGAATGTTATCTGTCCAGGAAAGCACTGAATTCTCTTCTTCCTGTCTGAACACTGAACAATCACTTCTACCCAGGGAAAAAAACTGCTTGCCTGAATAGAGCATGGCAACCGAGACAAATCCTCAGCCCCGGTAAGATGAGTTTGATCATTAGTGTTAGGCACAACTCACAGATTTGTGTAACTGTAGGTTTAGAACGCACCATAAAGACAAGCAGCTCAGAGAGCTGTTACAACAGTAGCTCATTACAACCAAGTGATTAATGTTTAGAATAATATCATTAATATCAATGACATGCAGCAGAGAGAGAGAGAGCAAGAGAGAGAGAGAGCAAGAGAGAGAGAGAGAGCAAGAGAGACAGACAGATAGAGAGAGAGCGAGAGAGAGAAACAGAGAGAGAGAGAGAAAGAAAGAGAAAGAGAGAGATTGAGAAAGAGAGAGAGCGCAAGAGAGACAGACAGACAGAGAGAGAGAGACAGGCAGAAAGAGACAGCAAGAGAGAGAGCAAGAGACAGAAAGAGAGACAGACAGACAGACAGACAGAGAGAGACAGAGCAAGAGAGAGCGAGAGAGTGCAAGAGAAACAAACAGATAGAGAGAGAGAGAGCAAGACAGAGAGAGAGCAAGAGAGAGAGAGAGCAAGAGAGACAGATAGAGAGAGAGACAGACAGACAGAGAGAGAGCAAGAGAGACAGACAGACAGACAGGCAGAGCGAGAGAGAGAGAGAGAGACATAAAGAAACAAGTAGAACAAGATGGTTTTGGAATTTTGTAGAATGCTACTGGTTATGGAGGATTTAAACTGGTATATCATGTTATTTTATGCTGGTTTAATGAGTGTACACAGCCATGACATTTTTTTCGTGTATATGTAATGCACTTGAACCGTGTTCAGATCATAGAGTGGCTGTCATTCTTAAACTAAGCACCACCCTTGTGGCCTTCTCTGCTGCATGGAACGCACCCAAACCTCAACTGCTTTAAACAAACCTACAATCTGGACTCATAGCAAGAAAATGCTCATTCTCTATCTTTAGAAAAGCATGTTGACTGCAGTGACGTGTGCGGGTGCGCGAGCAGGTTTGTCACTCAGGCAGTCCACGAGAAGGTTCACACATTTTAATGAAATCCAGACACTCACAGCAATGGCATTTCCCACTCACTACTCAGAGCGAAGCGTATAATAAGAGCAATGTGTGAAATCTGCTACGCATTAAGACATTCCAGAAACCTTTCTTTACTTCGTCAACTCTTTCACCGGGATTTCACTTGTACACGGTGCGAACTACAACATACTGCGTGGAGCTGAGTTCTGAGTTCTTTTCTTTCTACATTTATTTGATTCCAGCAAGGTGAGGAACAACGACGTGGACGGGAGTTCGTGTGCTCGTGTGCGGTATAAATCTTTTACTGTGGTACACTGTGAGGAAGCTTCTGTGAGGAAGCATCTTTGAAAGGCAAATGTCTAACAAGTCACCATGGCAAAGACACACACACACACACAAACAACCAAGTACTCACGAATCCGCTTCACATGCACTCTCCAGGAAACACACAATATTGAACTTGTTCTGTTCTAACCATAAATATTGCCAAGAGCTTGTGGTTGTATGTAGAAATATCTGTAAAACCTCAGCAGACATTAAATTTGAAGAGTTCTTTGGTCATAGCTCCACTATGAAGCTGCTATAGAGATATTTTATATGATGATACACATCATACACACTGTTTATCAGAATGGGCTTGATGAAGACTGTGGGAAAACACACACAGACACTTTAACAACAACAATAATTATAATGTGTCCTGTGCCCAGAGAGCAAAAGACCTCAGCGTTGCACAGTCATGTGAACTCACAGAAACATCCAGCTACCGTCAATCTGCGATTGGTCAAGCATTCTGGACAAACGGGTGGCTTGGTTCACAGTTTCAACAGAAAAAATCAGGATTGTTCAAAACCTCTGAAGGAATGGAAGGGGTTGATCAACTTTTCTGCAGAAATGGGTAAGAGTGGTACTACAAGAGGGGGTTATTTAAAAAAAAGTACCAAGCACAACTCTATCTCAAGGATTCTTTGGGACATTAAGGAAACTTTCTGAAGGAATTCTACTTAAGACCATGTTAATAGGTCTGTTGCCAGGTTTCCTTAGAAGAACAAACAGAAGAAGGTTTAAGTGCTCTAGATTTTATTGGTTTTTTTTTCAAGTATATCTGCTTCTCTATCATAGACCCGTTTTTTAGAAAACAGTCTCTGGAAAACAGCTGTTGGAACTGTACATCTAAGTTAGCTAAATGAACTGGGGCTAAGACAGCAGAGAAAAGTGGGTGGTCTGCAAAATGAGAGTGAAAGAAGAAGGGAAGAGGGAAAGAAAGCTAGCTGTGTGTTCCATTATGTGCTTTCTTTATTCTGACACTCTAACAAGCTGAGGGGCTATAAGCCCCAGTTCACCCACAAATACCACTCTCACACACACACACACACAAAGAACGTAACACACACACACAAAGAACGTAACACACACACTTAAAGAGAATGTAACTAATTAACTCTACATTTTACCCACTGCTCCCTGTCTCATCTTTTGTGTCACTCTGCCCCTTGCTTTCCTCATCAATATTCCCTGTCTTCTCCCTATCCCTCTATTCCTTAAATGGTAGAGTGGGGATCAGAACTAAGATCACTTTTAAGATGGTGTAGGAAGAACAGCCAAAGAAAGGAATGGCCAGAGAAAAGTGGACCATATAAGACAAAGAAACATGGCAATATGAAACATGAAAAGATGCTGGACATGAAGACAATAATGGCAGGTCAATGCGTGGAAAACTGACATCAGTCATAGAAAAGAAGAAAACACATGTATAGAGGTTTTATAGACACATCAGTAGGTTTGTGTACACAGGTGGTATCTATCTATCCATCCATCCATCTATCCATCCATCCATCTATCCATCCATCCATC
>JAOVYV010000009.1:5448020-5463773 GCA_025674545.1 Hassar affinis
GAGTACCCGGAGTAAACCCACGCGGACACGGGGAGGACAAGCAGACTCCACACAGAAAGGACCCAGACCGCCCCACCCAGGACCTTCTTGCTGTGAGGCGACGGTGCTACCCACCGAGCCACCGTGTCACCCATGAAATAAAATTTTATTTTTATTTAGTAGATATGTCTAGAAATAGATTACTAATCATATATTTTTATGTTATTACAATCTTTGTACAATAGATAAGTACATTTGACTAGATTCAAGATAGATATTTTCATTTGCAGTGAACAGTTTAACTGTTTAAGTTACCGTTAATGTTTGTTTTCTGTCATGAATGTTAAAATACACAAATAACAACTACAAATTGTCTATCATATTTTTTGGCATTTTTATGCATTTCTTGGCATTTTTAGGTAAATCACAGTATTAATTTTCTACTTTTTTATTTTTTTTATTTTTTAAATTCTTTTTTAAAAAACAAATCATTTGAGCTTTCTCTTTTATTTGCTTACTTTTTATCCCCATAATGTTAATAATGATAACAATTTTCATATCATAGCATCATGTTTTCTATTTTGGGCAAAGAAATCCATAACATCCCATCCATAACAAATTCATCCTGTCTACATTATTAGTTATTACCTTCTCATGAGTCAAAACAGCCAAATTCTTATTTCTCTCGTGTGATGGAATGGTGACAGGACATGAGCCAGTGTGGAGAACAAACTTTCACATGGCGTTGAGTATAGCCCAATAACCAGTGCAGTTATGTATGGCTCAGGGAATACTTCTAGCCTTTATGTTCTTTGCATACGGTAGAGAGAGCCACCTCTGTGGTGAATATCTTGCTAAGAATTTCATTTCTCGGGTCATCGCGAAGTTTTGTGCCTGTAAGCAGCTGCAGGGGGTTCAGAAGTGCCAAATGCATAAAAGACGTAGCTGGAGGGAGAAGGCAATTTACTGCCATCATTGGGTCATGGTTTCTCTATCTGTTTTCAATTTCAGCACTGGCTCTGCCCAGAATGTCTCTTAAGAGACTGTGTGGGTGCTTTGGAGAAATCAGCCTCAGTGTGACCTACTGTAGACAGAACAACACCGTAGACAGTAAGTTGCTTGCTCATTGTTCTCTGACTCTTTCTTGCAGGGGAGATCTGTTTTGCCTGATTGATCACATGCACTCGCCACACATATCTTTCAATGCCTGCAAAGAGGCACTGGTGACCTCCCCAGCAGTCCAGAGGTCTACATAATGAGCCTGCAGAATAGAATTAACATTCAAGATAGCATGCTGATTCTCAACCACACACCTGATCACATTGTAGTGACTGGTCTGTAGTAGTCTCTTCAGAGAGGGTGCATTGTACAGCTGGGTAATGTAATGGTGTTGAAAGAAGTGATCCTGTTTAAACAGTTTAAACAAGGCTCACGGTTCTGCTTGCATTGTATGCCCCACAGCCAGGTGCAGCTGATGTTTGTAAGAGTGTATATACAGGGCTCATCTCTGTCTCTCTGTTCTTGCAGCAATGCCTGTACTCCCTATCTTATACCAATAATTAGAGAAGCACCATCATGGCACTGACTAATTATGTTGTCAGGACTGGAACCACAATCAGAGAGATGCTTCAGCATCTGTGTTGTGATATACTCAGCATCCAAATGAATCATGTCCAATAAACCAATCAGGTGTTCCTCGGGAGCAGAATCACAGACAAATCGAATCATTATTGAAAGATTCTCTGTATTGCATCTGGTTTGTATTCAATCACTTTTTATACAAAATGCTAGTGTGTCCGTGTTTGTAAATTTCTTTTTAATTTGATAAAACACTAGGCTTTCCAGGGTTTTGAGGATCTCATTTTGCAGATGATGGGCAGTATATTTTGCATTTCAGGGTATGCTATTTGTCATAGGTTTGGCCTACTTGGTGAATGTGTACTCTTCAGGAAAAGTTTCAGGAAAAGTCCTGCAGAAACATCATCATCATAAGATGACCTGCCTAACTCCAATGCCATTTTACCAAATGGTAGAACCTTGCCCTGAGGGGCAGTTGTATCCCAGTAGTTTAGAACTCTGTGTTGATGAATGGATGGTTGGGGGCTCAAGCCCCGAAATCAGGGCTGTCGCTGCTGGGCCCCTGAGCAAGACCCTTAACCTGCTGCTCAACCCAGCCACTCAGGGGCACAATGCACACAGAGTGCCAGTCCCAAGCTCAGTCAATAGGAGGGTTGCATCGGGAAGGGCACCCAGCATAAAAACGTGTGCCAGATCAAGACACAGTGACCCCAAATGAGAGCAAGCCTTTAAAAAGGGAAAAAGAAAATACTATCTCTAGAGACCATAACATCTTTATCATTTATGGCCTCATTTTTTTTTCGAAAGGGAAAAAGAAACATGCACCTAACTTTGTTGAGTAATCTAGCCAAGGTTGAGAACGATACCAACTTGGGTTGAATGTTCAAGGACTTTGGCTAAACATATGCACAAGGTACTTAAAAACTGGCTGCAATGGTGTGCTGTTGTTTGAGCCATGACTGGTATCACCCTCAGCAGTGCTACGAATCTTTCCCTGTCAGACATTTTAGCAGTGCTGGTAATGAGAGAAAGAGTACCTGTACCTGTACTGAGGATGTCAGTGTTACGCTGTTACGCAGTGCCTGCTCTGGAATAAAACTTTTCAGCATGGATGATGCAACATTTGGGCCAGTACCAGAGGAGTCAGTAGCAGTATGTGGTTTCGGGTCAAACATTCGACACATGATATTTACGGATTTCTTAGGATATGCAAAAACATACACTCAATTAAGAACATGCTAGCTAGCCAGTTAGTAGGCTATGCATCTACAGCCTCATGTTCAAATAAAAACAATGAACCAAATAATGTATTATCACAAAACTAGACTATGCTTTAACTAGCCTTCTTTTTGCACAATCAAGCTACCTACTACCTACTAGCACAAGTGACAAGTCTGCAACCACAGTCCTAGTGACAAGTTTTTTTTTGTTTTAGGCTGCTAGTGGGAAAATAATTGGAAGAATGGAATTAAATTGGTGGGGGTAGGGGGGGTGTTATCTGGGCTTGGAAAATGCAAGGTACTCAAGATGTTCTCACAGCAGAAAACCTACTGAAACTGGAGACTCCTTCCATAAATATTATAAATCTTACTATTATCGTACTATTATTAACTATTGTTATTAGGTTATTTGTGTGAAGAGATCTCCAAACGGAGATGTTACTATTAAAACAACAATGTATTAGAGTGAGCACGTTAACATAAAGCTGTGACTTGAATTAAAGCCTTTAGTACGATCAGAGCTGCTGTTACAGAAAACAGATCAACACCTTCTGACTGATCCGAATTGAGAATTCAACAGCGCTGTGGTATAAATCTTCCTCCATTCAGCAAAACAGTAATTATTAACATAGATCATGAGTGAAATCTAAATAAAGGGATGAGATGAACAGGCTGTGATTCCCATACTGTCATTACTCATCATTCAGATAAAAGAAGCATGGTTTCACTATCAATTTTTTTTCAAAAATCTAATCGCTGTAATTTGTCCATTTCATTTAAGTGCAGACCACACAGTAGAGGAAATGGCTGGTTTTAGGACCTGACATACACATTTCATTTCATAGCATGATTTTCTCAAGTGCAACTGTCAGTTGTTGGTAATTGCTCTTCTCTTTCTTAAAAAATGAAGCAAAAGAGCTTGTTTTAGCCAATTACAAAGCATTTCAGGATTGTGTCAGTCGAGAATGGCTTGTTTTATACTCTCTTACACTTCTCCCTCTCTCTATCCTTCTCCCCCTCTTCCTCCCCTCCCCCTCTCCCTCAGGGCTGTTTTTTGTCGTTCTTGCCGAACTTGTCGCTGAGTTGTTGAATGAGGTCGGCCAGTTCTCCAGTGGCCTGAGATTTCTCTTCCAGCAGCTCGTAGCGCAGGCTGGAGATATCCTGCTTTATCTCCTTCAGCTCACCTACAATACACATGCAGACAAAAAACACATTACCTACACCCACACACACCCACACACACAATTACACTCAAACATGCAGTCACACATATAATGTGCAAACATAAAAAGAGCCTGTGTATTGTACGCATGCACATAACAAATAATTCCACACACACACACACACACACACACACACACAGACTTTCACCTTTATAATGTAACATGGCCACTTCAGTGCACACAAACTCTATGGCACAGGATGCTTTAAATTTCAGACAAATGGATTAAAAATAAGAAATGTTTGTCAATAGATCTCAATTTGGATGATATTTCTGTCAGTATACAAATACACCAATCAGCCATAACATTAAAACCACCTCCTTGTATCTACACTCTTTGCCCATTTTATCAGCTCCACTGACCATACAGGTGCACTTTGTAGTTTTACAGATAGACAATGTAGTCCATCTGTTTTTCTGCAGACTTTGTTAGCCCTCTTTTATGCTGTTCTTCAGTGGTCAGGACCCCCACAGGCAGTGGCGCAAAAAGGGGGTATGCAGCATATGCGACGCATAGGGGTGCTGCACTAGAGGGGGCGCCAAATTGATGCCGGACACATAGTAACTAGTAAAATCTGGACACATAGAGGGGGAGGGGCGGCGCTGATAATATGTTTGCATACACCTCAGAAAGTATGTAGCTGCACCCCTGCCCACAGGACCAACACAGAGCAGGAATTATTTGGGTGGTGGATGATTGTCAGCACTGCAGTGACACTGATGTGGTGGTGGTGTGTTAGTGTGTGTGTGCTGGTACAATTGGATCAGACACTGCAGTGTGCTGAAGTTTTTAAACCCCTCAGTGTCACTGCTGGACTGAGAATAGTCCAGCCAACCATGTCCTGTGGATATCATCCTGTGAGCACTGATGAAGGACTAGAGGATGACTAACACACTATGTAGCAACAGATGCGTTACTGTCTCTGAGTTTACATGTACAAAGTGGAGCAGCTAGGTAGATGTGTCTAATAGAGTGGACAGTGAGTGGACACAGTGTTTAGAAACTTCAGCAGCACTGCAGTGTCTGATCCAATCCTACCAGTACAACACACACTAACACACCACCACCACATCAGGGTCACTGCAGTGCTGACAATCATCCACCACCCAAATAATACCTACTCTGTGGTGGTCCTGTGAACTACAGAAGAACATGAATGGGGGTTAACAAAGTCTGCAGAAAAACAGATGGACTACAGTCTCTATCTGTAAAACTACAAAGTGCACCTGTATGATCAGTGGAGCTGATAAAATGGACAAAGAGTGTAACTACAAGATGCTGGTTTTAATGTTATGGCTGATTGGTGTACACATGATGTGTCAATAAAGCACGACACCTTTACTAATCACAAAATCAATGATTTGATATACAAACCCCATTTTCAGGAAAGTTGGGACACTTTCTAAAAATGCAATCAAAACTGAAATCTGTAGTTTGTTAATTCACGTGAACCTTTACTTGACAGACAAAAAGACAAAAAAAGTTTTTCAATGTTTTCAATAATGAACTTAATTCTATATACAAATTTAGAAACTGGTGCCTGCAACAAAACAAGTAATACAAGTTCTGGAAAACTGGTCTGAAGGGTTCCACAATTAGCAGTTTAACTGGGAACAAGTGAGATCATCAAGACTGAGTATAAAAGAAGCATTCACTGAAGGCTTAGTCTTTGCAAGCAAGGATGGATCGTGATTCACCACATTGTGCCAAACTTCATAAGAGAATTGTCAGTCATTTCAAAGACAATATTTCTCAGCACAAGATTGCAAAGCATTAAGGTCTTTCACCATCTGCAGTTCATAATATCATGAAAAGATTCAGGGAGTCATGGGAAATCCTGGTGTGTGAAGACCAAGGGTGGAAACTGCTGCTGAATGTGTGGGATAATCGAGCCCTCAGACAAGTCCACATTTCAGCTTGTTTTTGGGAAAACATTGATGTGGGATTCATGATGGAAAAGACCATACAGACTGTTATACCAATGACCAGCATATGTGGTGGCATGGGGGTGCATCAGTGTCCATGGCATGGATGATCTGCTTATATCTATGTGAAGTTACCACTGATGTGGAGGCATAAACTGGTCTTTTGGAGAGAAAAATGTCTTGTCATGTCTTTTTCCAGGACAAAGAGAAAAACAAAATTAAGTTCATTGAAAAAAAATGTCCTTTTGTCTGTTAAATAAATCTTCATGTGAATTAAGAACTTATGCATGTTTTTATTGTATTTTTCCGAAGTGTCCCAACATTGCGTAAATAATACATTTGATGACAAAAAGAATTTTGAATTTTGTACACAAGGTTAATGCCATTCTATATGAAAACTCATGTTCATGTTACCAAACACATTTTCTTTACTGGTTCGTGTTTTCAAATTCATGGGATTTTGTATATTTCATCTGCCTGATATTCTGGGGTTTTCACCGAATGACTGTATTTAAATAATGATTTTATATACAGTTTGTAGATGTTCTTCCAACACTGCTGTGCCACTTTTACTTATAAACTTCACACACTAACATTTCTTCACCTTCCTAAAATAATGGCCTAAGTAATTTTTTGACCAAAAAGATTTTTTTTGCCTAAATCACCTCCTGCCATGCTGTCCACCTCTGGTAAAATCACTGATGTCTTTAGTTTAACAGATCATGTGATTCTACCCCTGTAATAAAATGTCAAGAGTGTGCCTTTTTGTTCAGTTTTTTGTGTTTCCTGACAAACCTGAAAAAAATGACTTGGGCCATTATTTGGGAAGGTGACGATTTTATTATTGTTCTAATAGCACTGAGAAGGACGTCATTATTACAGCAAATGTACTTCTAAGTTCTATAGAAGATTTAGAATGAGTTCGTTTTGGAACATTACAGCTAATGGAGAATGGTACCATGCTGTTCAGTGAGTATTAAACAGATTGTAGGACTGATTGTATAATGTTAATGATAATGTTGTATAACAACACTGTGAAGCAATCCATGATTAGCATTACGTCAGGGATAATGTAGAGCGAGCCAGTGTTTATTTCACAATAATAACAGACTGCTTCACATATTATACATATTAAGAGGAAAATGTGGCTACTTACTAAAAAAATAAATAATAATCAATTAAAGGATTAGCCTAGTTTCATGTTAAACTCTCCACATATATTTAAAATTAATCTTCTATGTTTTCTGCTTTCATGGCATTTTCATTTTTTCTGGTTGGGACAAGGTGTTGAGATTGTGTATGAGCTTATGATCAGTAAACTATGCCTTTAGCTACAATCTCACAGCAAGAACGCCAGAATCAGTCACAATCAAATCCATAAAAAGAACAAAATGACATTAGTCATAAGCAACATTATCAAAACTTTTGGAATAAATAATTTTCTCTCCCTGCTGTATAGTCCACATCTACGTAACTAATGTTCAGCGTTCTTCACTGCTTCACAATGTTATTAACACATTACAGACTTACTTAGTACTGGAACATTACAGACTTACCTTCATTTAACCTGTTCAGTACTCAGTGAATGAGCTAATAACCTTCTCCTAACGCTCTCATGTGTCTCTTCACACAATACATCATGTGTGTGTGTTGTATTTTTGGGTGTTTGCACATTGAGAGATAAGCGACACAGTTTTATATGTCTCTATGTTATAATGTGGCTATAAGTGCACACACACACACACACACACACACATCAGAAAACTGACATGCTAGTAATTGAAACAGACACTGAAGCAAAGGCGATTTTTACCTTCATTAACTTCATCATTCTCCCTGTCGACCTGTGCCTTCAGAACATACCTCTTTATAAGACGCTTCATAATCTTCTGTTAGAGAGAGAAAGAGAGAGAGGGGGGGTGGAGTGGGGGGAAGAGAGACAGACCAAGGATGGTGTGAAAGAGAGACAGACAGAAAGAGAAAAAGGAGAAAAATGAGACCGACAGAAGATGGAATGAGAGAGAGAGCGAGAGAGGAAAAGAGAGACAGACAGACAGAAGATGGAGAGAGAAAGGAAAAGAGAGACAGACAAAGACAGAAGATGGAGAGATAGAAGGGAAAAGAGAGACAGACAGACAGAAGATGGAGAGAGAGAGAGAGAGAGAGAGAAAGAGAGAGAGAAAGGAAAAAACAGACAGACAGACAGAAGATGGAGAGAGAGAAAGGGGAAAGATAGACAGACAGAAAAGATGGAGTGAATGAGGGGGGACAGACAAACAGAAGATGGACAGAGAGAGAGAGAGAGAGAGAGAGAGCAAGAGAGTGAGAAAGACTGGTGAATGTTCTGTACATCCTATTCCTGTCTTTCTATTGTCAGGTGTCTCAATACAATATAGCAATGGAAGATATTTTTATCTTCTCTCAGCACATCACCAACTCAAACACACACACACACACACACACACACAGACACACACACACACACACACATGGTAACACTGCTTCCTGCTTACTATCCTTCAGCTCCCTATAAAAGCCTATTTTAGCTGGTGTGTCTGTTCTGTCTAGGAACAACTGAGCCTGGAAAGAACATTTAAACTGAAAGAACATGGTTTGGTCTCTGATGCTATTAATTTCTCAGAAGAGAAGGTGTTGATTAATCTTCTACAACAGCAGCTCTGACAGTAGTTCCAGCTGTAACAGAAACCCCAGGTGTATCGTTTCTATAGTAACAGCTCATTCACAGAAACCTGGAGACAGAAGCTTCACATTTATTTATCCTTTATGGAAGGAGTCTCGAGTGTCAGTGCTTTGAAACAGTCAGTAACTTCTCCACAAATGGAAAGTCTTCAGCACAGAGTTTGTGATTTGTAATCGCCAACAAACCTCAGCATGGAATCAGAGGAATATAACACACCGGGACGTGCTGCTGTTGGAAGATGATCAGCTTCATGGTGGTAAAATTAATTCTGCTTCATGTTATACCCAGCATGGATTATATTCCTACCCCCAACAACCCCCCCCCCCATCCCCACCCCCTCTTTATTCCTTACATATCCACTGTCTATACTGTATGAGACTGTCGCTAATCTAATCTAATATTTAACATCATTTCCTGTAAGAAAGTATAAAAACTCTAGGAGCTTCATCACTCGCCTGCATCGCTCCTGTCCAGCCGCAGCCTCAGGAATTTTACAGTTTTAATACCAGCAGCTTGTTTTCATGAAGACATTTGAGGAAACTTTTGTAAATAATGATGTTAACTCCCGGCAAACCTGCTACTGCAGAAGTTTTGCTTCTATAAAGAATGTGCATGCTGTACATCCGCTACAGGGACGGGGAAGGACAGAGGTGGAGGATGAGGAGGACTGACCATGCACACGGAATAAGCTTATTTATTTATTCTTTGATCTAGTACAGCCTGCCTTATTTTACACTTAATCTGGTTTATCATGTTTATACTGTATATTGTGTGTTTATACTGTATATTCCTATATTTTATACCTCTTTTTTATTGTCTGTTTTTCCTACTTTTATGTTTGTACTAAACAGTTCTCAGCTGCTGGAACCCCAGAAATACCTACAGGATTCAGCAAGTAATAAACAACTTAATTCATTAGTTAGATCTTTCTTTCATTCTTTCTTTGCTTCCTTCTATCCTTATTTCCATCATTCCTATACTTTTCTTTCTTTCCTTCCTTCCTTCTTTATATCCTTCCTTCTTTCCTTCCTTCCTCCCTTCTTTGTTTCTTTCCTTCCTTCCTTTCTATCCTCCATTCATTCTTTCTTTCCTTCCTTCCTTCCTCCCTCCTTTCATTCTTTCCTTCTTACCTTGGTTCTTTTTTCTTTCTTTCTTACCTTCCTTCTTTCTTTCCTCCCTTTCTATCCTTCTTTCTTTCCATCATTCATTCATTCTTTCCTTCCTTCTTTCTTTCTTTCTCTTTCCTTCCTTCTTTTCTTGGTTGTTTTTTCTTTCTTTCTTACCTTCCTTCTTTCTGTCCTTCTTCTTTCTTTCCTCCCTTTCTATCCTTCTTTCTTTCTTTCCATCATTCATTCTTTCCTTCCTTCTTTCTTTCTTTCATTCTTTCCTTCCTTCTTTCTATCCTTCCTTCCTTCCTTCCTTCTACCAATCCATCCCTCTGTGTGCCTGGGCCAATTAATTACTCCCTCTATCTACATCTCTCTCTCTCTCTCTCTCTCATTCTATTGTATGTCAGATTTTACCTCTTCTTACTATTTTTATGTTTGTCTCTCGCTCCTTACTTTCCTCTTTGTCTCTCTCCCTCTTTCTATTTTGTTCGTCTGTCTTTCTCTTCATGTCTTACTTTGTCTGTCTGACTTGTCTCTCCATCTCCCTCCTTTTCTCTGTTTGCCCATCCTTCTCTCTGTCTATTTAGATTTTGTCCTTCTCTCAGTCTATATAGATTTTGTACATACAGTATCTTCCTCCCTCCCCTTATCCCCCTTTCCCTTCTCTCTCTCTGTCTATCTCTCTCTGCCTTTCTCTTTTGTTGTTATACATCATGCCTGTCTGTCTCTCGCTGTATTTCTCTCCGTCTGGCCCTCTCTCCCATCTCCCTGTCTGCCCGTCAGTCTCTGTGGATTTCTCTCTGTACCTGGTAGCGTGTGGGGTTTTTGATGGGCTTCTTCACCGTGTTCTCTTCTCTGATTCTTGAGTGAGCTCGGTATCGATCCAGCTGAAGAGAAAGCACGGCAAGAAGCAAAATGAAGAACATGCAATAAATATAAACAAAAGCTTCTCTCACAAAAGGTCTACACTTTACAGTCTGTGCTGCTTATAAACCTAGCTAACACTTTTATGTAAGAGTGCTGTGATTCCAACAGGCGTCGGCTGGCATAAAGGAGAGTTAAGTGAGATTTTGCTGTAGATTATTCGACAGGTTGACTCAATAACAATTCTCCTCATACGTTCATCTTAACGTGTTTGTTTTACTAACATAGTTCGCTAAACCACAGGTTTAAAGAGTTCCTTTAGGAATTTCTTGGCTCCTTCAGACGCTTGCTCGCCGTGTGTGCCACAGGCTTCCCCTAACCCCTCCAGTATATCGAGTGAGCTCGCTTTAACCTCTCAAGAGGAACCGGTTCAGGCACACTCTCCACAATAGACAAGTTCTTTTTTCTTTTGATTCTGTCTAACATTCTTAAAACATATTCCTAAACATTGTGAGTAATAGACAGCACATAGCGAAAATGTCACAACACAACATTATATCAACAGAATCTGTCATCTGGATCAGCTGTTAATTCAGCTTGAAAAATGAAACAGAATTGACAGCAGCTGGTGCTGCATGGAATAAGCCCATGATACATATTTATGTAATTTTGTTATCATCATTTACCTTTAATGCGCTATAGCAACCAATAGAATTCATGAGAAAGGGGAAAAGAAGGGGTAAAAAAAGAAATAAAACATCTTACAATGAGCTCACTCCTGAAGCATGCACAACCTTTTCTAATAGGACATGTGACTGTGTTTAGAAGTAACCAATCACATTCAAATTCATGTTCAAATGTAATTATCATACACCAACTAAACCCAAAAAAGTGCAGCTATTTCTGTAGGATTTTCTTGACATCATCTTGGTTTCTTCTGCTGGCTAATGCTGTGGTCTCCAAACAGCTATAACCAAGTATATACAGAATCTAATGGTTGAAAGGCATTAATCAGAAGAGGGGTTCAAAAGAATTTCCAAAACATTAGCTGTACCACGGAACACCATGAAGGCCATCATCAACAAGTAGATAAAATAGAGCACCATAGTGACAATACAGGATGTCCCTCAAAAATTTGATGAAAGAACAAGAAAGAATCATCAGGGAGGCTGCCAAGGGAAACTATAGCATATGTCTCAGCTATAAGTTAGAGTGGCTAGACAGACGTCGTTTCCCCATCGTTTTGGGGATAATTGGTGCAAAAAATACTTATCACCCAAAGAGCACTATACTCATGGTGAAGCATGGCGGTGGCAGCATCATGCTAGGGATTTAGTTTTCTTCAGCTGAGATTGGTACTCTATTCTTCATCTTCATCATCTTGGCCGCTTATTCCTTTTCAGGGTCACGGGGGAGCCGGTGCTTAGCCGGCCACATAGGGCACAAGGCAGGAACAACCCTAGACAGGACGCCAATCCATCGTAGGGCACACACACTCACACACACACTCACACACTAGGGCCACTTTTGAGATGCCAATCAACCTAACGTGCATGTCTTTGGACTGTGGGAGGAAACGGGAGAACCCGGAGTAAACCCACATGGACACGGAGAGGACATGCAGACTCCACACAGAAAGGACCCAGACCGCCCCACCGAAGGATCAAACCTGGGACCTTCTTGCTGTGAGGCGACGGTGCTACCCACCGAGCCACCGTGTCGCCCAGTACTCTATTCTATTATTCTATTATTTTGACACAGCAGGCGGCTTTTACACTGCCGAAGATGAAGAAAAATGTCACAGGACAACAACAACCACCCAAATACAAATCCAAGTCAACAAAGGAATGGCTTCAGAAGAAGAACACCACCAAAGTTTTGGAATGGACCAGATTCAGATCTAAATTCTATCAAAAACCTGTGAAATAACCTGAGGGGAGCTATGCACAGGGGATCCCCTCGCAATTTGATCAGTCTGAAAGATTTTTTGCAAGGAAAAGTGGAATAAATTGCCAAATCAAGATGAATTAAGCTGGTACACTCTTACCCAAAAAGACAAGCAAAAGGTGCTTTAACAAAATATTACGTAAGAGGTTTGCACACTTGTCAGGTTGTGCACATGCTACTAGGTTGTACATTTAGTAAAATGTTTCCATTTGTTTTTCACTTTAATTAGATTGGTTGCTGCATCACATTACACGTGCTGTAATTCCATTTATTACATCACAATAACCTGAACTTTTAACGGGGTGTGTAGACTTTTTATATCTCTAACTGATTGTTATGTAGGTATATACTGAAGAAAAAAGTGTACCAGCAATCAAAAATAATACATTACAATAATTCAACATTACAATTTTCAGTTATAGTCAGCTGTCAGACCAACAACTTCCCACAGACAGCTGGTGGATTCTCATTATTACATCTTGTAAAAATTTTAACATTGTGTAGGAATGTAGAAGAGCAGTGCAAAGCCCTGATGAGTCCATTCCAAGCAAGTAGCTGATCAGTTATTGCTATGCATGTACAAATCCCATTTCCAGAAAAGATGGGACACTTTCTAAAAATGCACTTGAACTTTTATTTAACTGATAAAAGAAAACATTTTCAGTGTTTTTACTGACAAACGCAATTGTATTTTGTAAATATAAAACCAATAGAATGTGACACCTGAAATGCACTTAAAAAAAGCTGGGACAGAGACAAAATAAGACAGTTAATACAAGTAACACTGTTCTGGAAGGTTCCACAATTAGCAGTTTAACTGGCAACAGGTGAGGTCATCAAGAATGAGTATAAAAGGAGCATCCACCAAAGGCTTAGTTTTTGCAAGCAAGGATGGTTCACCATCATATCTGCTACATCAAGAAATGTAACCTGAAACTGTTTTATACAAAGAGGAAGCCATAATTAATTTTGCCAACTTGAAATTGGAGAAATCCTGGCAAGTTTAGTGAGCACATAGTCATCTGAGACGGACTGAAAGACAGTGGAAATGTGTTTTGTGGTCAGACAAGTCCACGTTTCAGCTTGTTTTTGGGAAAAATACATGTCAGATTCTATGTGCCAAAGATGAAAAAGACCATCAAGACTGTTATCTACAGAAAGTGCAAACACCTGCATCTATGATGTCAAGGGGGTGCACGTATACCTATGTGAAGGTACCACTGATGCAGAGACTTATATTGGTATTTTGGAGAGACATATGCTGCCATCAAGACATCTTCAGCAGCACAATGTCAGGCTTCATTCTGCAACAGCGAGTTACAACAGTGTGTGCTTGACTGGCCTGCCTACAGTCCAGATCTGTCTCCTATTGAAAATGTCTGGTGCATCTTGTAGAGGAGAATCAGACACCAGTGACCAGAGAATATTGAACAGTCTTGTATACAGCACAAATTAAAAATGTATACTTAAATGAAAAAGTGATGACCCAGTGTAAACATGCCTCTGTCTCAACTTTTTTTTGAGTGTGTTGCATAAATTTGTTTTTATTTAACAATTAGAATTAAGTTAATCACTGAAAACACCGAAAATCTTTTCTTTGTCCTTTTGTCTATTAAAAAAAGGTTCGAGTGAATTATTACAAGCAGTAAGAACAGCACTCATCTACAGTCAATGGCAGTCCAAGAGGAAATCCTGAATCCAACTTCTATCATCCATCTATTTTTGAGATGTCCACAAAAAAGCAAATCTTATGTGATAAAAGGTTGTGTAGTAAATTTCATGTAGTGTCCTCTTAGAAAAGGTTAATTGTCTTGTCCCTCTATAACCATTACAGCTTCTATATAGAACCCTACATCATCAAGTCAAGTAGTTTTTTTATTGTCATTTCAACCATATACAGCGTTGTACAGTACATAGTGAAATGAGACAACGTTCCTCCTAATGTTTTCTCATCAGAGAAGTTTCCATTTAGACCTGATTATATTTAGCTATCCAAGGAGCCCTTGAAGAACCTTTTTCGAAGAATGTATCTGCTAAAACAACACAGAAATCAGTTTGTTTAGTTCCTTAGAAACTGAAATTCCTTAGAAAAACAGTACTGAAATTTCAATAAGTGAAGAGATGAATCAAAGTGTGACCATTCCATGAATCAAAAAAATGATTTCTTTGAAAAGGTCCTCCTGGGTGTAATCTAACCAAATTAATATTTCTGTGAAATGCTACACAGTATTCTAAACAGCACTGATATCAACAGATGAAAAAGTAAAAGCTGCTCCAATTCAATTTTCATACCTGTGTCATGATGAAGAAGGAAGCACAAAGCAGCCAATGCAATCAGCACCCATGCATATAGCATTTAGCCTGTTTCTACACAGATGCCTATCATTACACAGGTGTTTGTGTGTGTGTCTGGGCCTATCATCATCTGTATTTGTTTGTCTGTGTATGTGTGTGTCTGTGTGTGTACACCACCTGTTGTCTCACAAATTGCA
Organism: Hassar affinis; assembly: GCA_025674545.1. Classification (NCBI taxonomy): domain Eukaryota; kingdom Metazoa; phylum Chordata; class Actinopteri; order Siluriformes; family Doradidae; genus Hassar; species Hassar affinis. The sequence continues at coordinate 5,463,059 of JAOVYV010000009.1, forward strand.
GTGCAGTGATAATGGGACTTGACCTCATAGTTTTTAGACTGTCCTATTTTATTTTAAATGTCTTTAATACTCATGTTGTTACACAATTTAGACAGGTGATTATAATGTACCTAGTGGTAATGTATGTATAGTTACAGACAGTGATGGAAGAAGAATTCAGATGCTTTATTTTAAAAGTACCAATACAGTGTAAATGTGTATTTTTAAAATGTAAAGTAAAAACTCCTACCAGTAACTAAAACTGTAAAATAAATGTACTAGAGTAGAAAGTACAATACTTCCCTCTGAAATGTATTGGAGTGGAAATATAAAGTAGCATAAAATGCAAATACTCAAAATACAAGGACCTTAAAATTGTAATTAAGTAGAGAACTTGAGGAAATGCAGTACATAATGAATATCTATTAGTTATTAGTATAGTATTTATCTGTTTAGTGCTCCAAATATCAAGATCTGTATCTGTGTTCGGATTTATATCTGAACTAGGTGTTCAGAACAAGGTTTTCTTGACCGCTTATTCTTTTCCAGGGTCACGGGAGAGCCGGTGCCTAGCTGGCAGCATAGCGCACAAGGCAGGAACAACCCTAGGGAGGGCGCCAATCCATCGTAGGGCGCACACACACACACACACACACACACACACACACACACACACACTCACACACTAGGGCCACTTCAGAGACACCAATCAACCTAACGTGCATGTCTTTGGACT
>JAOVYV010000009.1:5508781-5519194 GCA_025674545.1 Hassar affinis
TTTTGAGTGCAAACCTCCTTCCATCAGCAAGGGCATTGAAGATGAAATGTGGCTGGGTCTTTCAGCATGACAATGATCCCAAGCACAGTGCCAGGGCAACAAAGGAGTGGCTTCATAAGAAGCATTTCAAGGTCCTGGAGTAGCCTAGCCAGTCTCCAGATCTCAACCCCATAGAAAACTTTTGGAGGGAGTTGAAAGTCATGCGTTTTGCCCGCCGACAGCCCCAAAACATCACTGCTCTAGAGGAGATCTACATGGAGGAATGGGCCAACATACCAGCAACAGTGTGTGCCAACCTTGTGAAGAAAGTATTGAGATGAACTTATTGTTCATTATTGTTGTTATTGACCATATTTTCCACCATTATTTGCAAATAAATTCTTTAAAAATCATGTGATTTTCTGAATTTTTTTTTCCCATTTTGTCTCTCATAGTTGAGGTCTATCTAAATACTTTTTTCCCCACTGTATACCAAGATCAACAGTTCTCAACTTAATAATTTAGCTAAGGTTATATAAACTGCATATTGCTGATGCTGGATGGAAACCTGGCCTCTCCATCATTTCGTCCATAACATTAAAACCATCTGGCTAATGTTGTGTAGGTTAAAATAGCACAAGCAGGACTTGCTTAATAATAGGCAGGTGGTTTCATGCTATGGGTGATATATGGAAAGGTTGCTGCCTGACAGTGATGGTACTAATTGAGCAGTTGCTGAATGATTTCAACATCATGCCAGGTAAAAAAATTATGTTGGGCCACCAGATTCTCAGCCACCTTTAAATCCACCTTTACCAAAAGAAGCACTTTTCAGAAGAACAATGTGACATCGGCAGTCGTAGATTTAATGGTGGCTGAAAGTGCAACAAATATTGGCACCCAACATTAGGTGAGTGTTAGTTTCACTTGGCTGGAGTTATTATTAAAAGTGCTGACCCTGTGCTGTACAGATGCTGGGGCAACTCATTTGGCACATGGGTTAGCTGTATCTGGCTGTTTACTAAACCAGGACTATTGGACATTTCATGGCTATTCTCAGCACAGTTATATTGTATCAGAATGTCCTTAAGAGCCTTGTGTTTCCTTGTGTGTATAGTTAAAGGGTTAATTCTGTATTGCAGATAGGATAATAAATACATAGCTAAGAGTTTTCCTGTTGCGTGAAAGTAACTGGTAGGTTTTAAGTAAATATGTAAATAATACAGCAAAGCAGGCCAAGTTTGCCATTGACTTTTTTATTAACAAATTACCCACATTTTAACCATTTGCCCTTTTTATTCTAGTTTAATTCTAGCTGTCTTGGCACATTTTCATACTTAGCCTGATAACTTGAGTTCTATTCTTAACTGCTGTAGAAAATAATACAAAAGCAATAGATCCTTTATTTTTTCAGTTAGTGTTTATTTATCGGAAATTATTATCTATACAGTTAGTGTCTTTGATTTTTTTTCTTGTCACTGATCAGGAGTTCAGTATTTCTAAAGTTAGTTGACTAAACCAGACCCCATTCATCAAGCAGCAGATTTCACGATATTCACCACCTAACCCAGGAAGCAGATCACTTTCACACATAGAGTAAACTCCAATCGAGTTCAACTAAAGTCGTTTAGAAAAGAAAAGGCTACTTTTACCATAATTAGAAAAACCAATAAAGCTGAATTAGCTCTTACCTTAAACTCTGTCTCTATGTTAGCGAGTCGTGCCAGTTCATTGCTGAGCTCCAGAGCTGTGAGTACAGGGTCTTCACTTGAAAGTGATAGGTAGGCGGCACTAGCAAGCCCTTTATATGCATTCATACGTGATCGCGAGTGGCTAAAAGAGTCACGCTTCTGTTTCTCTGTACACTCGTTGCACTTGCAGAAGTAGTCATGAGGCCGCTCTATCCTGGCACCTTTCATCAACAGGATGTGCACTATTTCATACTCTTGGCAGTGCGCAGCCAAAATCACTGGAGTTATATCCTGTGAAAAACGGGTTCCATCTTCATCATATGCATAAAAATCATCATCTCTAAGTTCCTGTTCCAAGGGACTTAACGTTAGTCTCAGGCCTCCTGCAAACGCTGGGTGAGCTAAGATAGCTTCAACAATTCGCACATACCCTTTACTAATCGCCAACAGCAGAGCATCCCCCACTCTCGCAAGCCCCTTCTTCTTCAGCAGCAACTCTGTGACTTCCAAGTGCTCATTTGCTACAGCTAACTGCAAGGCATTCTGGCCCATGTAGTCCACACAGTTAAAGTTGAGTGTTTTGCAGTCTTCAAGCATCTTGCGAACGACAGGGATGTTTCCGTATTCAGCAGCATCAAGGAAACGCTCCTCCTCCGTAGTGAGACTGGTGCCACGCTCGTTAAACATATAAGCAGGGCCTCTAATGGCCTGCCGACGCCCCTTTTCCCTCAGTGTGGTGTGCCTGCGATGCATCATTGATGGTCTGAAAGAGAAATAGAGAAATAATAAATGTCAGTTTGTTTTATTTTCATATTTAACCTATTGGTGCTAATCTTCAGCAGGTTACAAAAACTGTACCACTGAAACATTTACTTAATAGGGATGGGGATGAGCATGTATGTCAAGTCCAAATCAAGACCAAGGCCATAAAGAGCTGAGTCTGTGTCAAGATCAAGACTTTAGGATTTTGGGAACTCTTGTTTAATTAGTACATTTATAATGGATTAAGATTTCACAGATGGTGAAGCATTTTTGTAGATGAACTATTTTGCATTGTGGCTCAATATAGTGATATAGCAAGTATGTTAGTAAGGTGTTGGGCCACCATGAGCCGCTCAAACTACTTCAATGCATGCATTGTGTTGACAATTTCTCTCCAACATAAGTCTCTGAAGGCGCTGGAGAGATGAATATGATTCTTCCAAAAGACAACCCTAGAGCTTGTGTTATGATGTAGTTGCTGTCAATCACATATCACTTCAGCATCTCCCATAAGTGTTCAGTTGGGTTGACATGGTGACTGTGAAGAGAAAATGACTAGCATTTGATGCATACCATTTTCATCCTGATCAAACCATTCACCCAAAATCCTGATAGGCGCACCTCACTACTCGGCAGCCATCTTGGTAAAGCCCCTGTGCAGTTATTTCAGGATAACACGATCAAATGAATAGGGAGAGAGACATAAATGCACTTTCAGTTGTTACCAGGACATAAAAACTGCATGCATCACCAGTCAAACCCCTTTAAACTGTCTCAGATTCATCCTATGGTTGGGGAAGGGTCATGCTGGAAAACAACACACCCAACAGGATAGAAATGCTTTAGAAATACTGCATACAGTGTACTGACAAGTGGAATCATACCATGCCATTGAAATACATCACAACAAACACCTCATGTCCTACGTTCACATGCAAGATCTGCAATGTGTCACTAAACATCACCACAAAAACCCATCAGTGGATCAGTCTGGAACAAATGTCGATTCAGATCTAAAAGTTAACCAGGGTTTTAAGTCTGCATTGATCCCAATATCGCTATTCTCTTATTAGGAGCGAGAAATGCAAAAAGAGCTAATCCTACTTCCCAACTGCACCGATCTTTGGTGGGATTTCTAGGTGGACTGGGAAGTAATATATATGTTTGTGAATTTGTGTGTTTTTGTGTTTGTGCTTTAAGGGAGGTTTAGGTGACCTTCTCAGGCCAGTCAAGCTCTCCCACTGATCACACAAACTTCTGTCTGAATCCTCAGGGGGTAACCAGGAACACAGGAAAATCCATTCACTCAATACAGGTCTCTCTCTCTTTCCTACATACACACACCATTCACTTTGGAAGAAAGGAACATACAAGCGCACAAATAATATGCCTGTCAATAAACCTTATACAGTCAGGGACAAGTGTTTCAGTTCTGAAAATTACATTTCCACGTCCACAAAAGCACAATCTATTTAAAGACAATGCCTTCCAGCAAAGAAACAAAACAACAATATCCATTTTCATTTTAATTCTTAACACATTAGAAGAATATATACAGGACTGTGCAAAAGTCTTAGACACCCTATTGTTTTTACTTACAACTTTTTAATGATGTTTTTTTAAGTTCTGAATTACAAGTTCTGAGTCAGTACAAAAAGATTTCCAAACTTTACTTTTCCAAACAAAAAATTCAATGTTGCACAAAACTGTTTGTATGTCAGTAATGAAAACACATTACAGAACAGAGCACTTTTCAGACAAAAGTTGTCTGCTGGGTTTTGCATGTAAAATAGAAGTGAGTGTGACCATCAAAGTCTCCAGAAGAGCTGTGGCAGATTCTCCAAGATGCTCAGTAAAACTTACCAGCTAAATGTATCCTAAAAGGGACACATTCAAAGAATTGCTGTAAAGACACCGTCAAATAATGAAGATGTTTCTACATAAAAGAAAACACCATAAAGTGCAGTAAACAGTAATAAACTAAAGGAAGTCCATATATGGTGTGCTTTTTTCTTAAACAGTGTTCCCAGGTACAATGTGTGCAGTTTTATAAGGAAATTAACTTTTACGTTTTTGTCTTGGAGAATCTGCCACAGCTCTTCTGGAGATTTTGACCATCACACTTACCTATCTAAAAAAGGGGGAATGAGGCAGGAATACACCCAGAATCAGACATTAGTCCATCACAGGGCACCATGCGCACTTGTTCACATATTTATTCACCTAGCGGTAATTTATTTTAGCCAATCCACCTCCTGGCATGTTTTGGGAAGTGGGAAGAAACCGGAGAACCCAGAGGAAACCTATGCAGACACGGAGAGAACGTACACAGAAAGTCCACATGAGCTCAGGATGGAACCCAGGACCATGAAGCTGTAAGGGGGCAACACTATCTGCTGTACCACTGCCTCACCTCAAAAATAATCATTTAATTAATTGTTTTCCAATGGGAAACTCATATGGGAATGGAATGGGAAAGATGCAGTTGTTTTGAAAGATCGTTATCTACCTTGCAAAATTGTTGCGAGAGGGGAGGGCTGGCTCAGTGGTTAAGATGTTGGGTTACTGAATAGAAGGTTGGGAGTTCAAGCCCAACCACCACCAAGCTGCCACTGTTGGGCCCTTAAGCAAGGCCCTTAACCCTCAACTGCTCAGTTGTATAAATGAGTTAAATGTAAGTCACTCTGCATAAAGGGGTCTGCCAAATGCCATAAATGTAAATGTGTTGGCATGGGATAACATTTAGTTCAAATCAAATACAGTAACAAATATTTGGAGCACTGGACAGATACAGATAATGGCATTACAGAGCGAATGTCTATACAAGAAGGCTAAAGGAAGACTGTCACATTGCTATGGGTCTAGGATACAGGGATGATTTGATCCATAGATCAAAGACAAAAATCAGGTCTTCTTCAATAATGTCCGTCACGCATTCATGTTATTGACAAAAATTGATTTAACTGTCAGCACAATTACCAACCGAGCAACAAAATCTTGGCCTGTCAGTGTTCTGAATTGATTAGCATTTGTCTCATTGATTTAGTCTGATTTGCTCCAGGACATGCCTAATTTTATTCCCATGGTGACAATTCTTCATCAAGCTGACAGGAGAAATAAACAGAAGAAGAAACGGTGAAAATCAGAGGGAAATTGAGCCTGATGCATTATTAGCACTCTGCTTGTACACTGCATGGGGGGAACTGATGTGGTTTTATTACAATTTTTGAATGAGTTATGCCAAAAGTAACACTTTACAATTCATAGTTTCGTCTAGCTGATTGTTTTGAGGACTTAAAATCTTCCAATTCAAGCAATTGTGAAGATCTGCTAAAAGCTTGCCTCATGGCTTGGCTGAGGTTTTATCTCTGCCAGCCAACCACCTCAGAGGCACTTGTATCTACAATCCATCTGTCTGTTCAACAGAAAGGGGATGAAAAGAAGGAGGCTCACAGAGAGTAAAGCTCATAGATAATACACGATAGATGATCAGAGAATTCAGAGAGATCAAACACATGGGAGACAGAGAGGAAATGGAACCCATTCAAGAAGTACCAGTTCCTGGGGGACATGAAAGGGTGCGGGACCAACAAGTGTGTGTTGTACTAAGTAAAGGCGAATGAATGGGTAAAGCTCTATGTGTGATCTTGTGAGTATATACTTGTGCATGTGTATATGACTGTTGAAACGATGAAAAAGCTACAACAGCAGTCTGTATGTGTAGTTATTAATGGAATTGGTACATTCAATGGATGTTGAAGCTGAAGCTTGCTCATTCCTGCAGTGCAAAGTCACAACCCTCACATACACACTTATTTGGATTTTCCCAATAAATTTGTATTTGCTCTTTTCTGCCAATTCTCATCCACCAACATATGACAACTTAAATACTGAGAGGGCTAACATGGTTCTTCCAAAAGCCAGCCAACTACAACTACATTGTTTCACACAGTTGCTCATACTGCATCACAGAGCAGCATAACACACTCGGAGGAAAGCACCGTCCATCTTGTTCTAGATACATGAGCTCACAGATGCCCTCACTCATTATCTAAGCTGCTTGTCCTCCTACTGGGACTTGGGGGGTGCTGGAAACTATACCAGAACTCACTGTGTGAAAGGTAAAGACAGACCCTGGACAGTCAGCAGGGTGCACACACACACACACTCACCTAGGGGCAATTTTCCATCTTCTATTCATCTTACTGCATGTCTTTGGACTGTGGCAGGAAACCCCGCAGCAGAACATACAATCTCCACACAGAAAGGACCCTGACCCCCCTCAGTGAGGGAATCAAATCCAAGCCCTTCTTCACAGACAACTAGGATTAGTTAATGATTGACATCTGGGCAGAGATCAAGCCATCCCACCCACCAGGTCTGGATTAAAACCACCAAGGGACCCCCAACCCATCTTGCTCCCCTATGTTATACAAAATTCTACATTTCAGGTACACAATCATAGGTAGACTTAATAAAAAAAGCCCACAGCCTTCAGCACATCAACCACACTTGGAAGTTTTGAATGAATTAATCTTTAATTATCTAAGTATATTAGGGATGCTGTAGTGACGTGCATTTGCTGGCGTTGTTCACCCTCACACCATTTTTGAAATGCTGCTACTTATGTGTCTACATTTGTAACATTGAACTGTCAAAGCAGGTCTATAAAACACAAATATGAATTCAGAACAAGACTGTTAATAATGTTTGCATTTACAGCATCACTAGCATTTGTGAGAAAAGTGCATTTAACGGAGGGCCACCTCGAAGTCCTTAAACTAAATGTAATCATCTTTAATGCATCACTATCTGTTTTTTTATAAATTAGATATCATGTTATGCTATTACTAACATTTTATTTGATTTTATTTTGAGGTAAAATTGGTTCCCAGTCACACATTCTCCTCGATGTTTCACGCCCACAGTGCTTAACTTCAGAAGGATGACAGGCTCACAAAATAGGTGTTATTTGTTTAAAATAGAAGTAAAAAGTTTTTACTTAGGTGCATGAGAGATTCGCACCCTAAGCAATTAATACAACTAATTCATGCCATCACCACTCCTACTGCTCAAAATCGACCGGGTCACACTTCTCCTCAGAACTATACCAGTCTACTCACACTGTGTTTTTTTTTAGTTTGCTTTTATTGGATCCAAGCGGCCCAGACCTGTTCCAGGTTTCTCACAAAGCAAAATCTATAAAGTCACTGTGTGCCGTTGAGACTGGACTGGAAGAACCTGAAAGCCTTGACCTCAACCCCACTGAACACATGTGGGATCATTTGTGCTTCAGGTTTTCTTACCAAACATCAGTACCTGAGCTCACTAATGCTCTTGTGGCTGAATGAGCAAATCCCTACAGCTACACCCCAAAGTCTAACAGAAAGCCTTCCCAGCAGAGCGGAGGTTACTATAACAACATAGTGGATCAACTCTATAATAATGCCCATGGCTTTGGAATAAGATGTTCAACAAGCAAATGTGGTTGTAATGGTCAGCAGTACATATACTTTGGCCATTTAGACTACAGTAAATATTTTGAAAATTTTCTAATAACAGTTTTATTCCGAGCAACATTTCTGTCTGTGTGTGCTTGTTTTAACAAGATTTTTGTACTAATCTAGTTTATTTCTTAGGTTTATTACATCACAGGACATTAAGCAGCTTGGAAGAATCTGTTTTGCAGACAGTGCTATAAGCCAGTCAACATTGTTAGCATGTAATATTTTAGCACTTCCAGCATTCTGAGTCACATAACATTTGCAGCTCAGAATATTTGCTTACATCTGTTTTTATTTTTTTTACCTTGTTTACAGGTTTTGTGGTGCACAAAGGCCAGAGCTTGTTCTCTGATATTTGTATAACTGTCAGAATGTAAAGAGAACACCAAATATGGCAAAAAAGGGGTTCAAGTATAGAAATTGAACCTCTGAAGCTGAAATGTACCCCCGTTTACATGCAATATTTTCAGAGAGGAAAGCCTGAAATGAGGGATGAGCTTTTATGAACCGTCATAAAAAGGTATAGATATGTTCAGCCAGTTGAATGGACACATGGACACAGACAGACAGAAAGACAGAAAGACAGACACACACACACACACACATACACAAGAAGAGTAATAACTATGCCTACTCCACTCTATCCTTGTTGATCTCTCATCTACAGCTCCCCTGCGCTCTCTCACTCAGACAGCAAATGTACGGAAATGGGATTTTCAGGGCTGGTCATCACAGGACAAAGCACCATCTGGAATTACAATCAAGCGATAGATAGAATGATAGCGAAAGAGATACTGACACAGAGAGAGAGAGAGAGAAAGAGAGAGAAAGAGAAAGAGAGAGAGAGGGAGAGTTTGACGGTTTGTGAAGAAATGGTAGTAGACAGTACTAGTTGAGAGTATTATAGTTTGTCATTCTGACACTAAAAGGCTACACTCTCACACTAAGCCTTTATACCCAATAGCATACAGATACTACATCCAGATAAGATCGATATATCTTTTTGTCATTCTGACACACAACATCCACTCTACTTTACCTAAGGTTGAGCCTTTACACTTCTTGCAACAGAGCAAAAGAACATGCTTTCAAACTAATATATTGCCCTCATTCACTTTTATTAGCAAATTCATCACTTACTGATATGCTTCAGTATTTCCCTCTGGATATGTGCAGCACACACACATGCCGGGTTTCTAATATCACTCTGACTATGAATGCTGTGATCTTTTCAGAAAGCTCAGCTCTGTTTAAAATCTTAAATAGCCGTTTGTATATTTCCTTGTAAAATAATTCAAGCCAGGTATTATAAATATTGTGAATCAGTGACAGACAGGCAGAGAAACACATCTAGGTTATGTGCAGTCAGTAGGATTTTCTTCAGCATTAGAAAACTAAATGAAATGATACCAGTGGTCAAGGACTGACAAACATTAAGGTATCATCTGGATCTGAAAAGTCTTTTCACATGAGAATTTTTAAGCAAGAATTTAATAAACACAAGCAAAATATTTAACAGTGAAGCAATGCTTCAGGAACACAAGGCCAAGTTAAAGTACCAGAAAGACTGATACATCAGTTATACTGAATAAAAGCCTGAACAGTTCTCTGTGAACAAATGCCAATACATACAGATTTATTGCATCGTCTATGAGTGAATTTGCAGAAGACTAAGTAGAGAGTAAAAAATAAAGATAATGGTTTTAAAGAAACTCAGTTTTTTAAAATGCAAATTTAATCAAATTCACCAGTATGGTTCTGCATAATAGGCAAGACAAATATGCATGTGTTAAATCCAGGGCAAATACTATTTACACTCTGGAAGTCTGACTAATTCCAAACCTGAATATGTGCTGTTAATGCTCAGGGTTTTTAGTGTCAAAGAGGCTACAGATTCCCAATCGAAGATTTTCTTCTCTGTTTTTTCCCCCAACTTTCCACTGTAATGCACAGATATTGTCACAACTGAAAATTTGCCTGCTATTGTGCAAAACTGTACATTCAGATAGATACACATTCATCTGCATAAGCAGTTAATACTTGGAGGGAATGTTGCACAGTCCTCACGCTGATGTTTATTGCGGCCCCAGCATTGCCTCAATTCCGATGTAACGTGAGGCAGTGTTGCATGCTTATCGCATGAAATAATTCTTAGCAGCAGACACTGGTCACGTTCACTCAGAGTCTTTTTACAGCCACACTGCTGTCACAAGTTCGAGGTTTTGCCTGGATTCTTGTAGTCACGGAACACCCTTGAATTGCTCATATGTGAAAACTTTGCCTCTACCTCCAAAATGCTATGACCCATCTCACAAGCTTCAACTATTAAACCGTGTTGAAAATCAGAAAATGGTGATAACTTGCCGTTCACATGGCAGAAACACCTGATTTCTATCACTTTACAGTGGAGGAAATAAGTATTTGATCCCCACTGACTTTAAAAGTTTTATAACAAAAAAATAAATGAAACGTCTCAT
>JAOVYV010000009.1:5543867-5560405 GCA_025674545.1 Hassar affinis
CACACATATATATATATGTATATATATATATACAGCAGGGTGTCACAGGGTGTTTTTTACATTAACAGCAGTTCAGAGAATAACTTCTGGCTGTACATATTAATGTGCTTATTCTTGTTCTGTTGTAATTTATGTGGTATCTTGCTTGGTGTACGATCTGGCAAAAATTGCTTCAGAGATTTAAAAACTTGCTTCGGAGACATTCCATAACACAGTAATAATCATAAACTGATGAAAAGTATCATGTTCATCATATTCACATTAATTAATAATATTTGAATTTCTTTGCAAATTCTTGTGTTAAATGTCACAAGAAATAGAATAAATATCTATGTATATACTAAACTGAACCACTCTGATGTTAATTATTATCTACAGAATTTCCTGCCATGTTTATTTATAAAAATCAGCTCAGTAATTATTGTCACCCTTCCTAAAATATGGAAAACATTCATTTGAATAGTGCAACAGCACATACCTTAGACTGGAGTTACACACAAATTAATTTAAAAGTGATAATTGGAGGAGAATTAATTGCAGATACTCAAGCCTGATGAACCCAGGAAACAGACAGCTGAGATTGGTTGGGATAAAACGAATTTAAACCTGATTAACTATCAACTATGCTTATTTTGGAAACCAACTTTAACCCCTTGGCTAAAGTTGACCTGTTTTTCATTTTTAAAACAGGCACAGAGAATAGTTCAGATATCGGCAAGCAAGAGACTTTGAAATATGGACTTGGAAATTGCATGACTAGGAAAATGGCAGAGGAAGAGCAATGGGATGGTGCAATGCTTCAGGAAGACTGCGAAAATGAGTTTGGGATTTGTAGCATCCTTGATTGCTGAGAGCAAAGCTGCAACTGTTTGTATTTCAGTGAGATGGAGTGCAGGGCTGTCAGTGTGGCATACTGGGAAATAACTGTAATACTGGGAGTTTATTACATATGCTGTATATACAGTATGTATACTGGATATATGATGGTAAAAGATAGAAAGCAGAAAAGAGATCGTATCATTGGTATTTTTATATTAATTTTACTCTCTCTCTCTCTCTCTCTCTCTCTAGTTTGACTGACTGACTTTGGACCTTATGAAGAAACCAGGGCACCCAGAGGAAACCCATGCAGACACTGGGACACAGGAAGGACCCTGGCTGGCTGGCTGGGGAATCGAATCCAGGCCCAGTTGAGGTCTCAGTAGACATAATATTGAACCAAGGGCAAAAATCTATGCAAACACTGTGCTTTATGAGTATTTTAGTACTTCGAAATAACACATTACCTAAATCATAGGGTTAGGGTTAAGCTTAGCATTGATGCCACTGTGCTCTGAGCCATATGACATTCTTCAGTCACATCATTGTGACTTTTTATTTTACTTTTAAATCAGTAAAAGTACAGTAATATACTCACATTAGCACTTAAACCCTGTGTGAGAAGACTTGACATAACTGTTCTATAAATAAAGATGAAAGCTTATATAAAAGTGCCCTTATGTTTCCCATCATGACAGCTTATGTCACATGCTAATTTTCTAAGCTGTGTGATTTAGTATTTTAATGTCATGACATATTCCATTGCTGTCATAACTGAAAAGGAAATATGTATCAACTCTTAAGAGATATTACTTCTTATACAGAACTTGTAGTTGCACACTCTAGACCCAGAAGTATGTGGACACCTGATCATCACACTCTTATCTGGTTCTTCCTCATACTCTTGCCATAGAGTTGATTGTAAAGGATGTTTTTCTATACCATAGCTTTACAGTTTCCCTTTACTGTTTCAGCATGAATATGAGAAACCTTCCAATAACAGTGAATGCTGGCATAGAATGTTAGAAAAGTTAGCATTGTAAAGATTTAAGAACGGATTAAGTTTTTTTTTTTGATTTTTTGAATTTTTAAGAAGAATGCCTTTCATGAAACATTTTAACTAACATGCACATAGTAACAATTACCATGTGACATATGTCATGGCATTAAATTATGACACATGATCATGTAAAGTGTAAAAAAAGGAAATTTTTGTCCAACTGTAAAAATTAAACTACTTTTTAATGTAGCACTTTAGAAGCATAAGCATAAAAAAGCAGAGATGAATCAAACAAAAGCCAAAACAAAGCCATGACTTTGAAATGTTTCATGAGTCACTTCCTGTTTGACTTCCTCCATCTGTCTGCCCTTTTTTGACATTCAGTGAAGGTATGATTGAAAAGACTGCTGGAAGCAACAAAGTTTAGATTACAAAGTAAGTGTGCATGTTTATACGGCAGTGTGTGAATATGATTAACTGTGCATCTGAGTCTCTCTCTCTCTCTCTCTCTCTCTCTCTTTCTCTCTCTCTCTCTCTCGCTCTGATTATCAGGTTCCTGTATTCTCTCTGAAACTGAGGGCAATTTTGAAGCATCGGGGATTTGGGTAATAGAATAGAAATGAATGCAGGAGCGCAGGGCTCTCACACTGTCTAAGCAACCAGGCCTTTGATGCAGGTGCTCAGACTGCATCTTCTGTGTTTGTAAGTGTGTGTGTGTATGGCTAATTGGAGGTAGACAGATAAGCCTGATTAGATGCCTCATTACATTACAGCAGCATCAGCAGCACAGTTCAAAGATAACAGGGCTTTTTTAGTCTACATAACACAAACACACCCACCTGCATCGAGGGTGTGTTTAAACAAAATGTTTAACCAATGCAATGAACATACACACAGGTTCTGCCACCATTAACACATTGGTGATTAAAGAAAGTGTGTAGAATAAAACAGTTTCTGCTTTAAGCTGGTAAAGAGAGACAGAGAGAGAGAGAGAGAGAGAGACTGCTACAGAAGGGCAGGGGAAAATAGTACAGAACTGTGCGTGTGTGTATGTGTGTGCGTGTGTGTTGACATGATATCTCAGGCCATCTTATGCATATCCTGCCTGTTCATCAGATTACAATGCACTGCACTAGTCTCTGTCATACACTCATAGACACCAGTAAACACATATAAACACAGACAGTATATGATATTTTGTTTGTCTGCTCTGTATGAGTGTATTAGTGACATACACACTGTCACACTGTACTACACTGTATTCTAAACCAGTGGTTCTCAAAGTTGGGTCCTGTCAGGATCTGTGATTTATTTTGTTTAAAGCCCACCATTAGTAAAGCTGTTATATTTATTATTGGCCAACTAGACTTATTTCCTGGCTTGAATGGCTACTTGATTTGAATGTAGATTGAACTGAAATAAAATTATATATAAAACTTTTTATATAAAATAATATATAAAAATAAGCTGGATCTAATGTGTTCAAAAACAAATTCAGTAATGAAAAGCTCTGCGATGTCAGTAAATAACCAGAATATTATTGTCCACATTTGAATAATAATCTAATATTTGAATAATTCTGTTGTGTTTATGGAACAAATATGTACTGTGGAGATGCGGGAGAAGTACTTTACTGATAACAGGATTCGTGCTACTAAATTATACATAATACATAATGTGTTTTTAGTTAAAATGTTTTTCTCAAATAAAACAGGTTTTATAATACCATTTCAGACTTCCCATGCACGTCTAATATAAATACATTATTTCACAAGATACTGTAAGTTTCTTGCACCATTTAATCTGCAGCTCAGAACCAAAGAAAGTGTGACTTCTTTTTTGTCATATAAATATGAAGCTGGGTGACAAACACAATACTGCCCTCAAGAGATTTGTGAAGGAATGGCTAATAATAGAGGGATATAAGCAACCACATACTATAAGTAAAATAATTAGTTTTATTTTAAAATCTATTTAATTAACTGAATTAATTTATGAAGATATTCACAAATATTTGATATCTACATAGATGTAATTCTAAAGTAATCTTTGGAGAGTTCTGTGGTTATTTATCTCAGTACATTCAAAGCCTGCTTAGTACTATATATCAGTAAGTAAGTAAGTAAGTAAGTAAGTAAGTAAGTAAGTCAGTCAGTCAGTCAGTCAGTAATTAAACTTGTAAAGCCATAGACTTGTAAAGCTTGGTGGCACCCAAAGCCACCTCTGTAGGTGCCTGCTGATGGTATGTTCCATGGCCTCCACTTCACTTCATCATATGTCATATAGTGTTAGTGGCCAGATGAGTCACGCATAGCACTCCATGTTGATACATCCACACTTTGAATGTCCCTGTAAGCCCTGACCAGTCAATATTCTACAGGCTTTCTCTCCTATTCCCGCACCTTATTGATGTTCGTTTGGTCCCCTGGCAAGCCATCATACCATGTCCCAAAGCACTTAATAGAGTTCCCCACTGTTGATGGTATTGGTTTCTCTTGCACCATTCAATAATTACTTCAGTCAGTATAAATAAATATTTCACTCAGTATTACTCAGAATCAATATACTTCTCACACAGTATACGTACATACAGTATTTAACTCAATATCACTCAGGATCAGTACACATTTCACTGAGTATCAGCAAAGCCATTATGGGCAAGTCTCATCACTTGGCAGCCATCTTGGGCAGTTATTTCAGGCTAACAAGATCAGGCCCCTATCTAAATAATGGGAGGGAGACATAACGGCACTTCCAGTGGTCCCCAGGACATAAACACTGCATGTATAGAATCACCGTTCAAAACTACTTCGAATACTACTACAAACCACTACTGTTTGGTGATTTCTATTCAGAATTCTTTAAGTGATTACCTTCTCCCTGATAATGCCACTCAGTATCGATTAATATTTATTTTCTAGATTAAGCATATATCCCAGTATATCTCAGATATATTTCCATGGTCTGGATGTGGACCCATAAATTTCATTTTGCAAGCCAGGTGAAGCTTAAGCTACTGTTCACACCAGAGGTCATTTTAAAACAATAAAAAGTTGAAAAGTTCAACTGAGGAAAGAACTGGAGAACTGGAGGAAATTTGCAGGTCATCACCAATCTTTATTCGTTCTCTGGTCAGTCAGATGAAACAAAAACCAAACTGTTGGGCCATACTGACCAGTGCTATATACAGTATGTATGTATGATAAAGAGGTGAGGCTTTTAATCCAAAGAACTTCATGCCAAATGTGTATCCTTGGGGTGGCAGCATGTTGGGGAATTGTTTTGCTGAATGGACCAGTGAATATCAGAAAATGGCATGGAATAATGAGCAAAGAGGATTATCTAGAATTACCGAAGCAATACCTCAACGCATCAGTCAGAAAATTAAAACTCAGACAGGACACAGATCCTAAGCATACCTTCAAATCTGTAACAAAATGGCCTAAAAACAACAGAGAGAAAGTACAGGAGGGGACATCATGAAGCCCTGACCTGCATCCCATAGAAAATTTGCAGACTGAACTGAAAAAATGTGCTTGAGCATGTAGGCCCTTAAACCTACCAGATCTTTGGGGAAAAATCCTGGCATTTCTGATTCTGCAAATTTTGAAATAATTAAACAATAAACTTAGCTATTATTAAACATACTGTACAATAAAAACAATAAAATAGTTTAGATATTATTGTGAAATGATCATATGGAAGTAAGTAGATACATTAACATATTAAAAGGAAAGGTACATAACTTGAAATGTGTACAGTTCTGAAAAATTTAATCAAGTATGTTATTTAATTATATAGCCATTATTATATATATTCAATAGTATTCAAATATATAGCCATGATCTCATCACTAATGGTTTAGCTGACACGTCTGAATTATGTTAGATGCTTATCCAGCCCTTTGTAAATAAGGCATTATAGCTAACTGGACCTTCTCAAAATGTGTTTGGAAACCCTTATACATTACTGCACTATAGTAGACTATAGTAGGATGTATGTATATTTCATTAACACCATGCCTATAATTCAAGTTTTGCCAATGCTTGTCTCCAAAAAAGTGCCTCCAAATCCTGACAATCATGAACAGCCATGCATAAAAAAACTTGTTCTGTCCATCAGGTTCTGCCCTTCCTCCCAGCTCCTCATCAGATTTTATCCTCCCCCCTGTTTCCTGTCCTTCATCTTGTCTAATTTCTCAGACTTTTCCAGTCCCCTTTAGGGAAACACATGTCTAGCACCCTTGTGGAAAGGTGAGGACAGAGATTAGTGAAGCTTATAGTTTAAAAACAGACAAATTGCTCCATCTAGTCACCTAGGATTGCACCATGCACAATGCACAATGTACCATCGACACTTTGCAATCTCTGTCTGAACAGCAGAAACATGCCTTTAACCATTGCCCAGATTTCTGTGGTTTCATGAAAATTGATGACTCATTTACCCAGATTCGACATTCATATTGCCTGAATATTTGTGCCTTTAAGTCCACTGCGCCACTGTGCCGCCCGTCAACCAAACATTGGTGGGAAAAAAGAAAAAAAAGTAGACATAATAATTGATGGAGTTAATAACTAATAAAAGACAAATTGGCATAGTTCAAATAATAATCTTGCGTTACTATGAATTTAAAAATTGTATTTCTTAAATGTGGATATTTTTAAAAAGGTCAGGTTTCTATCCATATAACTTAAAGCACTTAAGTTAGTGATGATGTCAGTGAGAGTCTCAGTAATCAAACATATTTGTTCAGGCATCAGTCTGGATGTTCAAATCTTTGATGAATAAGTGCTGATGTTTTAGAAGGCACAGCTTTCTAGCATGGAGGACTTCAACCACCTCTTTATTACATTTACATTTATGGCATTTGGCAGACACCCTGACTTACATTTATCTCATTTATTCAGCTGAGCAGTTGAGGGTTAAGGGCCTTGCTCAAGGGCCCAACAGTGGCAGCTTGGTGGTGGTGGGGCTTGAACCCCCAACCTTCTATTCAGTAACCTAACACCTTAACCACTGAGCCACCCCTACCTCATTAACATAAAACATGTGCGACGAGCTTGCTGGATTTCTCGGTGTACACAACCTAATTAAATAACCCCTCATTAAAAGCTAAAGAATCTTTAATATAGGCAACTGTTAATACATGGAGAGCGTCATGATTAAATCGTGGTCATACAGTCTAACAGCCATCATATGCTGCAATTCAGATTTGAGCATCTCAAAGAAGTTGTTTCTACTTACAGCTCAGGAGCTTGTATGTCCGTGCCATCAAGGCCAGTCTGTATCCTAATTCTCCACACTCCCACAGTGTGCCAAAAAGTTAATTCATTTATTTATCTTCTATGTGCACAAAACTACAGATTTCCCTTAACATGACACATGCATGGTTCCTCTCCTAAAATTGCTCTTCTTTCTTGAGTGATGTTCTGATCTTTCAGATCTTTGACAACTTTCAGGAAAAAACTTAATCAACTTCATCATCATCTTGCACTTCCAACCTAAACAATCTATATTTTTATCTCTGTCCACCTTTTTATGTTTTAATACTAAACCGTAACTTTTCTCAGTGCATCACCTGTGGCACAAAGAGAGACCTCACATCCTGAGAGTAAGAAGCTGGAGAACAGACACTGCAGTGGCATGCTAGGTATATTTTCAGTGTTGTCCTATGATGGATTTGCATTTCAACCACATTAGGAACATATCCAAAAACCTGACAATGATTTTTTTCTTTCAGTGTGTTAGTCACAGGATAGAAAGGACAGGGAGAGGCAAGCCTTCACGTAAGGCCTGTGGTGAACAGAAAACAGAATAAGGATGAAGATAAGTAAACAGCATTTTTGGCATTTCCAGTAAGTAACATCCACACAGAAGAGCCCACAGACTCCATGATGTTACCTCTGTACATTTTCTTTCAAGAATAGGTTGAAAAGCTACCAGAGTTTGCCAGCTGAAAACTGCACACAAGCACAGCACAGATAACACGAAAGTGCATGCTCACCAGTCGGCGACCTCTCCTTAAATAGACCCAGGCACAGATGGAGCTGATTGCCACTGATTTTAATTAAGCTGGTTCTCTCTGGCTACCTCTGGTGGCAGAAGCCAGTCTAGCAATGTTTCAGATTGCTCTCTGCCTCTCTCTAGTGATAGCAAAATATGCTGACACCTTCCCCCTTACAGAATTCCAGTAGCATCTCTGTTCTTATTGTGCTTTCCATTTGAACTGGAATTTACCAGTAAGAAGTTTCAACTGGAAAGACCTCTGAAGTTGGATTTTCGTCAGTATGGCTTTTGGCTTATTTGTGGTTCATTATATCCGTCATACACACAGTACTGTCCAACCTCTGGAGTTTCTTTCTGGGAAATAACATGTAATGCATTGTTATCACCTGGTATTACTAAGAATGGCTAACAATTCCTACCCTGTCTAGAACCCGGTACTGCATCTTTGTTTTCCAATTTGGGTATGATGTCATTCCCATCTCAGACTTTGGAGCTTATCTTATCTTCTGGGAAATCTGGGTTACAACATCTTGTGAGAATGGAGGAAAATGGTGTTCCTTGGAGGAAAAAGAAATTTTATAAAATTTATTACATTCACATTTGAATTATTCTGATAACTACCACACACAGATCCTCATGTTGTTCACAATTCTGGCTAATTTGTTTATTTATGTATGTCACAGGAATCAACTAGTGGAACTACGTGAAAATTGTTAAACTAAGATCCATTGCTGATTCCAAGCAATAAAGATGTCAGTTTGGCCCACTGAATCATCATCAATCCATAGTATATTACTAAGCATCAGAAAGAACCGGAGTCACATGGAATATCTCTAAATCCCATCAGAAAACTGTGTGTTGAACACTTCTGAGTTCAGTTTTAGGTCAGCCGCTAACCCACTAAGATCTAGTGTTTATAGTATGAATTATTGGAAGCTATTTATACTTTGATAAATCAAGTCCATCTTCAATGTGACATAATTTGCATCATTTTGATTAATCCCAAATAAATAGCAGCAGTTTCTGTTTGATTTTCTTGACATCTAGTTGAGGCCATGGTCCAAGCCTGTCTAGATCACATCAATCATGTGAGAAAATGTGCTACAAAACCCACAGGCCAAGAACAAGTGGAATAAAATTGCCAATGCAGTATGTGCAAGAATGACAACAAGACAGAGTATTGTGCTATATTAGAAACCAATCCTTTGGTAAGGGGTGTGCACCCAAGGAAACCTGGTTTTCTACTTTTTATATCACAAAACCTTTTAGCTGGGGTGTGTAGACTTTTTTTAATATCCACTGTATATAGAGGAATGACAATACAACACACTTCACATGTCAAACAAAAGTATTTATTTATTTTAAATGTGATTTATGTAAAGACCATTTAAAATTGTAATAAATGTGAATCCTTGTGTTTGCATTTTCTAATAAACTGGTTAAAAAGTGCCCTAAACTGTCATAACTCCATCAGTGGTGGTATAATAATAAATTATACAATAACTACAATATGGTTTGGGTTAAAGAACAATGTCACACTAGCCCATTTTAACCTAATATTTAAAGCAAGCATTATATACTAACAATATTAAATAAAATGGGCTTTCGACTCCAGATTTCATGCCAGATGACCTGAGTTCTGTCATTAATTACCTCAAATTTGTCTTCACCTTAGGAATTTATAACACGCCAACTCTAAGACCTGACATATGTACTGAAAAATGTTTGCATAATAAAGTAACCATATAGTACATGCAGACAATAATACTGACAGGATACAGTGATAATCCATTTTTATTCTTTCATAATGACAGATATAAAGGAAAAGACAGCTTATTAATTAATCTGATCATCTGCTAAAGGCACTAGAATATAGATATACATATCATCTTTCTTTCTTTGGTTTCAACACTCCAATATTGTTTTTGCACTGCAAAACGACCACTCCTTTTACAACTGAGTGAATCATCTTTACATATTTAGGTATAGAGTTAAAAATGAGTCCCGCCAGCAGTATCAGACGGAGGTTTTCCATCTTCACCCTTTGACTGTAAAATACAAGCAAGAACACATGAAGAATTTTCTGATATCAAGAACTTACAGGAACATTCAAGTTTTTCAATCTGATCTCTGTCTACTGCATCTGTAGTGTATGGGTTATGGCTTATGACTATTGAACTCCGTCAATAAATATTTATGCAAAACGTTTTTTGCAGAACATTGTCATGATTCCTTCAGCCCATTTGTAAATGAAGCTTGAAATCTGAAATTTGTCTGTCGGAGATGTGAGGGGGTTTTCCCTGAGGAAATTGGAATTTGTGATAATGCTTTACCATCATAGTTAAACATAGCTCACTGTACCTCCAGGTTGATGCACAGAGACCACAAACACTTCATAAATAACCAAAAATAACTCTTTAGTGTTTTGTTAAAGTGTTGGAAAGTTGGATAAGGCATTTTCAAATGGCAAAAGAACTGGACAAAAAAAATCCCCTGAAAATGTGATAGTTAGTAGAACTCTATGTAAACATAGCAAAAAAGTAAGGAATTCTGTGTTTGGTAGATTTGGTTATTTCTTTGTTGTAACTCGTTGTGCTTCATGGCAAAAAATCTTATACCGTTAGAAAGCCTGTTAATTTCCCCTTTAAATGATGCCACACTTGTAAGGAACATGGATTTGTGGGATGAGCAGTAGAGCTGAGAATGTGGGTCGTGCCAATGAAATTGGCCATTGCCAAACAGCTTATTCTGCCATTGACTTTTGGTGTTTGGTGGACTGGATGTTTGAAGTTTGAAGAAACTAGACATATTGAATATTTAACAATGTATTCATTTAACAAACAGGAGCCTCAGTAGCGTGTAGAAGAACCATACACAGACACAACAGCCTGGCACCTCCTCCTCATACTGGTCAACAGCCTGGTCACACACTGCTGTGGGATCGCATTCCATTCTTCAACCAGCATTTGTCACAAGTTAGCCAATTTTGTTGTGTTGGTCACCCTTACAATCCAACTGCCATAGGCAGAATCTGGACTCATCTTTGAAAGTTCCCTCCATATTTTCAGGTTCCAGTGCATGTTTTGACAACATCAGGCTTGACGATGAAGGGCAGTCATGGCAGGCCTCTTGGCAACCCGGTGAAACCGGAGATTGGCAATCAGAACCTGATTGGCTGCACCTGGGGGTACCAGAAGCTCAAAATAACAGCAACAGCAGAATAAGCTGTTTGGCAATGGCAGAGAAGATTTGTTACATTTTTCACTGGAACATCCCACATTCTCAGCTCTACTGCTCATCCCACAAATGCATGTTCCTTACACATGTGGCATCATTTAAAAGGGAAATTAACAGGCTTTCTCAAGCATTGTTACAACAAAGAAATAATCTACCAAACACAAATTTTCTTACTTTTTGTGCTATGTTTATATATTTCTGGGACACTTTTTTTGTTCATAGTTCTTTTTTTATATGCATGTTTACTGCCTGCTTGTTAAAATGTATGCAGTTTCATGGCATTCCTTTTAAATATTACATTTTTTGCAACAGCCATACCATTAGATATTAAAGAGCAGTGTAGGAGGTTTGGCAGGGGAATGTTCTGTGCATTCAGATTGCTTTTTAAATGTTAAACTGTATCTACAAAAAAACAGCATAATGGCTGTCAAGGAGGTACAAATACGGCACACAGAGAGGTCAGTTTAATTGTTGATTTATACTGCAAAGCAAAAACTGATAAGAGATGGAAGGGTATTTTTGGAATATTTGATTTTCCCCTGAATGTTTTTTATGCTGCTGCTTAGACTGCAACCTCTAGCAAACTTGCAAACAATGGACCTGGAAATCAAATAGCTATTCTGTGAACTGTATCAAGCAAACAAGTGACTTTTACATCAATTGCAGACAGTCTACTAAAACAACTAAAATAAATACTACAACAGCTTTGATAGGATTTTATCTCATCTTAAGACCTTCTCTGTTAACTGTAAAGGCTGTGGTTTTGAATTTGTGTTATACAGCCATGTTTTTAAACATTCATAGATGTAATTTAGCATATATGGTTTGTACTTTCTGAGTCTGAAGGTTCCGTCTTGTTCATCTACAGATACAGTAGATCAAGGTCATGCTAAGAAACTATATTATTGATACATAGATCCTGAAAAATCTTAAAAAAAATTGTGAAAATCTTTAAAAAAAATTATATATATCATTTATTGTGTCATGTGTTGAAATTACCTTTGTTTTAAAGAGCAGGTTAATAACTCCTTTGGAACGCCGGTCACTTGTGCGGTCAGATGGCAGACACACAGACATGGTCTTACTGTCCCGTTTAGAACGTACTAACTCCAACTCCTCACTCCCATTGGCTACTGTCAGAGCCAGGCCTAAGATGGACATCAAAATACAGAGATGGTGATGTCAAGTTGTTAAATTACATATGTGATTTATGATATGAAGTCTGACAAAGATTTTCATGTGTGTGTGTCTGTGTGTGTGTGCGTGTGTGTGTGTGTGTGTATATATATATATATATATATATATATATATATACCAGTAATAGTAGGCAGTGATCTGGAGTTAATACTGGCCAGGCTGCTCTCTTCAGTGGGCTCTGAGAGGTTTGTGTCACTGCGGAACTCCTGCTTCTTTGACAGCTGAGATATGGCAGAAAATTTAAAAGGAAAGAAAAAAAAGAAGCAGTTTTGCCCGTGATTGCATCTACCATGCCATTAAGTGCCCTTAAAAACAGATTGTGACTATTTAGTGAAACGATTCTGCTGTGACTAACTCGTTTGAGGTCCAGAGTGCTGGCTCTCTCTTTCTCTTCACTGATAAAGATCATGCTGCCTCTGCTTGTCTTCTTTTTCTTTTTGGACTTCCTTAACTTCACCTAGGGGAATAAATTAGAATGAGAATGAGATTAAATGAAATGAAAATGACAAATAAAAGAAAATATAAGAAATATAAGAAAATACATTCAATTGCCAGTTTACTAGCAACACCTGTACACCTGCTCGTTCAAGCAATGGGGGAAAAAAATGGTGACTTTGACCATGGCATCATTGGATGCATTCTCAGCTGCTTTTCTGCTCACCGTGGTTGTAAAGAGTGCTTACTTGATTTACTGCCATTGACAAGCAGGTTGCTGCCTGCAGAACTGCTGTTTGTTTAATGCAAACTCTACAGACTGTTATATGTAGAAATCCTAGGAGATTAGCAGTTTCTGAAATAGTTCCAGACATTTGGAACCAACAGCTGTACAGGTGAACAGGTATGGCTATTAGTGCCTACTGAGGATATAATTAAAAACAGCAGAATATTGGGAAAGGAAGACTAATAGAGGATGTTTTAACTTGAATTTAAAAAAGACCTTCCAGCCAACGGTTTGTGATTCTAGGATTAAGTGCTTAGGTTCTCACCTCCACCTCGAGGCCGTTCTCGTCAATCACACTGACACTCCCACTGGAGTGGGGCAGGGAAGTAGGGGTGAGAGGTCCTGATGAATCCAGAGACACACTATATACACAGAAGGAAGAGATAGAGATAGAGAGAGAGAGAGAGAGAGAGCCTTGTTGACAATCTGGACGATGATAGAAAATGCTGATCTTTGGCTAACGTATATCCCGTTGACATAAAAAAATGAATCTGTAAGGTGTGTTGCTTTTCACGGTGTGTATACCTGTCTGGGTGTAACTTAGTGGGTGTTCCACATTCTGATCCTGCTAACGAGCAGATGGACTGCCGAACTGAGCGAAGGACAGAGCGCGGACGAGTGGATCGTCTCTCGTCCATGTCCGGCTAACAGAGAGGAATGAAACTAATTAAATCACTATAAGAAAATAAACCCCCTTTGTTTATATTAACACTGATATACAGGAATTTTCCCTTGGTGAAAAATAAAGCATGCATTATTATCTATCACTGTGTCCGCCTCCTTTAGTGTGTGCCTCACCAGTTCTCTGGCTCCATACTCTTTCTCTACTTTCTTCTTCAGCTGTTTGAAGCACTCCTCCATGCGCTCGTGAAAAGGTCGGAGGTCATCGGTCACCCTCTTGCCATGCAGAGCTATTCCTCGGCCCAGCAAAGGGATCTGCAGGGGTAGCCATGACACACCACTTCAGTAAGGTTTTAAAGAGCTGTGTGTTTTGATAAGCAATGGGACATTTTTGTGTTTACCTGCCATGCGATGAGGTCTTTGAGGCGGGACAGCTTTTCTTTGTCCTCTGGATGGTCATGTGTGTACTCCTCTGTAAAGAATGCCTTAAAAAAGACAAGTTAGAAGGAGTTATTTTTTACTGGAACTCTTAGTAAAGATGGGTGAAAAGGCTTAGAGGAAAAAACAACTATGTGTGTGAAAATGTTCTGCATCACAACAAAGGGTGGGTTCCTTTTCTTATACACAAATACAACACACACCTTTTCATACTTGGCAAAGCCGCCCATGACAGCAGGATCCACAATGCCATTAAGCAGCATGGAAAGAGGGTTTATGGGTAAAGTTTCATCACACTGATATTGGTTAATCATCGTAAGTATTTTTTCATTGGTGCTTCCCATCGTCTCTATGGCATTCTCCAGAGGACTCACGGTCGTCTGATAGAAAAGTGGTAAAGCAGTCGATGTATGGTTAGAATTTTGATTAAATTGAGGTCTTGTGTAACACATTTCTGGCTCATACTCACATGACTCATGTTTGTGGCCTCGAACCAGCGCAGGATCCCTGGCAACTTATATGCAGTGTGGAAAGTTGTGCGTTCAATCCACATAGACTGTATCAAAAGAAAGGAAGATGGAGCATTATTCCTGGGTATATGTGTTTATGTGTGAATCCGTACCGAGGAAAAGACGTGAGAAGGACTCACAGCAAACTCATTATCAGGGTCCACTTTTCCCTTCCTCACTGGTCTGGAGTACTGAAAGCGCTGAACATAGTTGGACTTATAGAAGCTGACAAATAAAAGAGTGCGAAAAATTGGAAGAACTGTACAACATATGCACATCCACAACAATTCACATGACTCAAGTCTGATTTATCACCTTCATATTATGGCACTCATATACAAGCGAACCAAATCCAACATTGTCCTTGTTTCTTTCATATTTATACAGAGAGCAGTTTCATTTCACTATACTCACCCATGGGCTGGAGACTATGAACAGAACTATATTGTGATTACTGCAATACTAACTTGATAATCTGATCAGGAACTGGCTTGTTCATCAGACGAGGTGGGATTTCCAGGACAGGCTGCACAGTGAAGCACTGGATGTCTGAAAACACCATGCTAAGAATGGCATACTGACACAGAAGAACCTGTATATAATATATGTTGTTCAACTTTGTTTATCTTGTGCTCTTTTGCATTCCACACTGCAAGTGTAGTTAATGTAAATCATTTCCTCACGCTTAGCTAATAAACATTAAGCTTGGAGTGAAATCTGGAACCATTTTACAGGCTTTGTAGATTCGATTTATGTCTACTGATGATAAAATGTACAATAATTAGCCACAAAATGTTTGAGGTCTTTTCATCTTAATCTTATCTATGTATTTCAATATCAAACCCTACATCTAGACTTGATTTATCTCTGTCTAAGCTTAGAAAATGTTCAAGTCTCTTGGGATGTGGTTTAGGGATTTGTCATACCCTGCTTCATTTTCTACTGTGTGTACATATTTGTGATTGACAGTGTGCCCTTTAATTGATGGATACATTGTAATGGGGAGTTTCTGATGTCATCTCCAGGCATGGTAGTGGTATTAAGTCTGACAGCACTGGGGAACTGACTCATCAGCTGGCTCTGGAAATCTTCCCTGCGCTCATACTCCTTCCCACGATGGATAAACACCTTGTTCTGTTATAAGATAGAACACACGAGTAAACATGGCATCCACCCAGCTCTCCAATCTAATCATCCTTTCAGTACCGCAATTCATTCTCATGGCAGACACACACCCTATTTACACACACACATACATAAAAACACAGACACTGACCCGTAGGAATTGAGGAAAGCCACAGCCGTAGTATCCAACAGCAAAGTAATCTGGCTTGGGTCGCAAGATCTTCATGATATTCTCATAGAAACTGGCCTGTTGTTTCTGTATGCAGGATTAGATTGGAGTCAATACAGTGGGAAATGTCAAAAACACTGAACAAAAACATTTCTTTGTCAGTAAGAAAAAAACAATACTTCTATAAGAAGATCCAAGCAAAAAGTTGATCCGATTTGATGGAAGTACAACCCCAATTCCAATGAAGTTGGAACGTTGTGTTAAACATGAATAAAAACAGAATGCGATGATTTGCAAATCCTTTTCAAACCATATTCGATTGAATACACTACAAAGACAAGATATTGAATGTTCAAACGGATAAACTTTATTGTTTCTTTGCAAATATTCACTCATTTTGAATTTGATGGCTGCAACACAGTTGGGACATGGGCAATCTACAAGTTAAAACTCTACCATGCAAAGTGAAAGCCATATATAAACAACACCCAGAAATGCCACCGGCTTCTCTGGGCCCGCACTCATCTGAGATGGACTGACGCAAAGTAGAAAAGTGTCCTGTGCTCTGACGAGTCCACATTTCAAATTGTTTTTGGAAATCACGGACCTCGTATTCTCTGGGCCAAAGAGGAAAAGGACTGTCCGGATTGTTATCAGTGCAAAGTTCAAAAGCCAGCATCTCTGATGGTATGGGAG
>JAOVYV010000009.1:5604607-5619942 GCA_025674545.1 Hassar affinis
CACAGATCATCTGAAAGGATCAAAAGTTTAAGAAACAGTTTGATTTTGATTTGATTGATTGATTGATTGATTGATTGATTGATTGATTGATTGATTGATTGATTGGGTGGTTGGGTGGTTGGTTGGTTGGTTGGTTGGTTGAAGGAAGCCATGGTTTGCAAATCATACTTCCACTATTAACACTGCATCCTTCTCTTGTAAACAGAATTGAGACTGACTGTGGAGTTGCAGAAAGATCTGTGATGAATCGTATAATGGCTACAGCATTTTTAACTCACTGTGAACGGCTTGTTAATACAGAAATAAGCCAACAAGATTTTCGGCCGATCTTATGTCCGATTCACTCCTCCTGAGAATCATGGGGATATAGCCCGATCTGTAGCTGATCTGAATTGATTACATGCCTAAAAGATATTGTAGTACGAGTACGAGCTTACAGACATAATCAATCGTATTGCCCTTGAGTAGAACCATGATTTCAAAATCGCAAATTTCAAACATGCTTGATATACACAAATCCTGTAATGTGAACAGAGCAAGGATTTCAAATCCTGTGGTGTGAAAGGAACAATGGTAATAACCAATAAGAGTGAGTTTATTAACCAGGAAGCAGCACCAGGGTGTTTAAAGAAAGCAAATAATGCATGAGTTTGTTTTAACTTTAGCTTGTTGCACTGAAAAATGTACAAGCCAGGCTGATACTTTCATCTCAGCCATGACTTTACAGTTTGTTTTTTTCCTCGTAATTTGTTTTTCATTACAAAACATAGTACACACAATCGCAACCAGCAGATAACAAGAGTGCGTCTCGGATTGTCTGCTCTGAAGTCACGTTTGATCTTGCGAGTTTCTGTGAGATCCCCGCTTTGAAAAATCACCTAACGTGTGGTCATGCTTCTCGGCTGAATCGTGTAGTGTGTGGGCTCTTAGGATTAAAAGATTAAAAACCGGTTATAATCAATTGTTATGCCCGTGGTCTCCTACATTTTTAAAATCGGTCAAGATTCGAAAAGCCTCTAACATGGGGGCAGCTAAATGAAAAGAGAAATGATAAGTATTTGAACATACAAGGTTGAGTGGATAAGCTGGAATGTGCTACCTCAATCAAATTCACACATGGAAATCTCCTTTGGATACTCTAAAAGGTTGCTGCACCCAATAAATTAGCTCCTACACTCCCCATTCTTCACACACTCGCACACACCCCCACCCACCCAAGTACTTCTTCTGCCTTTCGTCTCTGCATCCTAATCAAGGACACCCCGAGTACACAACCTAATGAGGAACAAGGGCATGCATGTGTGCCACTATTTGATTATGACATGTTTTTTGTGCATACACACCTGTTCCTAATGTGGTTTATGGTGTGTACTTATGTGTGTGCACCTTGAAGTGTTTATTGTTAATGTCCTTCTGTCAGTGGCTAATGGGGTCATTAGCATATTAGTCTAACAATCCCCCAAACCGCATCCCTTCATATACACACAAGCAAGCCTACACATACACACACACAGAGCAAGACAGAGACACACAGGCACACAATGAGAGTAGGGCTTAGCACAGGACAAGATAAGCTTACAAGGTTGTAAGTGAGAGTGCTTACTACTGGGAGAAGAAAAGAGACAAAAACGACAAGCTCAATTTTATAAAAGTAAGATTGATTTAGGAGGAGGAAGAGCGAGCGTTAATGAGAGCTTAATATTGGAAGAGTTGCAACAAGAGTGAGAAAGAGAACGAGAGTGAGAGAAAGAGATTTGTCTTAGGGCTCTAAGAATGCAGTTAGCTAATAATACATTGCAGGATTACACAAAGTTGCAATTAATTAACTTAGCCTTTGGGGGAAAAACAAAAAAAAAAGGTTTATGGGTCTTGCATTTTTAAAAGCCACTTATGGTTCCTGCTTATTACCCTGAAATCTCAAGCAATATAAAGAAAGATTTTTCAGTTTCACAAATAGAGTGCTCATGGCTTTTCACAGCTTTTTTTTGCATTTCTTTTCTTTAACGTTTTCTTTTATTTAGGTTGCCTCAAAAAACAAACAGACAAACAAACCAAAACTGCCAGTAACCTGAAATGCCTGAAGGGAAAGCTTTCTTCTTCTTAGAACTCTCACCCACCATTTGTTCTTCCAAGTGAAGCCCAAAAACTTTCAATCTTAAAGGTGAAATCTATTATTCATGTATAAAGAAACCTGTTCTATTAGGCAGAGTTTCTGGATGGTTTTAAATGAAGGGTGGCATTTCAGAAAAGGTGTCTGGTGCATAAATGTTGCTCAAATACCCTACTAGGACAACAGAAAGCTTGGCTAAAGCAGATATCACAGATTAGTAGCCAGGCCAGGCAGGCTT
Organism: Hassar affinis; assembly: GCA_025674545.1. Lineage (NCBI taxonomy): Eukaryota > Metazoa > Chordata > Actinopteri > Siluriformes > Doradidae > Hassar > Hassar affinis. The sequence goes on from JAOVYV010000009.1 coordinate 5,606,956, forward strand.
CATGATGTGGTTATGTAATTGATTGCACTGGATGTACATGGCTCAGTAAGTGCTTTAAATGTGAGCTTGGACCAGTAACATAGATATCATTTCAAAGATACTATAGATGAACTGGGATATGGGTTGCGAGTGGTGAAACAGAAGAACATTCAGAGAACAAAGGTATGAGAGGAAAATTGGCGGGGCTGTCTGGGTCAGAAGGATGGTATTACACTTTCTCCTGTCAATCACATGACACTCACCACTTATGGGTGTCTGTAAGTTTATGTATTCCGAAGAGGGCAGTTAGTGTTTTTCATCGAGTGTGTTTAACTGCCATGTGAGATAGCATGAGCAGTAGTTCGAAAACACATGGTCTGCTGATGTGCACTATTTATTCATAATTGTATCATTCAGCGAATCAGCTCAACGGAGGGGGTGGATTTATCTGCAGGGGAATATACAGGATTGTCAATTCACCATGCAGGCAGCCAAGTTCTCTAGAATTACAAGCTGCTCATGTACTGTGCACTTTATTGTGGTCAGGATGGCAGTATAGCCAGAGCCTATCCTGGGGCCAGTGGTTATAAGAAGCAAATAAACCCTAGGTGGGACACCAGTACAAGCTTTACAGTTTGAAAAATAGTGAGACTGGAAGGTTAAAATAATGTCTAGCCAGTCCAATTAGTGATGCTTCATTGACCTGTGCTCTCCTTCTTTCTGACAGGCACAAAGACATCTGGAGTCAAGGAGACCAATCAAGCAGCACGTGTAATTGCAGTCAAACCGCCTCTGAGGACTAGGAAACAAAATGATCAAATGCTGAGACACAAGATATTTTCCAACTAATGAGCCCATACAGGACATGCTGACTTTAGACTTTACCACCAATATACTTTGCTTTTTATGAAGCATAATCATCCTTGGATAGGAAAACATGCCAACTAAAAGAGGTCCCTCCCTTTTCAGCAGCGGCTCTGGGGGTTGAGCCAGTCGGCACAGGCCATGGGCCGAAAGGCAGCCGACGCGACTAATCCAGTGCCTGCGCTGGGAGGGCGAGGAGTTCTGTCACAAAAATGGGGACCTCTTTGCAGTGTGGGGGTGCAGACATCACCAGGACTACGCTCACTTCCCTCCTTAAAGAGGAGGAGTCAGCCAACAGACACGGCCCATGGGAAGTCTGTCCCTGTGGAAACCATGTCTCTAGACAGAGCAAAGCCCCCTCTGGGGCAATTTCAGAACTGCACAAGCAAAGTATCCCAGGGTGAGACTTCAAAAGACAGCAACGTCTACTGCCAGATCAAATCAAACCCTAACCAGTCAGGATGCAGGGGAAATTTCAAACGGGCCCCTCGCTTTATCAATGGCAGTGTAGTAGCATCTGAATTGGTAGAAGGGGTCTGTAGTGAAGGGGTGGAGACAGGAGAAGTGTGTAGTCAAAGAGAGACTGAAATGCCAATTCAGAGGAGGGGCCAATCACTAAAGGGGGAGAAAACAGTGCAGAGTGGAAGCGTGAGGGCGTATGCCACACACCCCCGACCTTGCCGTGTAATGACATCCTCCAGACCATGCACAGCGTGTGAAAGAAAATTGCAAGCTCCATCCTGCATGGCATCTGCATGCCATAAACGAGAGACTAGTCAGATTCGATCAAGCATGACTCTACCAATGCCACCTAGAAAAGATGTACCCAAACTGCAGAAGCAGCAGTCTACAAACACACACCCAACTCACACTTCACACACATCTATCACTTACACTCGTGCTGGGAGCACGCACAAAGAGAACTCTCTTGAGGAAAGTGACAGAAACGTACAGCAAACGAAGACTCAAACAAATGATCCATCCACATACCCACAGAATAAAACACATAACAAAATATCTACAGATTCATGTAGACAAAAGACATCAGAACACTCCAAAACCCACGAATTACCAACAGGAACGTTGACAAATAAAACACAGCCAATAGAATCAACAGCAGCTCAAAAACAACATGCCCCAAAAGATGTACAGCTCACAGCAGAGTACACGAATAACCAAACTTATGCAACTATTGCATCTGCTCCTTCATCTGTCTCCACCACCCCTAAACTGCCTCCCCCTGTGCTTTCTAGTGGACCAGAATCACAAACCACGCCCACTCTCCCAACTAAGAATGCCTCCCACTGCAAATCTTTAGAGCTAACAACAAAGCTGGCATCACCAGAGATTCAGAATGGCTCAGAGACCAAATCAAAATCTCCAACACAACCTCCCAACCAGGAACCGAAAACAGCAATGGCTCCAGAAGCCAAACCACAACTGGTTGACTATCAGCCTCTAGAGAAGAACTTAACAGAACCACAGATCCCACTGTGCAATGGGGTGCCATCAACACTACACGGACTACTGCAGAACATAGAAGAGAACCTGCTGTCTAACCAAGAGAAGATTAAGGTTCTTCTCAATGTCATTCAGGACCTGGAAAAGAGCAAGGCCATGAGCGAGGGGTGAGAAAGATTCTAAAGTTTCTAATATCTCATTCAGTCCTTGTTCCAATTGATACACGTATAGTCTAGCAGCCTTTATTTGTACATACCACTAGGGCCTACAAGGCAGCAAAGTCCCAACTGACCACCCATTAATGATGTCCCTATTGAGCTCCAAAGCTAATAGACATACTCACAAGTGCCCTCTATAACCCCTTAATGCACCGCAGAGTTGTTTTTTTATCCAATACCACAATATTGGTTGAAGCAAGTCAAAATTTCCAGATTCAACAACAAAGCCAATGATGGAGAAAAAGATATGCAAATGCATGTTGGAATGCCTTTCATTGGTAATTAACTTGTCATTGTGAAGCATTAGGTTTGTAAGTCATGTGAAACAAAAGACAGTAAAATAAATGATTAACCCATTCACACTGGCACGTGGGTGGCATGATGTAGCAAGAATATGCAGCTGCCAGCCTTAAAATAAAACTTGTCACTTTAAATTCCACCTCAGTTCTGCCCTTGAAATCATATCCCTGAATCTTTTATTCTTATACAATTCATGCAGACTTAATGAATCATATATAGCCCATGTTAATTTAAATCATTGTAAGTCAAATCGCTTAACTGTAATAAAAAGGCTCTGTGAAGCCACCACAGTTATTATGTGACTATTCGTTTGGTTAAGGTACAAATCAACCTTGTTCTCACCTTAATTAGGTGGTGCCAACCCTTTAGAGTGCTCTTGTAACCCTCTCACCTACCTTCTTTGATATAAAGCCAGTATGTGGAAGAGGCTGACATGGAACATCACCAAAGTCACTGCTGGCTTTACAGAAATAATATTTAGCAACTGGACTTTTCTTATTCATTTAACACATGAAGGACTGGTCTGTTTGTCTATATAACTGTCTACAAACTCCATTTCCAGAAAAGTTGGGACACTTCCTAAAAATGCAATAAAAACTAAAATCTGTGATTTGTTAATTCACTTAAACCTTTATTTAACAGAGAAAATCACAAAGAAAAGATTTTCATTGTTTTCAGTCATGAACCGAATTCTATTTGTTAAAGAGAAATTGATGCTTGCAGCACACTCAAAAAAGTTGGAACAGAGACATGTTTACCACTGGGTCACATCACCTTTTCTTTTAATTATACTTTTTAATCATTTGGGAATTGAAGATAAAAAATTGTTGCAGTTTTACAAATGGAAGTCTTATAAATGGAAATATTGCCATTCTTCTCTGCATGATGTGCCATACATTTTCAATAAGAGACAGATCTGGACTGCAGGCAGGCCAGTCAAGCGCACACACACTCTAAGTCTATGAAGCCACACTGTTGTAACTCATGTAGAATGAGGCCTGGCATTGTCCAGGGAAAAGATGGACAGCAGCATATGTTGCTCCAAAATACCAGTATAAGCCTCCGCACAAATGGTACCTTCACGTATATGCAGATTACCCATGCTGTGAGCACTGATGCACCCTCATGCCAATGCTGATACTGTTTTTTTCACTTTTCATTGGTAAAGGTCTGGATGGTCATTTTCATCTTTGGCCTTCTATTTTCACCAAAAACAAGCTGAAACGTGGACTCGTTTGACCACAGAACACATTTCCACTGTCTTTCAGTCCATCTCAGATGATTTCGGGTTCAGAGAACTCACTGGAGTTTGTGCAAAATTAATATATGGCTTCTGTACTGCTGAGCCCATGTGGCTATGTCTATCATGTTAGCATAACGGTTTTTAAAATAATACCACCTGAGTGCTCGATGGTCACACACACTCAACAGCAGTTTCCGCCCATGGCCTTTACACACAGAGATTTCCCCTGACTCCCTGAATCTTTCATGATACTATGAACTGTAGATGGACGACCTCAATTCTTTGCACTCTTGTGCTGTGGTGAACCATGACCCATCCTTGCTTGCAAAATCTAAGCCTTTGGTGGACCCTCCTTTTATACTCAAGCGTGATGACCTCATCTGTTACCAGGTAAACTGCTAATTGTGGAACCTTCCAGAACAGTCTTACTTGTCTTATGTTGCCCTCTGTCCCAATGTTTTTTGAGTGTGTTGCAACCATCAATTTCTCCTCAATTACATTCATCACTGAAAACACTGAAAAACTAATCATTTATAATCACACTAACCAGTATCACCCAGATGTGAATGGGCTCTTTTATGAGTCTGGCTCGTCTCAAGGTTTCATCCTCGTGTTGCCTCAGGGAGTTTCACCTTGTCTCCATTACCTCTGGCTTGCCTATTATGAATCTAGGCCAAGGTCAGGAATTTTGTTAAGCTGCTTTGTAACAATGTCTTTTTTTTTAAAGTGCTTTACAAATAAAAATTAATCAAAATAGAATTCATATTTAGTGTGACAACTTCCATTTTGATAAAGAAACTGACAAAATATTTAATTTGTTTCCAAATAATTGAACTTGTAATGGCAAGCAGTTTGTGATGGCGCTGTTCTTATGTTCTAAACTAATACACCCTCAATTTGAGGATGATGAACCAAAATGCACCCTTGGAGGGGAACCACAGGGTATCATATGGAACGAGGACATCAGCAAGCCCTCTGGAATCAAATTCATCTATAGACATTTTTACCTCTCTTTTGTCATTATTTGCTTTCTGTTTTCTTGACTAACCTATTAAACTGCTTCTTACTACTTACTTTGTCTGCTTTTCCATCTAATCTTCCCATGATGGCTTTTGTCACCTTCTAAATTTTCCATTTTGCTTATTTAATCTGTCACTCAATCTTTTTCCAGCCTTTCTTGCCACCTTTTATAATGGTGTCCACACCTGCTTAACTGCCTCTGACAGCTCTGTTCTCTCTCTCTCCCTCTATTTGTGTGTGTGTGTGTGTGGACCATGTTCTTATCTCTTTATGGGGACCAAAAATCCCCACAAACACAGCAATATCAGATATTTTTGATCTTGTGGGGACATTTTTCTTGTCCAGATAAGGAAAGTGTTTTTTGTTGTAGTAAAATAAAATTAAAGCCAAAAAGTTGCCTTTTCATTACTGAGTTTAGGGTTAAGGTTAGAGTTAGGGGTTGGCATTAATTATCTGTAGTAATAATTATGTCACTGGAAGGTCTTCACAAGTACAATGTGTGTCTATGTGTGTGTGTGTGTGTGTGTGTGTGTGTGTACATGTCGATTGCAGCACTTGGACATGTGACTATAAATGTATCTGACATTTGTTCCTGTGTATTATTTATTTATGTCTTTAAACAGACGCTGTTCTTACAGAACAGGACAGGACATCAACAACTGCTCGACCTGCCAGAAAACAGCCTGCATCATTTACAGGTACTGCAGATACAATGCACTCCAGATATCATATTAAAAAAAAATTGTCTCCTTGCTCCCAATGTCATAACTTAAACAAGAAATGTTTGCTGTCTGACATTTGCATTGGAGCTCCAGGGCTGGGGTAGCTACAGCTACATCTACAGATCTTTTTTGTAGTCATATTAAAAATAAAGAAACAAACAAACAAACAAATAATACAAATAAAAAAATAAAACTGTTTTATACCCGAGCAGGGATAGTCTTTATGCTCAAATTTAATTTGGAAGTGGAATACGAAAATGATCCAGGACCAGACGGTGTGATGCAGCTTGAGTAAAAGATGGCACTACTACTAACAGTGGATTGTTTTGCTATGTACATAGTGTTTTCATTTAACAATTCCATTTTTTTTATTAATTAACAAACAACTGATCTGAGCAATTTATAGTTAAATTTAATGTTGTGAAACATCTCTAGAACAAGTTCATTCATGTCATCACCTGTGTCATAGCAGATGTACACTGATCAAGCATAACATTATGAGCACCTCCTTTTTTCTACACTTATTGTCCATTTTCAGTTCTGCTTACCATATAGCTGCACCTTGTAGTTCTACAATTACAGACTGTAGTCCATCTGTTTCTCTCCAGACTTTGTTAGAACCCTTTACTCTGTTCTCTAATGGTCAGGACTCCCACAGGACCCCTACAGACCAGGTACTGTTTGGGTGGTGGATCATTCTCAGCACTGCAGTGACACTAATGTGGTGGTGGTGTGTTAGTGTGTGTTGTACAGCAGTGCTGCTGGAGTTTTTAAACACCCCAGTGTCACTGCTGGACCAAAAGTGTCCAGTCACCAGCATTCTGTAGGCAGCATCCTGTGAGCATGAAGGAATCGAGGATGACTAACACAAACTGTGCTACAACAGATGAGCTACTGTCTCTGACTTTACATCTACAGTGCTTGCTCAGGTATAGAGAAACCAGAAACACCTATAACTCTATACATGTGCAGGAAATTTCTTCTTTCATATCAATTATACATTTTTCTTTATTAAATATCAATCTATATTTTAAAACATGTTTATTATTATGACCACAACAGCAGTACTGGCACTCATACAGTTTTTGGCAAATTTGGGATTTTTCTTTTTTTTCTTCTTCCATTTGTTTTTGATCAAATATATAATATACTTACAGTTCACCAATCTACATGAAACTTGTTATGGTTGAAGGCACACATCTGATATAAGCTATGTCACCAAAGGTGTGTGTTGCTCTTTATGCTAGCGCCACCTGAAGTGGGATAGACTCAAAGCACTGTTCGGGCTAGAAAACTGTGTTGCCTAAAATCCTGAACTTTTATGGCATTACCCTAAGCTCATTACAATCCCTTTGTGGAGTAGTGCCACCTAATAAATAATCTAGCACTTCACTAGGGAATACGCTGAATTTGGTGAAATTTTATCCTGCGCTGCAGCCGACACTTTTTAATATCTCAAGAACTGCTTATGCAGCAAATTTTGCAGTTTGGTTGCATATTTAATGTCATTCTTGCTCTTTCTCTCACTTAATGTGGGAGTCATATTATGCACCACTATGTGGTATATACTTAATCTTAGATTAACTAGACATGTCATGATTAACTAGACTAGTCATATCGCCCTCAGCGGCAGACGTGTTTGCTCGCTCCGTTCTTGGATATTGTTTTTTCTGCTTTTCTCTTCTTAGATTGTGCATATGGTCTGACATACAAGTCCATTCGATATGAGTTATTACTACAAAAAAGATCACATGTTTGACTGAGCTCTTTAAGATACAGCTGTGATTTGCATTACAGCCAGCACTATTGTCAGATCTGATGTTATAGAAAATTCATCAACCCCATTGATCAGCCAAATTCATCACTTCAACAACCCTGTGGTATAAAATATATACAGTATAATAAGAATGAATGCACAAGAAATATCTCCCTTTGGAAATCATGTCATGAGATCTGATTAGGATGAAACAGATTTCCAGTACATGTTTGTTTGGTCTCTAATGAACAACTAAAGAAGCAAATGTCAGACAGCAACGATCAAGGCATAATTATGTGAATTAGATTTTTCACCAACCATTCCTTTAATGTACTGTAACATATCAAATGTTGTTTCCCTCAAACTAAATGCACACACAAACACACACATGCAATTAAGAGGGCCTCATGTTAGCAGGAGAGGTTATTTATGTGAAGAGGAGGCCTTGTTTAATAAGTGGATGTGTTGCAGCTTTGAGCTCTGAAGGCTGTTCTGCAGGGTTCATCATTAACAGTAAGTGCATTCACACTTGCAGTTAAAAGAAATTAAGCCTTATGGTTGTGGATGCACTCAAACCCTCTCTCTCAGACACACACATACAAAATGCTCAAATACTCTTGAAAGAAAATGTCCAATGTAACATCGATTTCTGCTTTATCCTGTCCTTCATCTTCCTCTAAAATCTAGCTGTTGCTGTGTGGTTCTTCCTTCTAAGAAGAGCAGTACTGAGAATATACAGCATCACACATGTGCGCACACACACACACACACACACACACACACACACACACACACACACACACAGGTGAAGCCTGCCTTGGGAATCAATTAAATTTTTGAAGCTGTTCTACTGAAGCTTTATCCCACAACAATAGAGATGAAGCACACACACACACACACACACACACACACATACACACATGCTCCAACAATGGTCCACATGCACACGCAAGTTTCCTCAAGCACAATAGCACAGTGTGATAAGCCCAAAATGTTTTTAGTGGGTTTGGGTTCCTTGGGTTCACAAAACTTCAGAAATGCTGCTGTGTATTTTATAGCCAGAATGTTAAATGAAAAAGGTCTATTTGCACTCACATCATTTTCTGTTCCTTTATCAGATTCTCTCTCTCTCTCTCTCTCTCTCACACACACACACACACAGACACACACACAAAGAAAAACCCAAAACACAGCATTATGCCTAGCCTGGCAAAAACCATTGGTTTATGATTTCTGGAGATTTCTCTCTCTAGAGACGTTCACAGCCTTAGAGAGATTTTGTTAAAGCATCATTTATTTATGATTTCTATCCACTTTCTCTCCATTTTATCCATCTTACCTCTTCACTTTTTCTCCTTTCCTTTATCCCCTTTCACAGGGGCGGATTAGCGTATAATCTTCTGCCTACGGGCGCTCTGTATGATCTGGGCCCTCTGAGTGGTCAGACATTTTTTTGATTTAATTCTTTTTTAAACACAAGCTGGATAGGTCCTTAAATTCTACGTGCATTAAATCAAATTATCACCAAGAACCCCTTCCAGAAATAGAATTTCACATCACAGGTTTAACTTCATAATACATTTGAACATCTACAATACATCTTTAATACAATTTTTACCTATATCCATTTTTCCAGAAAGATATGACCTAAACTGGGCAAATATTTCACATAAACCTTTTACATAATAATATAAATATAAGGTATATTGGAAGAGGATCCTGGGCTAACTGTATCTCTTTCAGCTCTGGGATGGCTCAAAGTGTTTTATTTTTAAACCAGAATAATTAGCAATATTGTGAGGGGAGTTCTTCTTTGTGTTCTTCTAACTATAGCAGGAAATGTTTCAGGAACTCTTGCTTCTACAAACACCATTTCCAGAAAAGTTGGGGCACTCTGTTAAAATGCAATAAAACTGCAATCTGCAATTTGTTCATAAACTTGAAGCTTTATTTAACAGACAAAAGCACAAAGAATTGAATATAAACAAATTTAGAAACTGATGGCTGCAACACACTCAAAAAAGTTAGGATAGAACAAAATATGACTGAAACTAGGTTACACAGGTAACACTGGAGCTTCTACAATTAGCAGTTCAATTGGTAACAGGTGAGATCATCGAGATTATGTATAAAAGGAGCATCTCCAAAGGCTTAGTCTTTGCAAGCAAGTATGAGTGGTTGTTCACCACTTTGTGCCAAACTGAAACATTTTTCAGTCAGTTCAAATACAGTTTCTCAGCACCAGATTGCAAAGAACTTCACCATCTACAGTTCATAATATCATGAAAAGATTCAGGGAGTCATGGGAATGTGACCATCGAGCACTCTGGCAGTATTGTTTGAGAAACCCTCATGCTACCCTGACAACATAGTCACATGGGCTCAGGAGTATTTGGAAAATCATTGTCACTTAACACAGTCCATGATGCATTAAGAAATGTAACCTGAAACTGTATTATGCAAAAAGGAAGCCATATATTAATTTTTAAGTTCCCTGGTCATCTGAGATGGACTGAAAGACAGTGGAAATGTGTTCTGTGGTTAGATGAGTCTACATTTCTGGCCAATTCTACAGGCCAAAGAGAAAAAAGAGCATTCAGGCTGTTACCAACAAAAAGTGCAATAACCTGCAATCTGTGATGGCATGAGGATGCACCAGTGCCCACGGCATGGGTGATCTGCATATCTGGGAATGTACCATTGATGCAGATGCTTATATTGGTATTTTGGAGACACATATGCATATTCTTTCCAAGGAACCCCATGTCTATTTCAGCAGGACAATGCCAGGCCTCATTCTACATGAGTTACAACAAGTGTGGCTTGACAGGCATGCCTGCAGTCCAGATCTGTCTCCTATGGAAAATGCATGCCACATCATAAAGAGGAGAATCAGACAACAGTGACCACAGACTGTTGAGCAGCTCAAGTCTTGTATACAGCAAGAATGGGCAAAAATTCCACTAGTAAAACTGCAACAATTAGTATCTTCAATTCCTAAATAATTAAAAATGTAGAATCCAGTGGTAAACATACCTTTGTCCCAACTTATTTTGAGTGTGTTTAACAAATACAATTAAGTTCATCTTTGAAAACACTAAAAATCTTTTCTTTGTCCATTTGTCTGTTAAATAAAGGTACAAGTAAATAACAAATTACAGATTTCAGTTATTAATAAGATGCAAAATAACACGACTTAATCAAGTCTAAATTAAATTGTCATTAAATTGGCAAGGCAGAACAAATGTGCATTGACAAATACAATGAGCATGCATTAATGTTTTGTGCCAACTGTGTCTATGCTTCATTAAGAAGATTCATTTCCATTTATGTTGATAAATGATCGCCTCCTCAGATACACTCACTACATCCAGCACACCTGCAACAACAACAAGCAGCAGTGCAGTGGGTCCTCTCTGTCATGCTGCTTAACAAACCTCACCATTCACACTAACACACAGCTCATATGGTGAAAAGAGGTTTCTGTGGAAGCACACTGAATAAAGAGAAACGGCATTGACTATCGACAAAAACAAGGTCTGATCAAGTTTACCCAAAACAGTCAACACAAAGTGCTAACTCAAATGACACACCGCTAGTTAGCTAGAACGAGCTATCTAGCTTGCGTGCACACCTTGAGCTGTGTGCGACTTTGCTCTTTTTCGAAACTTTCCCTGGCCAAAAACAAATAGAGATGGATCTAGATCTGAATGGCTCTGATGTCAATAGAATGTTTGCAAATTGTACATTATCAGGCTATTTAACAATTTCTCAAATTAATAAGTTGTGTTTTTCCCCCACTGTACTGAGGTTTGCTTTGTAGTGTGTCTCTCTTGTGGAAACACTTTTTATCCATCTGCTTCGGCAAATTGCTGTGTAGTAGTTAGTCGACTGGGTTTAGTGTCCATGTGTTTCATTTTTTCAACCATGAGTATGCATAGTTTTGTGTGTATACCTTGCACATGCACATTTCTAAACAAAACATGATTTATCAAGCTATTCTTGTGGGAGGATGTGGGTAAATTTAGAACTACTCCTGATCAGAGCTTAAACTGGGATTTGTAATGTGGGGGACTTCTGTGGTTGACGGGTGTGTATACAGTACATGCATGTCATCAACGGTGACAGGCAAAATATTTTTACACACAAAAGACTACATTAAAAAAATACTTTAAGGTGTTTAACAATCCTATAGACATTAAAAAGTAGACCTATGATAAATATCATCTGACAAACTGTACATAAAATATAACTAGTTGAGCTGCACGGTAAACCGTCCGCTCTGAATGTGGCAGTGTGCAAAACTACAGCTGATGACAATAAGACCTTTGTGGAAGTGCACTCTCTTGTGTATCAAAATCAAATATAGGAATTCTGGTGTTAGGCTGCCACTACAGGTGAAAATATTATTCATTTATTCATTAATTCATTCATCTTCTTGGCCGCTTATTCCTTATCAGGGTCACGGGGAAGCCGGTGCCCAGCCGGTCACATAGAGCGCAAGGCAGGAACAACCCTAGAAAGGGCACCAATCCATCGTAGGGCACACACACTCACACACTCGCGCGCACACTTACACACTAGGGCCACTTTAGAGACACCAATCAACCTAACATGAATGTCTTTTGACTGTGGGAGGGAACCGGAGTACCCGGAGTAAACCCACGTGGACACGGGGAGGACATGCAGACTCCACACAGAAAGGACCCAGACCGCCCCACCCAGGGATCGAACTGGGCCTTCTTGCTGTGAGGCGACGGTGCTACCCACCGAGCCACCGTATTGCCCGGTGAAAATATTAAAATTAGTTAATTAACATGACTGGAGAAGTCTTTTAAATAATTACATTAAAAAGGGAATTAATTTTTATTCTATAAAATTATACACAGATGCTAATTAAGGATGTTTTAGCAAGTAAATGAATAGACTGGCTTGCACTGCTTCACTACTTCATTTATTTAACAGACAAAAAGACAAAGAAAAGATTTTCAGTGTTTTCAATGATGAACTTAATAGTATTTGTTAAATATAAACACATTTATTTGGGACAGAGGCATGTTTACCACTGGGTCACATGACCTTTCCTTTAAATTATACTTTAAAGTTAAGTTAAACTTAACCATTTGGGAATTGAAGATACTAATTGTTGCAGTTTTGCACCATTCTTGCTGTATACAAGACTTGACTGGCATTGTCCTGCTGAAATAGACCTGGAGTTCCTTGCAAAAGAAAAGATGGTTTCAGTAGCATGTTTCTCCAGAATACAAAATTCTCCAAGTGTAAATTATGTCTCCACATCAATGCATTTCATATACACTATATTGCCAAAAGTATTCACTCACCCATGCAAATCATTAAATTCAGGTGTTCCAATCACTTCCATGGCCACAGGTGTATAAAATCAAGCACCTAGGCATGCAGACT
>JAOVYV010000009.1:5698821-5709932 GCA_025674545.1 Hassar affinis
CCTATGATGGATTGGCGCCCTGTCTAGGGTTGTTCCTGCCTTGCGCCCTATGTGGCCGGCTAGGCATCAGCTCCCCCGTCACCCTGAAAAGGAATAAGCGGCCAAGAAGGTGAATGAATGAATGAATGAATGAATGAATTGTATTTGTGAGTGTATTTGTAAGGTGTCCTTGAGTGTCAGAAAGGCGCCTCTAAATAAAATGTATTATTATTATTATTATTATAACTATATACTGAATTTTATTTAATACAATGAACTTTTTAATAAACGTTTCTTTGTTTCCAGTCGCTTGTTGATTTGGGTGTTTAGTGTCCACTATATGTCCACACTCCCACAGCCCAGCAAGTACATTATTCTGCAAAAGTCTGATGAACCCTAGTGTTCTTAGGTACAACTTTTGTTATTGATGTTTTTTAGTTCTGCATTATTGAGTCAGTACACAAAGATTTTATATTTCCAATTGTTATTGTCCTACAAAAAAATGGAATGTTACACAAAAAGTAAGTAAGAAGTAAATGTGACAGTCAAAGTCTCCGGAAGAGCTGTGGCAGATTCTCCAAGATGCTCAGTAAAACTCACTAGCTAATTTCCTTATAAAACTGTACACACTGTACCTGGATATCGACACCAGATATTGACTTCCTTTAGTGTATCACTCAGATGCAGAAAACATTAATAACAAAACATAAAAAACAATAGGGTGCCTAAGACTTTTGCACAGTATTGTATTTCAGTACTCTGCTCTGAGGTGTAGAGTTCATTGCTAGGAACGTCAAACATGCTTGAAAGAATTATTGCCTCAGCAATTGAGCAGTCTTCACTCAGACTGAGAAACTTCCTCTACAGAAACATTCATACACCTGCCCGCTCACCACTGAATAGTCGAGTTAGTGGAAGGTAGTGAGTGATCAGATTTATCTTATTTCTTGGTGTACTGTTTAAAGCTAGAGAACTTGGTGTTTGTGTGAATTATAATCATTATACTCAGTTATACTGGACAACAGTGAGTTCGCACTGGCATCATGTTTTGACTAGCATGCTAACACCAGCTTGGCTTTTTTGAGAGGTTAGTGAACAAAATACACATGATAAAATACACTGAGAACACAGACAGGCAGACAAAATAAGCATGTTGAAAGTGATCAGTGGTGATTGTTTTGTTCTGTTCACTGAATTTTATATAGCTAGCTCAAGGTAGCAGGTCAGTTCATGTCTATTGGCATCACACCCTTATTTAGATAGATATATAGACATGCTCATGACTCATTTTTTGCAGTTATAGATCAAGTCTCCAGTATCTTATGGTTGTTATGTGTGGCCATACACATGTGTAAAGTTACGCATGATAATAAGGGAGGGAATGACATTCAGCTCATCAGACATTTCCTTGTTACTGTGCCAAAAAACAAATAAACAAAAGATTCACGGGTCACAAACTCGAGTCCACATTTACTGTCAGACAGACATGAGTCTACAGTGCCATGACAAAGTATTGGCTCCCTTACCACTTTCTTAAACTCTAAAAACTGTAGCTGCTTCTGCATCAAGACTTTTCAGTTTTCTTGGCTAATCCTGTGTCCTTCTGTATTCCCTGACCCTTAAGCCATGTAAACTCTATCCTTTCTAAAGCTGTGTACCTGCAACCCCAAACGGCCTGCGCAGTCCCAGCGTGCACTTCTTATGAGTCTCCTTCAGGTCCATGCGGCCAACACGTACAATCTGACATATGAGATAAATCTTCTCTCTGTTCAGGTCTTTGTTCCCTAAATCCTAGAGAGAGAGAGAGAGAGAGAGAGAGAGAGAGAGAGAGAGAGTGAGAGAGAGATTGTACCAGAAAGTGTACAGGTAGTTTATATATATTTTTTCCCCATGGTCTTTATAATGTGCTATGAAACACTGGATCTAATAGGTATGAGGTTGCCCTCTAGTGTTGACTTACAGTAAATACCACCTTCAGGTTGTTGAGCATTTCAACATCTTTAGGAAATCCTTTTTCCCCCCATCTTATTAAATAGTTCTCACTATAGAGAAAGCAAGACAGAGAAAGATATTGTATTACAACAGTCAGACCACAAGTACCTAAAGGAAGTTAACGTCAAGCACATGGAATATGAGTTTACAAATGGACAGGTTGTGGGAATGTGTAGAGCTCAGGTCAAGTTCAACATGCATACTCGTAGAAGCATCTAGATTTCTTAATGAAGTTATTCATTTTGGATGGTCTAAAATATCCAGTTAGTGGATGCAAAGTGATGAGAACAATAGCAGTGATGAAGCTGTGGTCAGTGAGACGGTATTGGGAAGGCCAGTAGATGAAGTGGTAATCAGATGCACACCTGATGATCATTTGTTTTTGGGGGTCATACAGAGACATGAAGAGTTCGGATTCTTCTCCAATGCGACAGACGAAATTGCGCACGAACACGTAGAGGCTGTGTGTGGGAGACGACTGGATCCGTGCCGAGATGCCAGAGTGATCCATCTGGACATTAGACTGTAATAGTGTATAAGGATAAGCATAAGGTGCAGCCATTTACATTAGCGTCTGTCTAACTATAGTCTGGCTCAGCTACATCAATCACATCCTGATTGGGCTTTGTACAGTTTGAGTGACTGTAATTGAAGCTCATTAACTTAGGAAAGTCTGCCACATTTATCTTATGGTCTGGAACTCAATGGAGAAATTAGTGGCACTGTAATACACAGAGACTCTCTAACCTGCTCTTCTTTGATACGCTCAGTGATCTTAGCTGTGGCGTCCTCATGAGCTCTGAACAAGCTAATAACACTGGCTTTGTCAGGGTCCAAGATATTCCCATTCACATCCCTCACTACCAGATCCAACTCCAAAATTCTGCACAGAGGAAACAGAGATGGACAGATGGACAAAGAAAATAACGAGAGAGATCAGAGAACACAAACTTAATAATTATCCGATAAGCCCAAAATAACACTAGGAAAGGGTTGGTCTGTACTGTATCATTAGTTTAACCTGTATCCAGAGCACATCCTAGATATAAATTCACATACACATTAGGGATATATCTCAGTATGAATACATTATTCAGAATAAACAGAAATGTACAGTACATATTAATACAGATACAAATAGAAAGCTTTCCAGAAAGGTTCACTCATTTGGTTGATATAAGAGGTGTGCATTAGGACCAGGATCTTTTAAGATGCAACAAAAACACTGTGTGAGTACGAGGGTTTTACTTCAATGTATGGGGGTGTTACCATCTTCATTTAAATTGAACATTGGTTTAAATTAGACCACGAAAATGTGGTAATGAATTAGATAATCTACACACACAAATTATAACTCTGTGAGTTGGGTTGCATGTCTGCAGATGAGGCCAATTATGAATTTGAGTCATGCAGCATAGGTTGAAGAAGTCAGAGCTTAAACTCACACACCATGCTGACAGGGCTGGCATTTTGAGTGGTAGTGGTCATAATTATTTAAAAGAAAAAAAGTTTCAGCCATTTGAGGTTTAACTCCAAGTAGAGATGCAGATATGACTATTTGGAGCAATAAACAGATACAGAGTGCATTACACTCTGAATACACATATATGCGGTTTGACACATTGAAGCATCATGTATACATTCATGCCTAATCATGCACTTGTGCACACACATACACACTCACTCACACACACACACAATTACACATCTGCTCAGTCAGAAACAGTTCATCACTTATAAGAAATCGAAACAGCAGCACAAACACAAAGGGCTTTCTGTTTGAAGGTCAGTCAGTCTTTACACTGCTGCAAAAGCCTGATTTCTCTTACACTTACTCTTATGACCAATGCCTCTTAATCAAATAAAATTTTTGGGTAATGATTACCCAAAGAATGATTAGCCAACACATACTACTTTTTCTTAATATAAAAAAAAACACAGACATCAGCTTAGTTTCAACTGCAACCCGATGACACACATCTTCTGAACAGATAAAGAAAGTAGGAGAAATAATTAATGCTAATCAGTATGTGCTTCTGAAGGCCAAATCAAGTTTATATCAAAAAAAGAACTTCAAATAAAACAGTTGTGAAATGTCTATTTTTAACATTGTAGTATAGACGTGGATGTGTAACTCAGTTGGGTCGTCCTAATTTATCACATTAAACTAAGCTACCTAGGGTTAGGGATAAATTTATCATCTAAGCAGGTAGCTTAACCAGTGGTACAGTTCCAGTAGCAGATATATGATTTGCTACCCCAGCTCACTAACAATTCAATTTTATTTCTAAAGCAGTGGACATTGGACATTGTCTCAAAGCAGCTCTACAATGACATTAACAAGCTGTTAACAAGATATCTACACTGCATACACAATTATTAGGTTTGTCAGAATGATCTGTAACTGTCTAGGCATATTATCCAACTCTTAAACATATACACCTGAATGCTGGGTATAATTATTTTCAGGTGAGGTTTAATTATGCAGGTATGGTAGGGTGTGGCTTAAAGTGATTAACACCGTATGTACAGTGTGCATAATTATTAACTGAGATTGGAAACTCAGAAATTGTAAAATGTCTATCAGAGGGATCCAGCACATGGCAGATACTCAAGGGTCACAAAAATGCAAGGAGAAGAATAAGCATAAGTTGACTGCAAAAGACTAAAGAAGAATAAAACCTGAAGTTAGAAGTAGAAACCTGTTAGCCCTCAGTGCCACCATATTTCAGAACTGCAACCTTCCAGAAGCATCCAGAAGTACAAGGTGTCAAGTGTTCAGAGACATGGCTAACATAAGGAAGGCTGAAACATGACCAATACTGAAGAAGACTCACAAGCTGAAGTGTTATGACTGGGCCAAGAAATACCTGAAGACAGAATTCTCAAAGGTTTTATGGACATAGGAAATGAGAGTGATTCTAGATGGGCCAGACGGATGAGCCCATGGGTGGATCACTAATGATCACTGAGTACTAGTCCAAGCAAGGAACCAGTAAAGTGGAGGTGGGGTACTGCTACGTTGGACCTTTTTGGGTTGGATTTGGATAGTAAATCAACTCCCTAAACTACTGAGAGTTTCTAGAAGACACTTTCTTCAAGCAGTGGTACAGGAAGAAGTCAGCAACATTGAAGAAGACAAAAATAGTTAATGCTTCAACACATACATCAAGATACACCACTGCTTGGCTAGCCAGTAAAGGCATCAAAGATGATAGAATGATGACCTGGCACCCTTCCTCACTTGACTGATATTCTGTTGAGAATTTATGGGCCATTCTCCAGTGTGGGATTTACAGGGAGGAATGACAATTCACCTCTTTGAACAGCAGTTGGGAGGCTGATGTGGCTGCCTGTCTGAAAAGTGATCGTGAATAGATCAAGGAACTGATAGATTCATTGGCTGGAAGGCTCATTGCAGTAATGAAAAAGGATGCCTTTGGGGGATAGTTTGAAATGGTGCGTGACTAGTTTTAAAGGGCCCAAATTGTTTTTTTGTTAATTATGTTATTTTATGTTAGCTATTTATTAAATTATAATTTAAGGCTGAAGAATAAACAAGGAAGTGCATAATAATGAATAACAGCCTAATAACAGTTCATGCAGTGCATTTTGATATTGAATCATGTTAAGGATCAACTCAGACCACTGTATTTGTTCAGTTAGATTCAATAGATTTTATGCCAACAACATTCACTTATTAACAAATTACCTATAATATGTTCACAATCAAATGCAATGCAGCTTTAACTAAAACCCAGCAAGCTTTAAACAGAGACAGAGACACAGAAACACATGAAAGGAATACAGTACTTGTTTCCATAGTCGATTTTAGATGTCACTTTCTGCTTGAGTTCCTTAAATTCATCTCCAGGCAGCGTGCCAGAGAGCAGTTGAGAACGCCACTCCATCAGATCCCACATTAGTGCCTGCACCTGGCTAAAACTGTCCTTCTTATTGACCTGCAGAGTGTTAAAAATGACCACTGCTCAGTGAGGAGGAAAATGTATGAGCTACAAGTGATCAGTGATAAAGAGTGAGACACTATGGAAAACATTCATATCAGAATTGATATTAGTAAAGAGCTTGAGATTACTGGCAAATCAGATGTAACAGACATGCCTGTAAGATGCATGTATACATACAGTACATTCAGACTGATCACACACTACAAATCACACAGTACCACAAACAGCTGCTTCCAGATGCTGCCCCATTCCCTCAGTGTGGTGGTAACTTCTTTCACCAGGGGCATCTCTGCAGAGGTCACAACCTCTTCATTTCTATAGAACAGCAGGAAGATGTGTTTCTTTATCGTGTAAATTATTGTATATTGTGTATCAGTGTTACATACTGTGAATTGTATGTTGTGTAAATTGTGTTCTTTGTTCTTGACTCTATCACCAAGACCATTTTTATACAATTGTTAAAAAGATTCTAAATCTGATCTCAGAGAGTGCAACACAAAATTTATAACAACAAAAAAATCACTCACCCCCTTTTTTCAATAATAACTTCCTTCAGCTCAATGAAGATTGCCGGAAAGGCACCCTGTATTACAAGTAAGTCACATCAGATGGGGTTTCATTTAGATATGCTGTGGAAAATAAAAAACTTTTACAGGAACATAAAATCCACTTACTTTCTTATCTTTGTTTCGGGTCAGGTGTCCCATATACCAACCTGAAATAACACCAGATTATTGAAAAATTTATTGAAAAAGTAGTCAATGAAGCTTTATTACGGGGCTTCTTAACCTTCTGCAACCAACCTTCCTCTCATCTAAAATACATTTGTAAGGTCAACACCAGAATTTACAAGACATTGTGCTTCCCAGAACACATCACAGACTACAAATATAGCCATCAAGGACTACACGTCCCAACACACAGAGACTAGGATTAGCAAAATGCCAAGGATGACTGGTGGGGAAGTGCTAAACTGAACATAACTTCACAAGCACTCCCCACTGCTGCTACACCACACTTCCCTACCACATTGGCAACTTCACAAATTTCCTGGCAGCACAAATATGTAGGAGAAACCATTCAGTGTAAGCATTTTTTGTTGAAATGCTCATTTTTTTAGTTCTTCAATTCATCAAATCTACAAATAATTGCACTATTTATCAGCCCTCTCACTGTCAAAGCACTAGCATGGTCCATAGCAGTTTTAAGGAGGGGATTAGTGGACTTCCTACAACCATTTAATTAAATTGTTTCAATGTGTCTTTGACCATTCACCTGAGGGAAAGGAAATTGGACAATTACTCACTGTATCCCATAAATCAAGAAGAGTAGCTAAGTATGCACTAGAATTCTGCATCCTTGCTGCAGGAAGCAGGCAGAATGAAGCTGCTCTCAAAGTCACCAATTCATCAGGGTTTGAACTCAGGGGATCCTCACAAGCCAGAGATGGCCTACTGAGATGGTAAGGTGACTTTTAACTTTCTGATTGATCTCACATTATGTCTGGATCATCTGCATCGTAACTGGGTACCACCCAGAGGAACCTGGACCTCACCAGGTATGAACAGCCATGCTGGACCCATGCAACAGGACCATACCAAGTTGAATAAAAGAGAGAAGCATTACACAGGACGACAATGTCATTACTGTGGAAAACCTGACCACTTCATACAAAGGCTCCAGCCAAAAACCCCCAAAGGAGAGCATTAACACCTTCACCTGTCCCTCAATGCTGAATCCACTGCATTTGCTGTCTCACCAATCAATCATTCACCCTGCAAGTAAAAATGCAACACACGGATGTTGTCTCTCTTGTGACAGTGCTATTTGACAATTTCACTGACCAAGCAACCCTAAATAGATTGACCATTCCAACTCAACCTTTACAACAACCTCTACACATATCCATAGGACCCATAGACAATTGCACTATAACACTTTGTACCAAACTCCTCCTACTCCAAGTCAGTGCATTGCACCAGGAGCACACCTATTTCCTAGTCCCTTGGATGCACCTACATGACCCACAGATATTGTGGACAGATAAGGAAATTACTCAGCCGTCATCTCAGTGCATTAATCAGTGTCTTTAAGCACCTTGGCTCTTGTTAGCTTTAACCACAGTGGGAGTAGCCCGGTATTGATAATCCCCTCAGAATAGTAAAACTATTCAGCAACTGATGAATACATTCATGAAGCACTGCAACAGGAGTAAATCCACCCTTCCACATCAGCCAGGTTCTGTTTTGTAGAGAAAAAAGGAGGTGGCTTTTGACCTTTTATAGATAAGAGGACTCAATTAAATCACTGTACAGTGCTGTTATCCACTGCCACCTGTCCCCTCAGCTCCGGAAAAAATTTCATTCTGTGAACATTTTCACCAATGTTAATCTACACAGTGCATATAATCTGGTCAACATCTGGGAGGACGTGTGAAAAATGACCTTTAACACCACCTCTGGTCACTTTGAGCATTATGCCATGCCATGCCAGGCTCTCTTGCTCTCTTGGAAAATTCAGCTTAGCATACATTGATGATGATATGATTTATTCCCCTTCCCTAGAAACCCTTGTTTTCCATGCCCAGTAGTTCCTCGAACGATAGCTACAGAACCAACTGTTTATCAAAAGTACAAATTTTACATGTGCTAGATTTCATATATCATTAACCCAGAAGGGGTAACTCTGCTGTGACACAGCTGTGACAGAGATGCCCATACCCAAAACAGTGAAAGCTTTGCAGAGGTTACTTCAAGGCTTTAGATCCATTGCCCTTCTTCTGTAGTTACCCCTTTTGGGTCGATGATATATCCCAAGAAGGAAATCTTCTGTGGTCTCTCCTCAAAAAGGGTTCCGAATGTCTGGCATGGAACAGTGTAGCCAAGGAGGTTCTCAGCAATCTCAAAGGCAAATTCACCATGGCCCCACTTCTAATGCATCCAGATCCTTCCAAACCATTCAGAGTGTAAAATTACAATATCAGAAACAGAAACTGCTAGCAGTTGGCACATATTTGTTTACTATATTCACTGACCATAAGAACCTGGAGTATCTCAAAATAGCCAAACCTTGTTCTTTGCATGATTCCAAATCACTCTCTCCAAGAACACCACAGCAGATTCTAGTCTCAAAGAATGAAAACAGGAGCACATGCTCCCTCCTTTCTGCTTAATTGATGTCATCACATGATTTATTGACCAGGACCATGGAACTCAGCAAATTTCAAGTTCCTGTTGTCCAAGCAAGAAGTTCGTACCCTCAACCCTATGGGACAAACTCATGATTTGGGCACATACTGCCCCAGCCACAGGTCACCCAAGTACACATAGAACTTATCATCTGTTGTGGGCCAAGTACTGGTGGCCTGATGTGCACTGATTTGTTTCTTCATGCACCACATGTGCACAAGCCAAGGTCTCTTGACCTTACCAGTGGGGAAATGTATGTCCTTACCCATACCACAGCAACCATGGTCTCACCATGCAGTAGACTTCAGTAATCAGTAATCTTTCTGAATCACACAACAGTACCATCATCATGGTAATCGCAGATGATGGTATTGTCATAGATCAAAGTCAGTATGCCTCATTCCCCTGCCTGGGTTATCCACAGCCTCCCATTCATGTCAAAATTCCACAGACCCCTTAATACAGATTCATTACAGACAGTCAAGCTGTTTAAATATTAGACTCATTATTGAAAAGTGTACAAAAATATTAAGAGATCATGTGCCTTTATTTATTTGTTGGTTGGTCACTACATAATGATCTAATATATAAAAAGTATTATAAAGTGTTGGTCCATATTTTATTCTTTTTTCATTTTTTAAATATAAATATAAAAGACATTTTGGGACACTTAATGTGAATCTAGGTCTTTATGTATTTTTTTAGAAAAAATAGGACCATCCATCTCATTTTCTATTTTAGAAGACACCATACCAAGACTGCCACATGGTACAGGCTGCTCTGGTTCATACTAATGGCTCATTTAGCATGAAAACCTTAAAATGTCAGATGTTTAGCCTCTTTTTTGCTGTTTGGGGATGGGTTTATGATGCTAAACATCCAGGTCCCAATCAGTGTTTAAAACAGAAAAAAAAAAAGCCTGGAGCAGTGCAATCCCCAGATTAAATCCCATTTTTCTCTCAGACCTAGTTATAGTTGATTGCAGTTTTACAGCTTTACCCAACTAAATCCTAATTCAAAATATGATTTGAAAATATTCAAAATAACCCTTGCAAAATATGCACATGAAACTAGCAAACTGCTCTCATATCAAAATAAAGAACAATTTTAGGAAGACTTATTGTATGGTAAGTACTAGTCCTCCAGTGTCCTACCTTCGCATGCCTTCTGTATGTGCACTGTGTCACCAATAGCAAGAGACAGCTGCTTCTCTGTTTTTGCTGCAAAATTCCATTTAACTAAAAAAAAGAAAGAAAGTGAATTAGTCTTGCAGAGTGTGATGAAAGCTGCCTCTATAAGCTACAAATACAAACCTACACCCACAGCCCTTAAGAGGAGTCACTACAGATAGAAATAATGTCCATCATCTCTTGATTAATTGCATATAACATCTTCTCTTACACTATAGTAATAAAAAGTAACAGAAATGTGTTTACTTCAGCATTTTTGTTCACTTATTACCACTAGCATATAATTTCATTATTTGGGAGTTAGCAGCTTTGAAGAAGGCTGAGCTCTGCAAACAGTTGGCACATTTATGTCATGTCGTATATCATTGTGTGTGATGATCTCATATATGTCCATTTCTGTTATAAATCTTAAAAAAAAAACACTTACTAGTATGAAAAAAAACATATTGAAATTTATTCAGGACTTAGTTTATCATATTTAGTTTATCCTGGACAGGGTCAAGGTGTACAATATCTCAGAAATACTAAGTATTCACACTCATTCACACACAGATAATAACCACAGAGACATGAGGAAAGTTTTAAATATTACAGATAAATGTCTCAAAAATAGCTTAATAATTGTTGGATTCATGCTAGATTTTGTACTGCAAAATACAGGTGTTAGACAATGAAACTGAAACACCTGTCATTTTAGACCACAATAATTAATTGGTGTGGTGTAGGGCCTCCTTTTGTGGCCAATACAGCGTCAATTCGTCTTGGGAATGACATATACAAGTCCTGCACAGTGG